>OZ026515.1:141812651-142412651 GCA_964019695.1 Loripinus fragilis
AGACTATCATGTGCATCCAACCCTGTTTCTGGCTGTAAAAGAGTCAGTCAGCCTCAAATCACGAAAGACATTTTCTCGTGTAATGGCTTTTCCATGGTCAAGCGACCAAAGATGACAAAGTACGGGAATCTGGTTCTACATTGATTGCCATTATCATAATCTTAGAATGCTAACAGCTTAACACCGAGCTATATTGGGTCCGAGCTAACACGTAAGGGGGTGTGCGAACAAGCTGAGCATGTTATGTCGCCACAAGGAATACGACGTATGATGAAGACTCGAGCCAACCAACCTATGCAGAAATATAGGTGTTCATACAAAGCCTTTAGATGGAGTATGCAATCGCAAACGTAAGTTGTGGGTCTTTTTACAATATGAAGGCAGAGAAATGTACTTCTCTGATTCATGAGAGTTCTGCGTTCCAGTTGTTAATATTTCATATTTAGAAGTCGCCATTTTCATTTTCAGTTTTCATTCCAAATCGATGAGTGTACGCGTAGGTCTAACCTGTAGGACTGAATGTACATATCTACTTCTATGCTGCATTTTCGAGGGTTCTAAGAAAATAAGAATCTATATCATGGCCAGAAACGAAAGCTGCGATATACATTGCTCTGTTACGTTGTAGAGCTAGCCGTCGGTAGTGAACAGAAGTTGTATTTTTGTTATGATTCCTCGGACCCAGTGTGTCCGAGTATAATTCCAATCAAGACAATCGTCATAGAACCAGTCCGACGTGACATCTCTTCCGTAAAGCAGGCATATGTAAAGTTGGCATGTAACCGGGTGATATCGCCGGGTATATCGCACATTGCATGTGAGTCGGTTGAAACGGCAATCCGGACTTTTATGTTTGGTTGTTTATTTTCAATCTGTCACCATGCTATTAAGTATGTTAGTTTAATTGAAAATACTGATCAGACATTCAGCCTGTAATTAGGCTAAAAGGATAAACAGAACT
Source organism: Loripinus fragilis (assembly GCA_964019695.1). Taxonomy (NCBI): domain Eukaryota; kingdom Metazoa; phylum Mollusca; class Bivalvia; order Lucinida; family Lucinidae; genus Loripinus; species Loripinus fragilis. The sequence goes on from OZ026515.1 coordinate 141,813,613, forward strand.
TCCTCCCTCTTTGGCAAATTTCGCACGTTTTTGGTCCCGTTTTTCGATCTTCAGAATTTCATTTTATTAGTTCGTACAGTCCCGTTTCTCAGAAAAATATTTTTTATTAGTTCGTACACAGAGAAAAATAATTATTTTTTACTGTACGAACTAATACAAGATTTACCGTAACACTATTATGTATTTTTTTTTTTTTTTTTTTTTTTTTGTACTGCATATCCTTTTCAAAAAAGGGATATCAGAAAAACAACACATTCGTTTAAAGAGGCATGACAGAGATCCGAATTCCATTCCGCACACCAAACACAGAGCTGCCTGGGCTTACATAATTTTATGTCTTTCCTTCATTGGGATCTCAAAAGCTTAATAGCTCTGTCTGAAAATCTTTTCATAAAGAAAAGTCTAGCAGTCATACAAACATACAACAGATTCTTCCAAAGTGGCAGCTTCACTGGAAAAACATATCGTTATATAACATTTTACAAGGCTGAGAAAATTATGTTATGAGTATGACTAGACAATGCCATAATCACAAACCACAGACCAATTCAAGACACCATGAGGAAATTGTTGAGAAAACGACCAATGTCATGACCACCAGAAGACAATAAAAGCAAACAACAAGTGCTTTCTTTTCCAGCGAAGTGATTGCAAAACTAGAGGATACTGCATAACAAAACACTGGCTAATCCAAAACCCTCACACACAATGGAGGTTACTATTGTTTGATATGATTCTGAACATCTGAGTCAACAGTTTTTCAGTTATGAAATGACATGTCTTCCTGGGCTGAACTTAAATATTAAGCAACGATTAATGCGTGCTCAATGACACAAAGCAGTGACACTGGTGAGTCTCAAACCAAAATCCCTCGGTCGAGAGTCAGGCACTCTACAATCGAGCCACTAAGCTCCTTAAAATGAATGTTAGTAGTACCGTGTCTCAATAAACAATGAATAAACAACCTAAGAATCAGTACTGTCCTTGAACAAAATGATGATGTGATAACTATCTTTCAACAAGACTGTTTAATATACTGCAACACCTTGAATATCATCTGTATTCTGAAGTAATGTATACTCATTTGTTGGCTTTCTAAATTATTCTACACCCACTGTAGCACCTTAATGATCCCAAATGGAGCTACTTTTGGTCCGTTTTTGGTTTGTTTTTCCTGCTAGGAAACTGGTACCATTACCACTGAAATTGAACCACACTAATTCAGATTCGATTCGAAAATCATAGAATAATACATTTGGCAAAACTAGAATAAATCGACCAGTTATTTTTTTTTATTTATTTATTTTTTTTTTTTGACTAACCAAATCGTTTTTAGGTAATTTAAATCTAAATATTACTGTCAAATGTTGCTGGTTGAACCATTTAGCGCTCAACTTGCAAATAATGGATGTCTTTAACAGCCATAAGAAATATGCGTACTATATACATTTGTACTTTTATGTCATCGTCACCATATTCATTGCTTGAATACTAGAATCTAAAAATTGTATTCCCAAATTTTAAACAAAAAGTTTTAACGTTCGTTGAGTCCCGACATAGCTTGAAGATGAAATAGACTTACATGAAAAAACTTTCTTTTACTTGATGGCAGAAAGGTTAAGACATGTCAAAAATTGTATCCTAGTATTGTAAGTTTAAAGTACTGCAATGTACAATTGGTTTATAAATTAAATACATGTCCATTTCAGGTCAGGACTAGTACATTTTAGACATGGACAGGCACATTTCTTAAAGTCCTCGTCCAACCTGGCTAGTAGATTTAACAGGTAGTCTAAAACTGTGTACCAAGCCTATATATTATGAAAATACACCTGTCTGCTAAAGCACATCACTTTCCAAAAAACAACAAAGGATCATGCTAATATGCTGTATATATTCCTCAAACCTGTTGTTTTGTTTGCTCAGGGTTCATACGCGTCAGGGAAATGTCAGGGAAATTTAAATTTTTTCAAGGTCAGGGAATTGTCAGGGAATTTTATGTTGTGTCAGTGAAAAATGGATATTTGCTAAAATGTCAGGGAAATGTCAGGGAATTTTATAATTTCCAGTTTGTATCAAATGATTAGAAACAGAAATATGCCAGGGCAGTGTTCTTTTCATTTTGGATACAAGCTAAATAATTTTGATAGCTTCTAAATTGCTTTCATTAAATTCAAAAGTATATCTCTAATGTCAGTTAGCCAAATGTGATGAAATTTCATGTAAAGATTTATCAGGTAGGGGGAAACATAAAGCTCCCATAGACTTATAACTTGGGAAAAACTTTGAAAATCTTCTTCTGAAACCATTAGGCCCACAGCTTATATATTTAATAAGTAGCAATGTCTAGTAGTCCCCTTCATAAATCCTGCCAATCAAGCCCCACGGGTCAAAAATGGCCACACCCAGGGGATCAATATAGCTACATTTATTATTGAAAAAATCTTCTGAAACCATATATATTTAGTGTGTTGCAATGTCTAGTGCTCCCCCACTTAAATCCTGCCAATCAAACCCCTTGGGTGCAAACTGACAAAGCCCCTAGTGATCAGTAGCTCTCATAGACTTATAATGGGGAAAAAACACTTTAAAATATTTTCTATGAGGCCCATAGTTTATATATTTAGTATATAGCAATGTTTAGAATCGTGCCAACTGTGCCATTGGGGTCCAACCTGGCCATGCCTTGAGGGTCTGTCGTTAGCTTCCTTATAAGTTATAATGGGAAAATCTTCTTCTAAAAACATGAAGTCAATAGCTTTTATATTTAGTATGTAGCAATGGGTACTACGTAAATCCAGTTTGCAGCCTACAACACTGGGGTTCAAATTGGCACCACCACACATGTGGGTGATTTGCTCCCATAGACACTTAAAAGAAAATTAATTAGAAAATCTTCTGAAACCATGAAGTCAACATCTCAGGTGAGCAGTTTATGCTCATTTAGCCTCTTGTTAGCTCACCTAAACACTTTGTGCTCAATTTTAAGTCACTCAAGGTTTGTCTGAGTCATCTGTTGTCAATATTTCGCTATATTCAGGGTTTTAGTAGAATTTTATCATGACAAAAACCTTTTCTGTTGTAGCTTCTACAATGAAATATTTAAAAACATTAGATTACAAATGTTTTGCTTTCCTTTATTATAGCTGTATATACTGGTTGCATTATGGGTGGCTGTAGGGAGGTTTAGAGGTCAACATCAAAATTTTTGAAAGAAGACAGCAGTTTTAACATAGTAATTTGACAATCTTGTAAATTTCTATTTTGAAAAAAGCTATTTCTATAGACATGCTGTAAATGTTGAATAAATCTTTCCTACATTAAAATTTATCACTCTAAATTGAAAACAGAACAGTTCACTGTAGCTATTCACACAGGTTTGAATAAAATCAAGTTTCACCAACGAGTACAGTTATGTCAGGGAAATTTGGATTAGTGTCAGGGAAAAGTCAGGGAAATGTCAGGGAATTTTGTTTTGTCCAGTCTGTATGAACCCTGTTGCTGTTTGATGTCCAAGTTATTAGATATAATCATGTCAAACCAGTCAGTTCACCTAACCACACCTTTACCTGTACGAGCTTGACTAGGAGGATAACCAGTCAAATACGTATGCTTATTCATGCTGCCAATAACCCTTCTAGATTCAGCAAATCAAAGCACTGAGAGTACTGGTGGGGACGGCTGCATTGAAGCGTTCAAATAGGGAGGTTGTTAGTTAGATATCTTTTCTGTAACCTGCAAATGGAAACTGGAAGTCTCGTCTCTGATTTAGGGTCAAACATATTGCCGCAAAGTGAAATGGGAAATCAATCTTTCTGACGACATTGGCATTTGTTCATTGGACAAAAACAGCCTTTTTTGGGGAGAGTTTATCAAATGTAATCCATTATTGAACAATGCCAAAACCAGATGATAATTGCTAACTTAAGAAGTGAATAATCAAACTTTATTTTCAAACGCTTTTATTAAAGAGTGTTAAAATGATCTCTCAATAAATGTTTGTGAATGCTCTTCAGGCAGGTAAGCGGTAAACAATTTTATCTTAACTTTGTTTGGCACAACCAAAACTAAACAGTTGTAATTTGTTTCCTAATACCGTGGCATGTTTTTTTCTCCTTCAGATTTCCGTTTGGTTTATGTTGGTTAAAGATCTTATGAGGATGAGGGAAAGTGTTTCCTAGTATCTTACCTAATACAAATCCATCCACTTATTCAAAGAAATCAATGATAATCAAGAACTGATTTGATAAAGTTCTGTCCACTTTTGTATATGTTTTTCCTATTTTTACTTAATCGCCACCATAGACATTATGTGCAAGCTTGAATGAAGTCTCTTAATGGCAGAGCCAAGCCAATTGTATAATTTTGGTAGAGTGCATCATTAGGGCCAAGTTTGTGAAATTATTGTACATTTTGGATCATTGGTTCAGGAGGAGAAATCATTCAAAGGCATTTCTTATCTGGAGCTTTTGTGGATCTGTTGTTCAGTGGAGTGAAACCATTTGTGCAAAATTGGTAGAAGACACCATAGGGGACAGTTCTGTGAAATTAACTTGCTTTTAGGCCAGTTGTTCAGGAGGAAATTCTGTTAAAAGAAGTTTCTTAGCTAGAGCTCTGGCAGTCATTTAGTTCAAAAGAACATCTGGTCACGAGCCTGAAGGCCTAAAGTCACAGAAAGTAAGAAAATGAAATAGTACATGTTCTTCAAATACAAATGGTTCTATAAAATAACTGGTATTTCCACCCAGCAAGGAATTATTTCAATTTCGGAAACATAAAGAAATCACATGGGGCAAGATCTAGGGAATGCAGGAGGTGAGGCAAAATAATTACTTTTTCTTTCTTCAAAAACACTGTAACTATTTCAGAGGCATGAGCAGGGCCATTGCCATGTAGAAGACAGATATGTTTAAAACCAGTGACAGGGCGTCGTTTCTGATATGTTTTAGGCTTCTCCAGTACTATATGTCTTTGTAGTCCTTTCCAGTGATGTTTTTGCCCTTTTCCACCAGCACTTTTATTGCGACTCCTTCACCAGAGAAGAAAATTGCATACGAAACCTTCCTTGCACTTAAAGACCGTTTGACAATTATTGGGCGTCTGCTATGTTTAGTGGCCAAGATTTTATTGCTAACCTCTCTGACCAGCTCAAATTAATAGACCCGATTTTCATCACCTGGGACGACATTGGCAAACTGCTTTTTGTCATAAGTTTGAAACATTTTAAGCAGCTTTTTGGCCACTAAACCCTGTTCTCTGTTTTGCTCATCAGTCAACAGATGTGGCACCCATCTAGCAAAAACATTTCGGACTTTTAAATGTTTCTTCAAAATAAAGTGAACCGTTGATAGTGACATGCCTACATTTCATGCAATATCACAAACTGTAAATCTGGCATCTCCTTCAATGATTTCCTTCATCTTTGAAACGATTTCTTTACAAGCTGCGAATTTTCGCCTTCCTGATTTTGGTGCATTTTTGATGGACTCTAAGCCAGATTAAATTTTATTTTTCCAGCGCCTAACTGTGTCATAAGACACACAAGAAGGTCCGTAAGTAGTAGAAAGTTCAATCATCAGCTGCTTCAAAGAACAGACAAGTTTTGAGCGAGCTTTGATGTAACCCCTTATTTCATCTTTCTGGTTGACTCTTCTACATGTACCAACTATTTTTATTACAGTGGTCAATGACTGCGTGTATTAATATGGCAAATTGTGTGTCTTACATTAAGTCTAACGTGTACATTTATACACCGTTGTGTAGACCTTAAATAAACCGATATAGGTATATATTGGTTTTTATCGTGTCCCACGTGGATATTGAGATATAGGACAATAAGCAATTCATTTCGAACATCCCTCGTAGGTACCATCATAAAAGTGTGCCCGCAAACGCTCACATTGTTGAACTTGCCACTGTTGTTTAAACACAAATGATTCTAAAAAGGAAATAAGATGTCCTAGATTTTGACCTTTAGCCTCAGAGAAATGAATATTTTTGGGGATATGAAGATATATGGATATTTTTTTTGGAGGGGGGGTTCACCACGAAATTGGACTATATTTAGGTGTAATTTCTATGCATTTTAGGGTCTTTTCTTTACGTCAAGGATTTTTTGGAGGGTTGCTAAAATTTCAAATATTTTTGAGGTCCTTGAAATTCCTGATATTTCTTGGGGGTGAATGGTAGATGCTGGGCCAGACCCTTCGTATGAAGAAAAAAAGAGTTACCCACCCCTCCCAAGCCCCCTGGGACACGCAAATACTCTTCTGTGACAAGAATACACTTTTACAAAGAGGCTCTGTCTACACTAAGAAATTGAAGCGGTTGATTGGTCAGGCTGGCTGACTGACTGATTGATTGACTGACTGAGAAAGCAAGCAGACAGACAGCTATATTTTGCTGCATACTGCTCTAAAACACTGGTCAGCTTTTTGGCAGGAGGGGGGATGTGGCACACTGATATTATCATATATAAGTAGGTTCTGTCCATTTTTGGAGATTCAAAATTTTGAAATACATTTTTTGTTGGGGGGGGGGGGGGGGGGGGGGGGGCAGGAGATCAGAAAAATAAATATGTTTGGAGATATGATGAAATTATGATTTTTTTTTTTACGTTTTGGGGGGTCATTTCTATCAATTTGGGGCTTTTTAAGGTCAATGTTCAGATTTGGAAAATGTTTTTGGGGTCGCTAAAGTTTGAATATGTTTTGATATTCCTTATATTTTGGGGGTAAAGAGTAGATGCTGGGTCCAATGCCAAGCCTAGGTATTTAGAAAACTTGAAAGTATCCAAAATATGGTCAGGCACACTTACCACCTGAGATACTAGATAATCTAGCAAAACAGGCATACAAAAAAGTCAAAAGAGCAAAGAACGAAACAGACAGAAAAAAGCGAGACAGACAGCCATTGGAAAGTGGACAGACAGAGAAATGGCTAGATAATGCTGCTCACAGCCTTCAGAACATTGGACAGGCGCTCCAACCACCTGAGCTACTAGACACATGTAAGCAGGCTGAACGAGCATATAAGTAAAAGAAGGAAGAACCAATTCAGACTGACAGACGGACGGACGGACGGATTAACGGACAGACAGACAAACAGCTAGATTTTGCTGCTCACAACCTTCAGCACTTTGGTCAGGCGATCCTACTACCGTAGAAACTAGATAATTGTGCTAAATCAGCATACAGAAAAAAAAAAAAAAAAGCGAAAACCCAATGGCTACATTCTGATCTAACAGGGTTTTGATCCAGTCGTTTCAGCACACCAGCTACCTATCTTTTGTCATAGATGATTCTGACGCTTTGATTTTTAGGATTTCCGTGGACAAGAAAGCATATTGCAGAACCCCGCGGCCATGAACAACGCCAACAATGGTCACATCCGCGGTAAGATTAGGAGCATGCTCTCAACCTGTGGTTCAGATTTGGATCAAACTCGCAATAGAACCAGTATCAGCTGTCCCTGCTGGTAGAAACTACAGGCTTTCAAAATGTAAGTGCCTTTGAGCCCATTATTAGTTCTTGCCACTTTAATTAATATGTGGAAAACGGTTCTAAAAAGCCCTGCCCCTCAGCCAGATAACAAAACCCCGCGGACGCTATAGTATTTTCCCACGCACCTCCATGGTTTAGACTTGCAACCGTTGAAGGGGTAGGGGCAGAAATCCCGTTCTCATAAACAATCAACGCTTATTTAAGCCAAATCATTAACATACAGGTAAAAACAAGTAAATGTCGTTTCACCAAACACGCAAAAATATAGAAACCATTGCTGTAAAAATGCGTAATTGTCAATCAATCCCAAAGTGTCCCGATTTCAAGGACTCGTTCATGATCTATTTGCATTTTTTTCTCGCATATTTAACCCTTAAAGCGCCAATCGCAACAAAAGTCGTCTGCTTATCTCGTCTGCCGAAATGTTTAAGAAGCATCTATGGCAGAAAGTGTGGACCCAGACCAGACTGCTCCTATAGGAGCAGTCTGTTCTGGGTCAACGCTGTTTGCTTCTATACTTGATTCGTCAGTAATGTTAGGCAATTATATGAAGCAGACGACTTCAGCAGACGACATTTTCAGATGCATTTTTTCTTGGCGCTTTAAGGGTTAAGTACTGTAATGCCTTAGCCATGATGTGATGTTAGAGTGACTATTCAAGAATATGTATATGCCTTTAATTACGCCTGACAAGTGTTCGTAAATAAGTTTTAACTATTTCAAATGAGAGCCCCTACCTTCAATTTCAGTTTATTTATTCTCCGCGAAAAGACTAGTCGAACAATATCCGCGGCCAAGAATTCGGTATGATACCAGTGGTGAAGCCCGCAAAATAATAATTTTTGCTAACAGGTTGGACCCAGATCAGACCAAATAAAACGTCGAGCCTGATCTGGATCCCAAATGTTTGACACTGTAGCGATAGAACCGCAGGGGCGCATCCAGGATTCCATGTTGGGGGGAGGGGGGGGGGGCAATATTTAAAACATGAAATATTTTCATGCGAGCGCAGAAGACGCGAAGCCATGCTAGGGCGTGGGGGGGGGGGGGGTCGTTATGAACCTGGCACTCTTTCACACACCGAAAATAATTCCAACCTATACTCAGGGTCGTAGCAACGAGTTTGAGAGTTAATGTGAGTGCTTTGATTCACAGAATGCATGAATGCGAGTTCTGTAGGTGCCAAGCGCGGGCAAGGGGGTCTGGGGCATGCTTCCCCAGGATTTATTGAAAAATCCGCGCACTTTGGTGCCTTCTGGCACATTTTCATGCAGTTTAATTCTTTATCAGAAAGCTTCATTTTTTCAACAGGCAATGTCATAAAATTTTGAAATGAATGGGTAAAATGAACTTCGATGTCATTTCTTCAACTTTCAAATGGTTTTCTAAACGAACTTGTAGACTATATCATGCGCGATTGGAAAAAAAAAACTGCTTTGTGAAAATGCGAAGAACATAATTATTTGCAGACAAAAGTTTCATCGTGTGTACGTCCGAGAAACATGTTTCAAGAGATTTTTGGAGTTTCATGAAACAGTTTCATCGAATAGGACATTGCTATATTTTCTGAAACTTGTCTCATATTTTTCCAGACAATTAGCCAATCACAGCTCGGCTATTTCTGAAGGTCAGTTTACCTGTAATTTCTACAAATGTGTATACACAATTAAGAGGGGTCTTTTAGCTAGGTACAATATGGTGAGCCCTATATACATTTCTTCGTTGAATCCAAACTTCCTATTATTCGCGGTCCATTTAAATGTTGCGTTGCAAGTGCAATGATCATAAGACACAATGGGACAGCAATTTCGTCCTCCTCAGCATGCTCAGTAAGCACCATGTTGAAAAAGTATGCACAATTTTAGCGGGAAAGAGCAACAGGTAATGTGAAGTTGCATCGTCTGTACAGTAGTGTATGGTAGACACAAAAGTTGCATACATAAGTTGCAGACAAAAGTTTCATCGTGTGTATCAAATTCAGACTGCTCTGATCCGGTGCCACAATGCTTAAACGTATGATAAAATTGGCAATTGTTGTGAGCATTAACACACAGTGCTCAGATAACTCCAGTAGACGTCATTCAGAAAAAAGAACCGAAAGATATGGTAGGCTACAATAAAATGACAGGATTTTATCAGGGCGCCGCCGATCTGGCACCTTTGAATTTAAATCTCTATATGTACGTTTGCGAGCGGAGCGAGCAAGAAAAAATGAGACTATTTAAAATTGAAAAAAAAAATCGACAACAAAAAACAGTAGCCGCTGCTAAAAACCATATTAACAAGAAAAACTATAGCATGAAATATCATGTTATACTGGGGCGGTTTAAGTGGCTCATTAATGGTTTTACCGAGTTTATGATAGAGCAGTAGATATCTTTTTAATGGACTGATACATGAGGATGGTGCAATATGTAATTCAAGTGCAGCAGCTAGGGTTGAGGGTTGGTGCTCAAAAGAACCGTCTCAATGGCATTGAGGTGATTCGTTTTGAATACCTACTATGTATTTCTGGATTTAGAAGAAAGGTTTTTATTATTATTATTATTAAACACCCCTGAAAGTATCTGGTGGTCTGGATGTTATCATGGCGATGTGCAGACTGATCTAAAGTCATGAGTTGCATCTCTTGAGTAGGTAGATCTGTTCTCTAAACACGGTGCCTATTTGCTGTCATGTGTACAGCTGAAATAGATGTCGTAGTACGTTAACAGTTTGTCCAGCTTTCTTTTCATTATGCGTAGGAGCTTTGGCTACTGTTCTATGATCTCTATACAACAGTACGTAATCTACATTCTCAGAAAACATATAAAAGTGGGCCACCATCGGCCCGTCACCAAAACTCCATTATGGCATTTGGTTGGCGGGTCGACAGTGGACAACCGGGCATAGTTTTGGTCAATGGCATTTTCAAATGCACTTAAGTGTTCAAATGTACGGTCTGAACCATTCTCTGAAACTTTTGTGAAACTGAGTCAAATTGTAGAATGAAAGAGTAATGATCAGTAATTACTTTTGGTTTGATTTATCTATTATAAAGAACGATAGTTAAAAGACCTTTTTGATCTGTTTGCGGCAGGTAGCAGGTAATACATCTTGTCCTACCAAGGGTTACGATTGTCAAATCTAACCCTTGGCCTCACAGCTTTGATTTTCTCCGAATGAATACGTCATGAGCCGAAAATAGAAACAAGCGATATGATCATTCACAAAGCGGTGCAAAAAAAAAATCGATAAACACCAGGCCTCCAGATAAGACGGCGTAATTTATTAACATTCAGTTTTCTTATTAACAATTAAAATATACGTTTAAGGTGCTGAAAAGAACTGTCACATTAAGATGGTTATTTTGAGCACCCATAACATAATTTTGAACTGGAAGATAGAAGAAAAATAAATAATTATCGACCAAAATCTGTGCTTATCTGGACGTATGAAAACTTAGCGGGCGGTGTACATTAGATGCCGATAAACTGCTACGCTCAATCTGATTGGCAGGAAGGGATTATCGAAAAAATCCTTCCTGGCGTATTCATTGGTCGATTAGTCTGCGCTATTAATAAATTTTGAGGGTCGTGAGGCGAAGGGTTTGTCGAAAGGTAGATACGACGAAACCTTCGCTGGTGAAGATGCAGGTAATAGGGATCAAAGACAATAGGATAATTTCAATTTATTGTTTTCGTCGTATGAAACATAATGCTCTATGCTTATGTTTTTCGCACACACGACACACTATAAACTGACATTGAGATAAAAAAAAAAATATTTGGGCCTCGGAACGTGAAAGCCTGTCTTGGGGGGGGGGGGCGAAAAACAAATGCCCAGACTAGCCTGCGCATAAGCGTAGACTGATCAGCGCCTTTTTCATTTGCTTTTTGGCAAGTATAATTTCTAGAATTGCTACAAGTGAAATTTCAATTTTCTAGCTAGCCTCTGTAGATGAGGAGACTCGCTTTTTCAGAAGCCCCAAAGACAGGTTTTTGTCGCGTTGAGGCCCATTTTGTGTCGAAAATTGCACAACATGTAACACAAACGCAGTAGCCTACCTAATCAATGCAATTATATATTTTGTGGCATCAATGGAACATTGCAAACTGTTTGTAAACGTCCCTTGATGTCAATATAGCAACCCGAATAATGATTATGCTACTGTACTCCTAGCTTACTGATACACACTTCCTTTAGTAAAAGCCAATACTTATTAATCATGCGGGAACAGTGGTGACCTACATCTCATCGATAGGAAACAATGAACAGTTTATCTGCCTGTTATATTACTGGGTCTGAGCTGTTATTTATTCTTTTACAATTAATCATCGTTTTCTTTCGGCTAAAACAAGATCAGATAGGGATTTGGGAATGAGCTTATGTTATACCCCTAAAGTATTTTCCTGCTTAGAGGAAATAAAATACAATATAAACCACTGTTTAGAGCTTGCTCCAAGCTTTCCGAAAATGTATAACATTCCAATGTTTGATTTAATTTAGCAAAATTACAATCCTAAATACACCTAAAAATTAGGCGTTTTTCACCGTTATGCCGTGTCATTTCAAATTTGTTAATTTTTGAAAATTTGTATTTCAAATATGTGTGTTAGAAACATATTTTTTTAAAAAGAAATCTCGAATTTCACCTATGAGCTAATGTAAGATAGCCATAAAAAATGTGAAGGCAGAGCGCAGTAATTTTAAGCAATTTTTAAAAAAAATGCTTGAAGCGTTATACATTTTGTCTTTTCTTAAGAATGAACTTTGCTGTATTGTTGTCACTTGTTCGGTCACACGTATGCATAATTTTTTGCAATTCGTTGAAGCTTTGGGCATATTTCTCTGTAAAAAATACAACCGCTACCAATGAATTGTTTTTTCCAGTAATGTTTTCATCAGTTTAAAACTACACTGTTTCAGGTAGTGTCCGTAGATCACATATTTTGCATCTAGCATATTGCTGTATTAGAAGATTAATGAACATGTTTCTGCTATTTTATATTTCAGTGAGTGGCACTGATTAAGAAAAGGGCTGCTTCTTCAGTTGTCTTTCAGCAGCACTTGTGATATGAGCGGCCAAAGTCCGTACGTAGAATGTAGTGTCCGTAGATCACACTTTTCAATGTTAAAAAAATAACAGAATATGTCATATTGGCCCATATTTTTAGATTATATTTATTAATTTCAACCAAAATAATAGTATGTAAATCAATATTTGGGCTATATTTGTCTAATTTGTGAAAGAAAGAGGTACACATGGTTCTGAAACAATATGTCCTTTAGAACCTCTTCCATTCACGCATAATGTAAAAATTGCCCAAATACTGATTTACATACTATGAATTTGGTTGGAAGGAATAAATACAACATAAAAACATGGGCCATTATAACATGTTTTTGTAATTTTATGACATTAACAAGTGTGATCTACGGACACTACATTCTACGGACAGACTTTAGCCGCTCATATCAAAAGTGTTGGTGAAAGACAACTGAAAAGGCAGTGCATTTCTTTATCAGTGCCACCCTCTGAAATAGAAACTAGCAGAAACATGTTAGTTAATCTTAAAGTACAGCAATCTGCTAGATGCAATGATGTGTGATCTACGGACACTACCACTACCAAACAGTGCAGTTCTAAAGTGACGAAAAAATTACTGGCAAAGACAATTTATCGGTGGTGGTTGAATTTGTTACAAAGAAACATGCCCATAGCTTCAATAAATTGCAAAAAATATGCATACTTGTGACTGACCAAGTGGCAACAGGCTCAGTGAAGCAAAGTTAATTCTTAAGAAAAACCAAAATGTATAACGCTTCAAGCATTTATTTAAAAAATGCTTAAACTTACTGCGCTTCGCCTACACATTTTTTATGTTCATTTTACGTTAGCTCATATGTGAAATTTAAGGTTTCTTTTTTAAAAATTATGTTTCCAAAACACATATTTCAAATACAAATTTTCCAAATTTAACAAATTCAAAACGAAACAGCATAACATTGAAAAATGCCTAATTTTTAGGTGTATTTAGGATTGTATTTTTGTTATATTAAATCTAAACATAGTAATGTTGTACATTTTCAGAAAGCTTGGAGCAAGCTCTAAACAGTGGTTTAAATTATAATTTATTTCCTCTGACTAGGAAAATGTTTTAGGCATATAACACAAGCTAATTTTACCATATTTGTCATTTCCCCTAACTGATATTTCTTTCATTATATTTATCTGGCAAATTTGTAAAATTTAAAGTCAATGAACTTTTCAACTATTTGAAGGACCTGCTGTTTATCCCAAGCTAATTAACAGGGGGAACAATATACCTTTCACTTTCAAATTGCACTTTTTCATCTGTTACCAATTTTGTAGTGTCCGTAGAAAATATTGCACACTAAGACTGAACTTGATTTCTACACAACTTGACGACAGAGGCTATGTTAAACTACTTTATTGTTAAGAATCAAAATCATGTGATAAGTTAAGAGGGTTACTTGTTCCTGAAAGTTCAATTCATTAAAAAATTAAATTTAGAAAGTTTACTAAATTTAAGCATTTTCGTAGCCTTGTTTCTTCTGTGCTAAAATTTAACTTAATCATTTTTGTAAATGAAATATTGAGAGGGATACAAGGGCACCAATACTTGTGCAAAGTTCTGCATGGTATAATCATTGTTTTAAGCCAATAATTAAAAAGATACAATTATGTTATGCTTTAGTCTGTAGTGTCCGTAGATCTGCCACCTAAGATTGATTCAAATGCTGTAACTTTTTAATGAAAAGAACTTCAACAAAAACCTTCTAGAATTAAATGCACAAGATATGAAGCTATGGAAAGAAAAAGCTTGATTTGCGATTCCTGTGACTTCATTTTTGACCAAAAGTGACACAACTTGTCCCTATCTGATCTTGTTTTACCCGATTGTTGAATTAAAAGGGGAAACTTAGATTTGTTCTTACATTTTCAACTTTCTAAGTGTTGTCGAAAACATAAAATTGATCAATGCCTGACCGATTGTATATATATAAATAGAACGTACTAAATCGCGTTGCGATTGGCTGTGTATAAATAATTTACATATACATGTAGTGTGTATATCACATGACCGTTTTGGCGGGATAGGCATAAAGTAAAACTTCGAATGAAATCATACAAGTAAGATTATTTAATCCCCAATATTTAAGCGACTTTTTGGGGTCAGCCGAGATAATTCTTGATTTATATGAATGTTATATTATTTACATACATAGCCGCGTAAAAAACACGCCGACTTGTTTGTTTGTTGTCAATGAAAGCAGACTACAATGGCAAGTCCACTATGTCTTTTACGATATGCCTATCATTATTATATTACTGCGCAAGGTATGATTTTTTAAATATATTTGTATTTAAATTAGCAATTGGCAATAAATCATTGCTTCGATACCCAAACTGAAGTTTCTAAACTGCAAAGCATAACAAACAATGAAAAAACAACGAAAAAAAGAACTACTTTTTACGCGTAATATTTTCCAGAAAGTTGTTCGGTTTGCATTAAGCCTTTATCCTGCGGAATCCGGATATACCCCGTTCTTGAAAACATTGTAGATCCGGATCAGTTGGCTTCTCAGGAACAAACTAGTCAGGATCTTTACGACTCTTTATCATGCATCTAATTAAATTGTTAACATTGAAACCATGCAACCTTATATGTCTGAAATTTGCAAGGAGTGTAGCATATATTTAATGTATGGCCTGGCAAGGGTGAAAAATCGACGTGACTGAAAAACTGTAAGTGTTAAAATTGAGTCCGGCTGCCAGCATCCGTCCCCAAAAAGGAGAATTACTGTATAAATTTGTACATAACAGATCTCCAAGAAAAGTTATTTTTGTATGGGTACAGACTGGGATAAACTCTTGATCCCTGGATTTGCTGTCAGTCTTGCTACCAACTGCGCTACCAGCAAACCAAAAATTGGTTATGAACTATCTATATATTATTATAGTTTTAGCGTAATAACAGAAATATTCTCTGCATAAGAATTTCAAAACCATATTTCTTTCTATTTCTTATACATGGTCAGGTCAGAGAGGAGTTCCAGTGACAATGTAGATAAATACTACATTGAAAAGACCAGACTGGGAAAAACATATGACACATAAGGTGACCATATGTCACGTATCTTTTACCATATGCTCAAGTCAGATAGGTCACCATGTGAAGAAAACAACCTAACGGAAGATAAAGTTAGTAGCATCAAGTCTATGTCATGTTCGTGTAAACATATGACTATTTCTTTATCCTAAATATCCTAAAATAGAGGATAGTATTTGAATAATATTCTATTCTTACACCATTCGTGACAACAAAACTGATTGATTGTTGACTTATAGGAAACTGGGCTGTAAAAGCATATACTTTTTTTACTAAGCTTTCGAAACAGATGCCCTCCGATCAAAAAACGTTTAACTAGACAACCGTCAGCTAAAATATCTCTCAAAATTGAAATCTTGCAGATATGTCTTTGCTATAACATTCAAAGAAAAATCTTTTTTTTTTTTTTTTTTTTTTTTGAAAACGTGGTCATAATTCTGATCACATTTTTAAACTTATAGATAGATATACTATCTTGTATACTAGTCCCGGTTACCAGCCTATTACAGTAAGCCACATTCGTTCTCTACATATACAGTTTTATCAAAGTAAACAAAAGGCTACGTCTACTGAGGGCTAGTTTGTATACCAGATTAATAAAATGTTTATCTATTTCTTCTGATACTGCCCACGCCCTCGCCAGCATTTCTGGCAGGCACTGCGTGTCAGAGTTATGAAAAACTAGATCGAGAATGAGGCATTTACCTTTCTCTTTGAACTTTCTGACAAGTTCTATGAATGTTCAGATGTCTCACTGTTATTTGCATCAACATGAACAGAAACCTGCTCAGCGAAAAAATACTTACCCCCTGCCATAAATATCCAAGTTCTCAGAAACTGTACCTGAGAAAAAGATTCTATGTACAACACCTTTTGTGGTGTGTTCATATACCAAAGTCTGCATTATCGCGAGTCAGGATTTCATGTCTCTGCGACTTTTTCAATGACTCCTGCAAACTATCATATCTCAAAACGCCTTCTTGCTTTGCTTTTTGGCGTATACCCCACCTCGCGTGGTTTGTCCTCGTGAAGTTAAGGAATCGTCTTGACAAAACTTATCCGACTTTCAAGTCATGTTTTGCCACAGAAGAACTAGATAGCAGCTCGGATTGAGCAACAGCCGATAGACGAACTATATCACTAGAGGACTTATTCAAATAAGCCCGATGACAAACTTCTTGAGAGCTCTAAACAGCGTCCGACTTCAATGCGCCGAAATGTGAAAGTGACATATCTTTGTGGGGTTTGCCTGAAGAAGACACCGCACGGTGCGTAGGTAAAAAGTCTTCTCGGGAAGTGAGAGCGAGCTTAAAGCCAGGACTTCTCCGACCGGATGTAAATCCATAGTGTATGTTAGGTAGGTTTGTTTACCAAGTGAAATTGCTATTCTGTTTTCCGTATTGATTTGTTTGAAATATGGGAAATTTGTGACTATAGTTTTTTGAAGTTTTCAACTCAAACTTCCATATTTTAAAAGTTCTAAGTCACTTGTCTCTAAACGTAAGCATGCATCACCGGAAAACATTGTTCTAATGTATTCCAAAATAGTTTTAAATTCAAAATTCAAGTTTTCATGAAAATGCCAAAACAAAAGTGTATGCGTTAGAAGATTCCTTAGGTGTACATGTACATTGATTGGGTTGTTACATGTAGTTCTTGGTGTTAACAATGGTCCTTTAATTAAGCTGATAAGTTCCACCATATTGACACGTTGATTGGGATAATTATGACCAACAATATAACTAGGCTGCGCTTTTGTTGGTCATAATCTAATTCAGGCCTTGAAATATCTTAAAATAGGCATTTGCCCTGCATCACAAAAATTATTGGCATGTATGGAAAAAATGTTAATTTACATTGGAAATCATCCAAAGTTTCACTTGCCCTGCAGTCTGAGGCACTCGTAAATACGAGCGTACGAGTGGATTTTTCGAGGCCTGCTAATCTGTTAATTGATTTAATCTGTTACTGTTAATTGATCAGTTAATAGATCATGAATTGCTCAGTGGCTTCTCGGACCCAAAATTGACACGCCTGAGCCTTTATTGCAGCAGTAAAATCTCTGGTAAAACGTAAGTTCGTCTGATCCCTTGTACATAAAATGGTCCAAAGTTCTATATATTCTTTGGTCTTTCCGGTAATTCGAGTCTTTCTGGTAAATCTAGGCACCCGATATAAGGCAAGGTAAGCAATAAGGCCACTCAGCATTTGGCATGATGCTTTTGTTGTTGCGGCTCCTACCAGCATACTGCGCTCTCTCCCAACTCAGGTCATGTGGTCCCATCACTCAGCCTCTGCCATTGGCTGGTCTTCTAGGGACTTCAAGCCTACTTTTCTATCTATCTATCTCCATATACTGCCTCTCACGGACATTATAGGCAGAGACGCGCGTCAAGCAAGAATGTTAGTAGAAATAAGAACAGATAAAAGATGTGAGTGAAAAGGATAAAAGAGCATTATAGGTTAAAAATAGTTTTGTGAGATAAGCGGTATGAAACCCATCACCACCACAATATAGAGCTAAATGCTTGGGGGCCACTGGCGAGCTGATGGTGGCGTGATTTTTCAGGGGGTCCAGTCTCCCAGTCCCCCCCCCCTCTTCGGGATACGCACATGTATTGATGGTATTGATAAGGACAAACTTTTCACAACAGCTCAATATCGTGCAACAAGAGGTCATTCATATAAACTGCAGAAGAAAAGATCCAGACTGAATCTGTTTCTGTACAGTGTAGGGCATATTCTTTTAGCAATCCTGTGGTGGACTCGTGGAATAACCTCCCTGATAATGTGGTTAGTCACGCTAGAGAACCTCTGTACTCGAATAGCGCAGTCGACGCATGGTGGTCACAGTCGACGGGTGGGAAAAATTGCGTGTTTATGTGCACCTTGCTGTTAAAAAAAGTAATACATTTCTTAATATTTTACCTCTGAGAGTATTTTTTTCTGATTCTTGTCAGTAATATATCCAGCTTTGTATCTGCGTAATAATACGTGTGTGAGTTAAGCGATAGTCAATACAGCGCCTTATTAATACAAAGAAGGTGATTTTTCTCCAAAAAAGGATGAAATGTTTTTTTTTTGTTTATATTCTGAAATTTATGCTTACTTTAGATAAAACGCTAAATACCATGGCTTTAATGTGCAAAAGTTTGAAATCTTTGGGTAGAGCATTTTGAAAGTTATTCAAGTATTTAATACTGTACGCACAGTTCTCTATATCGGGTGTTCTGGCCCAATGATCAGGTACGCCTGTACACAGTCGTCTGGATTAGATAAAAGAGAACTGTACGCATATGTCGCGGGCTGTCCATGCTATATTTGAGCCAGCACATATGGTTTGGGGTACGTGTTGCATTTTCGCCCAACAAAAACCAAGGCAAGCCTGTGCAGACTCGCATTAGCCTTTGTAACTAATATACACAAAGTGTGGATGAAGATAAAGACTTGAAACAAAATTTGGACCTCTAGTCCAAGTAGATGCGTCGATACTAACAAATTCAGACGTGTTCAATTTTCCACTCAAATCCGTGGCCAGTGGATTTAACTCGTTGCATGCTGGGATATTTTCTATGCTTTTTTTCATCTGCTGATTTTACCTGATCTGGATCCAAACTGTTTACTTAGGTTATCAGCAGGCGGCACTTGTATATAAAGAGTGTGGTCAGGCGCCCTTATCAACTAGCACCCCAGGCAGTCCAAACTCACGTTCATGGCCAATTCGCACCGGTTCGACACGGGGTGACAAGTCAAGAGCTCTTTATAATTGTAGGTATACTTTCCAGTATCTCACTTCTGGACCTAAGATAGTCCACGCGTCATGACGCGTTGAACTAAATATTTTTCACATTTTGGTAAATTTGTTGGTATTCCATTGCTAATTTACAGCCACAAAGAGATCACGGTCCACAAGGGGAGTGTGGGGGGGGAGGGGGGGTACTCTAATACATGTACTGTTTGATATATGCGCAGGCTCGGGGCATCTTTTGGTTTAAATATTTGAACTATATTATTATTTATTTTTTTTTTTTTATTTATTTATTTATTTTTTATTTATTTTTTTTGGGGGGGGGGGGGTTAGAAATATTAATAGTTTGGGGGTATGAAGATTTTGTGGATATTTTTATTTTTTTTTTATTTATTTTTTTTTTTTTTGGGGGGGGGGTCACGACAAAATTGGACAGAATGAGAATATTCTTGCGTGGCAAAAATTTCAAATATTTTTTGGGGTGCTTGATATTCCCGATATTTTTTTGCGGCAAACGGTAGATGCTGGGCCCAATCCTACGTATGAAGAAAAAAGTGAGTACCCCCCCCCCCCACACACACACACACACTCACCCTGGGTCACAGTCTATGATGAGAAGTTGCTAGTTGCTAGCTATGTGATCTGTGATGGCGGATTGAGATAATTTCTGGCGACTTTATAGAGGATGCTACTTGTTAATCATACATGTATTAAATCTGAACTTATGTTGATCTGTTGATCTATTCTCTACGGGAGTTCGGCTTATTCTATATTCTGGAGCTCCTAATGGTCCGTGATCGTAGTAAAATTATGGGTTAATCCCACAATAGTTTTCAACCCCGTAAGGCCAAGCTACCCACACCATAATCTAATATTCGCCTCCAAACCGGTTTCATCCCCATAATGTTACATGGCAATGTATCAGTGGGTGGACAACGCCAAATATCTCCCCAAATTCGCATGAACCTCGGCTGTTCGTTCAAAATCTCATGTGCTGTATAGTGCCAGAAGAATTTGTAATTAGCTTGCGGATACTTAGAAAGCACGTAAAATCGGGCCACTATCGGCCCGCAAGCAAAACGCCATCCGAACGGCGTTTCGCTGGCGGGCCGATAGTGGCCCATGATTGGATACTGGCTGGGCATATCATCTGCCAGGTCGACCGTTAAATAGTTTTGCTGTCAGTAGCACTGTAGTCATACCACTACGGCAATTTGGGTCTCGTCACTTATTCCGGTGTTTAGGTAACTTTCTCATCATGCTCAATTTCTTCATTTAATCACAGATCAACGACCGAAAATGCTTGGATTCCGATTAATTTTTGTTCATCAAAGTCACATTGTATCTTTTAGCTTTAAAATTATATGAAAACTGTAACGTTTGTTGTCTAGGCATGAAATAACTAATTACGGTTTCGTCATCGTGGACAATTAATCAATGACGAAACCGTATAATTTTGACGAAACCGTAATTGACAATTTTTTAATATAACTGTACAAAAACACATTTAAAATCTGATTTTATCTCCGATTTGGCAAAACAACACAGAGGTTGTTAACTAGAGGATACAATCTCGAAGCAAACATACTCGAAAGTTCTCATTTTTGTCAGCCTTTATTTGAAGGTAATTTAACTATAACACCGGAGTGGGTGACGAGACCCAAATTGCCGTAGTGGTTTGACTACAGTGAGTAGAGCGGCAAACAGTATTGATCCAGATCAGACTGAGCCTGCATTGTTGCAAAAAAATTTCTAAAAGGACAAAACAGACAAGTTTTATTGTGATTAGCGTTTTTTCAGAGATTTTGTTTATTTCCAAAATGTAATCCTTTTCTCTGAAAAGTGCGCAGACCCTGATGAAAAGTCGTATTATACTTGCGGCAATTCGACGCGGCCTTCACTGTTTCCCAAAGTGTCTCTTTTAGGAGAAAGTACAAAGGGTAAATAGAATTACTGTCATAAGTTACGTCATATACCCAACACGTGTTCCAAATATAGCAACGTTTTTTGTCCTAACTCTTTGCGTGCTGAGTAACGGTTTTTTTGGTCTTAAACATTTCTTAAATCTTAGGGACCTTTCTCCTTCGGGTCCTGCCAGACGTATTGCTGAGCCTGATCTGGGTCTAAACTGTTTGTATGATCAATCTCAGACATTTTCATTTTAAAATGCTTTCAGAAACACACTAGTCCATTAAAATTTTGCATGCTGATTCTTTTTTTTCGCATACTATTTTGTCATCATAACCAGCTTACAGCTATATCGAGCCAACATCCCATCACGGTCCACTATCGGCCCGCCAGCGAAACGCCAGTTGCCTGGACTCTAATATAATAGGTGCTTACTGGGTACAGGCTCGAACAGTTTGGTCCAGATCAGGCTCCAAATTTTGTCAAAAATAGTAAGTGAGTATGATCAGAAAATACCACAATCGCAACATGGCATCGCGAGGAAGAGCCACACAACCATCACGAGACACCAGGAAGACAAACTAAGCAAAGCAACCAGCTCTCTTCCCCATCAAGATGATTGCAAACTAGAATGGTCATTAAGCCTGGTATCAAAGCGCCCGGAGCAATCTGATACCAAAATCGACTCTTCCCCGCTAGTGTCAAATAGTTTGATCCAGATCGGTTTGACATTTCAAGCTTTCGTCCGACCATCTGTTATTTCGCAGATCGGCCATCTATTGGTTTCGTCTTTATTCTACGTGGTAAGCATATGGCTAAATATGACATCCACATAATGGAGTCCCTCCCAGGGGTTTTGGGAAACAGGGGAAATGACATTTTTTCCAGGGGAATAGGGAACAAAGGTCATTTTAGTGGAACAGGGTACAAAGGCAATATTGGGGAACATGGAACATAAGAAAACAATTTTCGATTCTTGGGGAACAGGGAAACAAGCCTAATTATTTCAGGGAAACAAAGGAACGGTTATCCCCCTGGGAGGGTCTCATAAGCGTTCCAATTTTCAAACCATCCATCAGTTTGTTGGTCTGTTCATCCGTCTGTCAACACGTCATATTAAATTGTGTCTCTGAAGCACTGACAGCTGTGAATGTCAAAAAATTCATTTTAAGTGTCCTTTGCATAGTCTTCAAACATACACTGTAATTTTACTTCATTTCGTTATACTTACCAGTCGAAATATACATCTGGATATGCTTCCGTAATTACGTTGACAACAGGTAAATAACCCGCAAGCGTTTAATCAACCTGGAGCACTATACTTATCTCCCTTGATCCACGCATGCGTATAATCAGTTTATCTTCCGGCGTGACAAAAAACGTTGACGTGTCAAAGTCTCTTAGACTTTTATTTAAAAAAATAAGAAGTTTTCTACGAAGTTTTAGTAAGTTCTTGGTTTGTTTGAATACTGTGTTATTTAGTACAGCCGTTATGGCGGAGAAATTGCTTCAAACTTCCTCCGCTGAAGAAATATCATGTACTTTACATACGGACTCGGTTTTCAGTGGCGAGGAAAGTGAGTATTTACTTTTAGCGTCCGACTCGTCGGCTAAGAAATCCTCCAAAAAAGCGTCGTCGACCAAAGCTAAGTCTTCCTCTCGTTCATCTACGTCCAAACCTAAGAAAGAATCGGCTGATAAACGTTTGGACGCCATGGAGAAAAAAATGGAAGAACAATACAGTTCTATTTTCAAGTTAGTCCAATCTCTTGGCAATTCTCAATCTCAGGTAAGACCAGCAAAGGAGAATTTGGCAGCTAAAATACCATCGTCAGTTTCTCTTGAGAAGGATGACCGCCCAGTTGGGGTGAGTGGACCTTCTCAATCAGATGTACACGGCCCGTCAGGGATGCGTAGACATCTTTTGCCTTTAGACAGCGAGATCAATGCTGAGTATGGTCTGGGGCAACAATCAGAGGACACAATCTCTTTAATGCCAGGCCAGAGGGAGAAAGATTCTTTAGGCCTTCTATCTGACAACGATGCTATTTCCTGTACTAGCTCAGACTCTTCACTGACAGAGAACAGGAATTCTAGTCGTTTTCGACAGTATTTGGTAGAAAAAAGACCAGAAGAATCTCAAAATGTATTATCTGATCTTTTTGGAGAAGACGCTGGGTCCAAAGCTACAAAATCTGACGGAATTTGTTTGGATCAGGCTCAGATTAATATCTTAGAGAGATCTTGGCGCTGTTCAAACCCAGAGAGACTCTCAGCATTTAAGGATGAGTATAGACAGATTTTCCCAATTCATGAATCAGCACAGGCTATGTTTCAAGTTCCACAATTGGATGATTTACTTGAACCTATGTTGAACAAAAGACATGGTAATAAATCCGGTAGAGGCTGGGGAAAGGGTAGGACACTAACATCACAGCCTTTAAAATCTATTGAAAGTATAGCTTATCAGGGACAGTTGGCTGCTAGATATGGTCTAATTTCCATTTCATATATGCAACAAGCACTAGGAACTTTGTTAAACAAGTTGCAGTCGGACAATCTTAATGTGGACAGCACGATTCAGTCTGTGCGTGATATTTTTGCTATGTCAACAAAAGCTTTAGACCAGACAGGACGGTCGGGGGCATTTCACCATATTGTTCGGAGAAAAGCAGCGGCATCAGACACTGGCTTAAATAATCTGAGGGAAGTACAGGCCAAAGTATTATATCTTCCATTATCTGGTGATGGTGTCTTTGGCAGCGGCTTACAAGAGAACTTAAGAAAAAGAAAGGAACAGAAGGAGCAATTATCAGATTTAGTTCCTGAATTTGCTGAAAGCAAGTCTGACCCGCGCAAGAGAAAGTCTACCTATAATAATAGATCTTCTTGGAGTAAACGGCCACGTATGACTCCTAATCCACAACCAGAGAGATCTTACAGACCCAGATATCAATCACAGTCTTCTTCTAGATATAATGATGACAGGAAATATGATTACAAAGGGAAGAGTCCCAAAGAACCATCCGGTTCTTTTCGGATCCCTTTCGTCAATAGAAAATGACTCAAAGGTAAATATAGGTCTACAGTCTCCAAAGATACCAGTGGGAGGCCGTCTCAGATTTTTCTTACAAAACTGGAAAAAAATCACAGACGATCAATGGGTCTTATCAGTAATAGAGGAAGGTTACAAGTTGGAATTCATACAGAAACCTCCTCAAACGGGCATAAAACAAACTTCAGTGCCAAATCAAGATTTAGATTTATTAAAACTAGAAGTGGAAGATTTGTTAAAAAAAGATGCTATAGAAACTGTTCCGTGGAACGAGATAAATTCAGGTTTCTACAGCACCTTTTTCCTAGTACCAAAAAAGAATGGAAAGATGAGACCTGTGATAAATCTGAGACCCTTAAACAGGTATCTTCGGAAGACACATTTCAAAATGGATACAATGACAAAAGTTTTGAACTTAGTGAAACCACAAGATTGGGCCATTTCCCTAGACTTGGCCGATGCTTATATGCACATTCCAATATTTCCAAAACATCGACAGTTCCTTCGGTTTTGTATTCAAGGCCGATGTTTTCAGTGGAAAGTTCTTTGTTTTGGTCCAACCTCAGCTCCCCGATGCTTCACAAAGATAGTAGCAGTCGTTGCAGCCCATCTACGAGCCCAGAGCATTCGACTAGCTTCATACCTAGACGACTGGTTGGTAGTAAACCAAGTCAAACATCTTTTATGTCAAGATCGAGAGAGGTGTCTCCATCTTTTAGCTTCACTAGGGTTCATAGTAAACAAGGAAAAGTCAGAACTTGTGCCCAAACAGGAAATCACTTACATAGGGGGACTGTTCCTTTTCAACCTAGGGGTAGTCACTCCAACACCAGACAGGGTAAAAAAGTTAGTTTCTGCTGTGAACAAGATATGCAACGGCCACAACCAAGCCAAGGATTTTTTACATATTCTGGGCATAATGGCATCATGTTTAGAACTAATCCCAAATGCTCGCCTTTACATGAGACCCATTCAGTTGCATCTGCTAGCTTTTTGGAAACCTTCATCTCTAGATCTAGAGGTTTCAATTCCAGTTACTCAACATCTAAAATGTCATCTGCAATGGTGGTTAAATCCAGTGAACACCATGAAAGGCAGATCGTTACAACCCGTCCATACGGATGTAACCATAACAACAGATGCTTCGAAATGGGGCTACGGCGGACACTTGGGAAAACATTATTTTCAAGGCCAATGGTCAGAGTCCCAGCAGAAACTACATATCAATTGTCTGGAGTTGGAGGCTGTCTTTCTAACTCTCAAACATTTCCTATTTCTGGTGAAAGACAAAAATGTCCTGATAAGGTGCGACAATACCTCTGTAGTACAACAGATTTCGAAACAAGGGGGAACAAAATCTCCTCAACTGTGCTACAGAACATGGGATTTATGGAATTTTGCCATTCAAAACAACATTCATTTGAAGGCTGCTCACATATTGGGGGTTCAGAACGAACTTGCCGACCGGTTGAGCAGGAAAAGGGTCATGGTGACAGAATGGTCTCTCCACAAGTCAGTTGTCCATCAAATATTTCAGACCTGGGGGTTTCCATTAATAGACCTGTTTGCCTCGGCAGAGAATCGTCAGACTCAGATTTTTTGCTCATGGATTCCACATCCAGAAGCTTTAGCACTGGATGCCCTGTCAATTTCATGGGAAAACATGTTCGGGTATGCATACCCTCCAATTTGTCTGATCCCAAAGGTTCTACAACACATAACCCAATTTCAGTGTCAAATTATTCTGATTGCGCCACGGTGGCCTCGCAGACATTGGTATACACAGCTTCTACAGCTTCTGGTTGCTTGCCCCAGGAAGCTTCCTCACAGGGCCGATTTACTGCTTCAACACAAAGCATTAATACATCACCCAAATCCAGAGGTTTTCAGTCTTCATGCTTGGCTGTTATCGACAGAAATTTCCAAAAGAAAGGCTTTTCTAGCCAGTCTAGAAAATTGTTATCGGCATCCTGGAGGGCAGGGACACAGAAAGATTATGCCGGCAAATTTAACAAGTTCTGTAGCTGGTGTAGTTCAAAACAAATTGATCCCTATTCTGCCACTTTAACACAAATAGCAGATTTTTTGTCAGAATTATTTGATAATGGGCTGCAATACAGAACTATAGCAGGTTACCGTTCAATGCTATCAGCAGTTTTACAACCTATTGACAATTTTTCAGTTGGGCAACATCCTTTTATCATTAGACTACTGAAGGGAGTGTTCAATTCTAGACCTCCAAAAGTTAAGATTTTACCAGAATGGGATTTGCCATTAGTTTTACAAATGCTACAAGAAACCCCTTTTGAGCCTCTGAGCAAAGCCTCTCTGAAATTTACCACTTTTAAAACAATATTTCTTATGGCAATTTGTACTTTCAGAAGATGCAGTGATCTACAGTCCTTGTGCCTAGGCGAAGGAGCTGTTTGTGTACAGAAAAAGGGTGTTACTTTTGTTAGACAAGGATTGTCCAAGCAGGACAGACAGAATCATTTTGGTTCAAAGGTTTTTGTACCAGCATTCCCTGAAAATTATAAATTAGATCCAAAGAGAGCTCTTTACTGGTACTTGAAGAAAACAGATCTTGTACGGGTAAAATCTGATGGTTCCAGAGAAAAGAAGATATTTTTAGCATTAAATAAACCACATTCTCCAGTTTCTTCTCAAACAATTTCAAGCTGGATAGTGCAAACAATCAGAATGGCATATAATGATGAGAATAAGAAAGTGAAAGCTCATTCTACCAGAGCTGTGGGACCTTCTTGGGCTCTTTACAATGGAGCATCAATGAGATCAATATTAGAAGCAGCTGATTGGACAAAAGATTCTACTTTCATTCAGTTCTACCTGAGGAATGTTGGTGTGAAAGTTTTGAAATAAATATAAAATGATTTGATAATCATTCCGGCGGGTTTCGTTGGAAAGTGTTTTTAACAGTGTTTATCTTCAGAAGAAGATGTTATGCATAAGAGTAATGCAGTGTACTAAATAGTATTGTATATACATGTATGTGATATATGAAGTATAAAGTGAAGATAGTGTTATCTACATACCAAGATTTTTTGGTTAGCTTGTTACCAGAAGTAACAAAGTCATTTGTACATACTATTTTTTGGATGGTTCAAGTAGAAATAATGTTTATAGTGTATATAATGGGTTGATTGAAGAAATTTCCCTAACACCGCCTCAAATGGAAAGATTGCTTTGGAATCGAGAATCCAGATGTATATTTCGACTGGTAAGTATAACGAAATGAAGTAAAATTGGATAATTTGTAAGCAAGTTACAATTTTAGGAATGAGTTATACTTACCAGTCATAGTTTCCCACCATACCACCCCTTGGGAAATTAATTTTTTAGGTAGGGATAACATTTTTTGTCCCGCCTATGTAAACTGATTATACGCATGCGTGGATCAAGGGAGATAAGTATAGTGCTCCAGGTTGATTAAACGCTTGCGGGTTATTTACCTGTTGTCAACGTAATTACGGAAGCATATCCAGATGTATATTTCGACTGGTAAGTATAACTCATTCCTAAAATTGTAACTTGCTTACAAATTATCCAATTTGTGACCCCATACCATGACTAGCACCACATTTGCAGTAGAGTATGCAGCAGAGATATATGAAGTGTCATTGTTGACCTGGGCATATTCCTCAAGTACGCACTATGCCATAAATCGCATGTTTCATTGGTTTTTATGATTCTGTAAAGCGCATACGGTAAATGTTCTAAAATTTCGAACACTCTAAAATTACGAACACCTAAAATTATCGCTGAAAATAATTTTTAAAACATCCTAAAAAATCGAACACTGACCTTTTTTGGAAAAGTGAATTTCTAAAATTACGAACACAAGTTATTTTCGGCGGAAAATCGATGTCCGTTTACCTGTTTGTCCCATCTGTGCTTGGTATACTTTAAACGTACAGCGCGTGAGCGGTAGCGACATTTGGAAGGTTCCATTCCACTTAAATGGGTAATCTGGCACGTCACGTTCTTTTTCGCATGCCGAGCGAAAGACTATACTTTTTGTCTGCTAATTGTGTGATACATGCTTTCAGATAAGTCAAAGACAAGCGTGCATTAAAACCACGGACTGTCCTACATGTAGTACGTGACAAAGTTCATGCATGGTATTGGTATTGGCTGTCTATGTATCTATCCGTGGAAAACAGTGCAGGCTACCTGCAGCGTGTTCAAACATTTTTAAACCCTTCATTGGCGAAATTTTTACCTATAAGAAGCATCCGATCCATCGGAATTCTTCAACAATGGTCATTAACATGGATTTCCTTTGTCAGTAAATTGTCACAGACATTAAACAGACATGCCTCGGGCAAGGATTAGGAGTTACAATTAACTCGAGAAAACGCACATCTAAGCTTGTGTTCACCATGAAGGACTTAGGACATACCAGTGACCTATATATATACTGGTCATACGCTGCTTGGTTGTCAAAATTGAACATTTGCAAGTAACAGTAGATGTTGTTCTTTTAAAAAGCCATGCAAACCACAGCGTTAAACAACTGAGTAAATTCGCTAAGTGAATGTAGGACAAAACATCCCGGGACAAAACATCCCATGCCATTTTTTGCCACCCCGGACAAAACATCCCGCATCAATTTGCCACCCCGGACAAAACATCCCATGCAGTTTTTGTCACCCCGGACAAAACATCCCATGCCAATTTTGCCGCCCCGGACAAAACATCCCATGCTACTTCTGCCACCCCGGACAAAACATCCCACACTCTGTTTAAAGCCTATGAAAGTGCATAAAACATCCCATTTAGTTAATTGTCACTATTATTATTGATATTCTTAATGTACCATACCTATTGAAATGATTGGAGATCAAAGGTAGATAGATAATTAGACTAATTAGACATATGTTTCTCAATTATGATAGTTTGTTTGACCCAAACTGTAAATGATTTCTTTTAAGATGTAATTGGCTTCTTAACACACAAATTCAGTTGTTTGTCACAAGAAGATATAATTATTTTTAATTAAATTCTATTTACATTGTGAAACTGCCTTTCAATCAATTTAAGATCTAGTTTATATCATTTGGACAGTCATACTAGGGCATTCACTGCTAGTACATGTCATAGTAGATGAAGGTCACAAATGAGACTTACCCTGAAGAAGCAGTCTGAGTATGGGATGTTTTGTCCGGGGTGGCAAAAATAGCATGGGATGTTATGTCCGGGGTGACAAAAATGGCATGGGATGTTATGTCCGGGGTGACAAAAACAGCGTGGGATGTTTTGTCCGGGGTGGCAAATCTTTGTGGGATGTTTTGTCCGGGGTGTAAAAAAATGACATGGGATGTTTTGTCCCGGGATGTTTTGTCCGGCTCCCTCGCTAAGTGGGTTTGCTTATACAAACTTATATACAAAAGGGCCTTTTTTCCAAGTTGTGACACAAAATTAATCCATTTGATGCTTGACATACCTGAGCCATCAATGCTGTATTAAGAATGCACACTTGCGCAGGCGTCGCACGTTGTAAGTACAAAAATATCATGGAATTACATGTGCGGGGGGACAGGGAGTCCGGACCCTCCCCCCTGAAAAATCACAAAAATACAGGGTTTTCTAGCAATACATGTCCGGATCCCCTGAAAAATCGCAGCTGCGAAGCCAGCATTCTATGTTGAGCATTCATCGGCATGCCAGCGAAACGCCTATGATAGCCCGCTTAAAGTGGGACTTGGATCCTCCCTCCCCTCATCAACTTAAAAAAAAACGTTGTCAAAGTTAGATCCCCTCTGACAAAACTTTCTGGATCCGCGCATGAATTATGTCCGTCGACAGTTTAATTTCAATCGAGCCGGCATGCATGCGCGGATCCAGAATATCTTGTCAGAGGGGGTAGTGAGAGAGGACCGAAATGCCACTAAAAATGGACCACCATCGGCCCATCAGCGAAACGCCGTTGTCGATAATGGCCCACCATTGAATGCTGGCTTGGTAGCTTTGTGATTTTTAGGGGATCCGGATCAATATTGCTAGGAAACCCTATATTTTTGTGATTTTTCAGGGGGTCCAGACCCCCTGTCCCCCCCTCTGGATACGCCCATGGCATGCATCTGAAAGAAGGCAATGTCTGAAATGTTCCTTTCAGCGTATGGTAATCATCGAACGCAAAGTCGGACTAGATTATAACTCTTGGTATGCATGTTTGCCCCTGATCAGGCACGCCGGACGATCTTCTGGATCCAAACTGCAAACTTTGATAGCAGGTAGAGAGAGAGAGAGACTGCACGGTGTTTGCACACCAATTTTTTGCTTTGGCTTGGTTTCTTAGAATATCGAAATGCAATATATGGGTCAGTCAATCAATCTTGTTACAACTGCTTCCGATGAGGACCCAAAACCCAAACTTATCATGCGCATCGGCCTATGTACGGCACAGTCAAACATTCCACAGTATTAACGCTTTGCGTACTTTCCACCGCATGCACACATTTTTAAATTGCCTGAATACCATTTGGGTCTGATCTGGATCCAAACCGTGTTTGCAAATGTAGAGAGAGAGAGAGAGACTGGTGCAGGCACATCAAAGTAAACATTCCATCGGCGGATCGACAAGTAGAGAGAGAGAGAGAGAGAGAGAGAGAGAGAGAGAGAGAGAGAGAGAGAGAGAGAGAGAGATGTGTGTGTGTTCTTATTGAAATTCGTCAGTTTTGAGTTTTTGTTGTTGTTTTTTACTCTGGGAACTCGTCTACGTATTTCAAAGTTTGTGTAGATCTTTGCAAAAAAAGGTGTCTAGCGGTTTCAATTCTTGAGTACAATATAAACTGGAATTCGAAGTCGGCAGAGCTTGGTTTTCTGAAGGAAGAAGTGATTCATCGGTAGTCCGAGGCGAGTGAACATAGGAGACCCGGCTTATCGAATTAGTTTAAATCAGTGGACTTTTATGACTTGTAAGTAAATTGAGTGACATAATATGCATGTGCCTGGCTCTCGACTTGGCGAATACCGCACGCGCTGGACATTTTACTGACTCAGTCCGCATGAATTTAGCGGCGGTTTTAATAAGATTAAAGAAAAGAAAAATGAGGAGAAAGCACAGAATCATATCGCCGTGTTTTCAACACGTTTCTATCACATTTTGACATCCATATATACCGTTTTTCTCATGATAAAGCCCACATTCTAAAATTTCGAACACTGGCATTTTTTCATAAACATAATTTCTAAAATTACGAACAGCGGAAAAAATAATTATTTTTTAGTGTTCGTAATTTTAGAACATTTACCGTATATATTTTTTATGAAATCCGTAAAATTTTAACCTTGATCTACGTATCACTCGCCAGTGACCCTGGTTATTTTATGCACTAAAACGCATGTATTGTACAGCAGTGATAAATTAAGTAGCAAACCTTGCAATGTTTATAAGAGTGTGCCACAGCTTGTTTTTAG
This sequence comes from Loripinus fragilis, assembly GCA_964019695.1. Lineage (NCBI taxonomy): Eukaryota > Metazoa > Mollusca > Bivalvia > Lucinida > Lucinidae > Loripinus > Loripinus fragilis. The sequence goes on from OZ026515.1 coordinate 141,845,383, forward strand.
TATTGGGATTGCTTTGAAATTGTTGCCGAGACGGTTTGGCATCGCTGGAGACAAATAAACAGCAGTTCAATCGCAATGGCTTTGTTAAAACCGCTCGTGCTCCCATCGACTGCGTCCAGATACAGCTTGACGAATGCGTACAAATGAAATATCTAGGCACTCGACATATGGGACAGTTCACTTGACTACTCAAAATTTGCGTACAGAAGGGAAATGGCTTGCCACTTCGCAAATAATAAACAGAAACATTTCAAACTTTCTAGTCCTCCACTTATACGTATTCTTCATTATTTGATGACATAATATGATAATTGATGACTTTAGTATCACATTTATAAGTCACTGAACATATTTCAGGTACATAAAATCCAATTGACTAGCCAGAAACTGACTGGTACTCTGCTGGTTTTAAAATTTAAAGGCTCTTACTGGGCCAGAATAGACTACACTACCTAAGCAATAATTCCAAATGAAAAAAATCTTGTGAAAATTAAAAGTTGTATAGTACTGGCTCATAGAATGGATCAAAGTATACCAAAATAGTATATTTTGTGCACCCGTCGACTGCGAACACCACGCGATGACTGCGCTGTTCGAGTACAGAGGTTCTCTAGCGTGTTAGTGCACCCTCCGTTAATGCGTTTAAGGGCAGCTAATCTAAATAAACACTGGCACAGGCATCCAACCAAATTTGATGCAACCAAGTCGACCAACTCACAAGACAATATCGCATGCATCTTTACAAGTCAGATGTCGAGTAAGGTGAGTAATGGTATATATGAACAACCAAAATGTTTGGCCTGATCTGGGGACTATTGGTTTGACACTCTCATGTTTCCCTGATATATTTTTTTTTCAAAAAAATTGATTTTGGAGGACAAAAATAGCATTCAAAATTATGTGATGAGAAGGGTCATCAGTTTATTGTGGGCGTTTATGGCTGTGTGGCACAGTTAGTCAATCACTGTCGTTGGTGGTAGAGTGGAGAACTTTGTTACTAACAAAAGACAATATCGCGTTACCAGATACAGCAATATCAGATAGGAAATATGACCTCATTTATAAATATTTACATTTTCAAAACAAGCCTTTAATGAATCTTTAGAATTTTGCAACTGTTCATAGCCTCATGAACCACACAAAATTTGATTGACAGCTGCCAAGCTCACTTGCCCGTGCAATTCGCCTCGAACATCGAACTCATTCGCCAGATGTGACACTGGTGTTGTGATTGACAGCCAGCATCACCTGAGTTGCACACGCAAAACAAGCTTCTTGTTTGTTCCATGGGCTGTCAGTGTTACACTGGCTGTTCCGCTTGTCTGTTTTGCACTCCAACAAAACCGTTTATACTATTAAATATTAAATACAAAAGTGTTTTATCTACTAAATTATAAATAATTTCTCAGGGGTAACAACCTACGTCATAGCGTGGGTGTTGTAAACACGTAGTATGACGCCATCTTTGATTTGCAAGGTTAGTTTTTCCCTTCGTAAATGTCGTACAAATTTGTGTCTGTCAAAACTAAGCAGTGCAGGCGGTGCCTAACATCACACTTGAACAGAATATACAATGGTCACGTCCAGAAATGCCGTTGCCTTTGTAAACATTAACCCACAAAAATCGAAGTGGGTGACTGCTAAAATTATCCTCGTGTCTCCCGCTTCAATTCTTGTGGGTGAATGATTACAAAGGCAACGGCATATCGGGGCGTGACCGTTATATATTCTGTTCAAGTGTGATGTTAGGCACCGCCTGCACTGCTTTGTTTGTACAGACACTCATTTGTTTAATTTTACGAAGGGGAAAACTGACCTTGTAAATCAAAGATGGCGCCGTACTACGTGTTTACAACATCAATGCTATGACGTAGGTTGTTACCCTTGATTTCTATATTTTAGATACTTATAGTAAAATGTAAATATAAGCAAATAATTCAATTTTTTGAAGATTCATGGAACAAACCTAAACTTTGCAAGAGACCCGAAGTATTCATGATTCCATGAACCTTCCAAAAATCTAATATATTTCTAAAATGACACTGACAGTGAGACTGACACACAATTGACCTGACTGTCACTCTCAGGGTGGTGCCATCATTTTGCAAAACAGATATATGCTAAAACATGGAGTGGGATGGAGCCATGGAGTGGAGTGTTTTATTGGATTTGCATTTTTGCAGTCAAAATTTGGAGTGAACTGCACGGTATGTGCAGGCTAGCTGGAGCCTTCGCCACATGCCGATGCAATAAGAACCATCTCTTGCACTGACCATTTAGTGTTTCCCCCAACCCCCCAAAAGGGCATGGTAAAGTTTCCAGGAAAAAGGCACTTTAAGCGCGTGACAACAGGCTAAGAGGGCACTTTTGAACGTGCGGCGATGGGCTAAGAAGGCACTTTTAAGCCCAAATTGGAAATTGAAAATGATATTGCCAATTAAAAAATTTAAGTCCCTTAGCATGATGCAGCTGTTATCTGTCCTTTTTATACCCCCTGCAAACTACACTTATTATTTAGACTAATTTTAGCATTTTCAAACTGGCTTGAAAGCGTGGTAGCTCAGTGGTTAGGCACTTGCCTCTGGTGCTAGAGGTCCCAGGTTCGATTCCCGCTCGCGGCGAGAAAAATTTCGGTGTCCGAACACGCTTTCTCTAGTGTCATTTGCAGGGATGACGCTAGATAAGTGCATCGTCCTTCGGATCGGGACGTTAACTGGATGTCCCCTGTGCAGGGAAAGTCACCCCCTGTGCAGGTTAAAGAACCCTACGGTAATTTCGATATGGTTACTTGTAGGCTTTCATCCTGCAACCCGGAGTGTACAATGTACACCTGCCGATAATGCTCGAAAGCGAGCGCCAGGCAGTATATAGAGAAAGAAAGAAAAAGAAAGGCTGTTGAATGGCAGGTTCTGGACACCTATTTATGAGCACACACTTAATATTATTTTTTTTATTCTTAAAAATTTATCAGAATCACATTATAATAGGAATCTTTTTTTTTCTTTAACAGCCAAGATCACTCCCTAAGTTTTTAACCAGGCTGCCTTTCTTTACAGGATTTGTTTTGACAATTTTACTTGTACCTTAAAATTGTTTAGTGGTTCAAATTCACACTTCATTTTTAATAATTGCTTATTGGGGTATTGTCATCAAAGTGATGTGTCAAAATTGCCTCAGGTAATTAGTGATTATTGTAAAAGGATTAACACAGAGTAAAATATTGTAACAGCAGGTGTCTTCCCTGCTACTTCAGGCTTCAAACTGAAAAATCTGTAACTTCCTTAGTTTTTGTCAGATTCTCATGATTTTTTTACCAAAATTTAGGACATTTTATGTAGTTTTAGAAAAGGGGCATGGCGCTGGGGAGAAGGGCATGGTGCTAGAGAAAAGGGGCATGGCGCGGCGCCGTGCTAAAACTGGCTAGGGGAAACACTACCATTGTGTAGTACAGTAAGACTAAGTATGATTGAAATATCATTGTGGACCATTGATTTTAAGTTATTTAATATCATCTGAGCGCATATATCAAGACTGGCCAGTCTCTTTGTTATCTACGGTAAATGTTCTAAAATTTCGAACACTCTAAAATTACGAACACCTAAAATTATCGCCGAAAATAATTTTTAAAACATCCTAAAAAATCAAAAACTGCCATTTTTGGGAAAAATGAATTTCTAAAATTACGAACACAAGTTATTTTTGGCGGAAAATCGATGTCCGTTTATCTGTTTGTCCCATGCATCTGTGTTCGGTTTACTTTTACCGTACAGCGCGTGAGCGGTAGCGACATATGGAAGGTTCCATTCTACTTAGATTGGTAATCTGGCACGTGGCGTTCTTTTTCGCATGCTGAGCGCAAGACTATATTTTTTGTCTGCTAATTGTGCGATACATGCTTTCAGATAAAATCAAAGGCAAGAGCGCATTAAACGCACGGACTTTCCTACTTGTATGTGACAAAGTTCATGTGCAGGCTGTCTATGCATCTATCGACGGAAAACAGGCTCAAATAAAACCCTTCATTGGCAGAATTTTTACCTATTAGAAGCATTCCCACCCATCGGAGCAATGGTCATTAACATGGATTTCCTTTGTCATAGACATAAAACAGACATGCCTCGGGCAAGGATTAGGAGTTACAATTACCGTGAGAAAACGCCCATCTAAGCTTATGTTCACCATGAAGGACTTAGGTCATACGCTGCCTGGTCGTCAAAATTAAACATTTGCAAGTAACAGTAGATGTTATTACCGTAGAAAGCCATGCAAACCGCAACGTTAAACATTTTGAGTAACTGAGTTGCTTATACAAACTTATATACAAAAGGGCCTTTTTCCAAGTTGTGGTTTGAGTCGAAAGACACAAAATTAATCCATTAACATAAAAGCGGTGATGCTTGACATATCTGAGCCATCAATGCTGTATTGAGAATGCACACTTGCGCAGACTCGTCTGAGTCTTTGTCGCATGTTGTAAGTACCAAAATATCATGAAATTATGTCCGTCGACAGTTTAATTTCAATCGAGCCGGTTCATACGCACTGCATGCATGCGCGGATCCAGAACATTTTGTCAGAGGGTGTAGTGAGAGAGGACCGAAATGCTATAATGGGCAATTGGCCCAACAGCGAAATGGCGTTTTGCTGGCGTGTCGATAATGGCCCACCATTGAATCCTGGCTTGGTCGCTTTGTGATTTTAGGGGATCCGGATCAATATTGCTAGGAAACCCTATATTTTTGTGATTTTTCAGGGGGGTCCGGACCCCCTGTCTCCCATCTGGATCCGCCCATGGCATGCATCTGTAAGATGGAAACTTGTCTGAAATGTTACTTTCGGCGTGTTGTGATCATCGGACGCAAAGTCGGACTAGATTATAACTCTTGGTATGCTTGTTTGCCCCTGATCAGGCACGTCCGACGATTCTGGATCCAAACTGTCTGCAAACTTTAATAGCAGGTGTGAGAGATAGAGAGAGAGAGACTGCACGGTGTTTGCACACGATTCTTTTGTTTTGGCTTGTTTCTTAGAATATTGAAAGTCAGTCAATCAATCTTGTTACAAAGTTCTGCTTTCGATGAGGACCCAAAACGCACATCCGCTTTTGTACGGCAAAGTCGGACATTCCGACGTATTAACGCTTTGCGTACTTTCTATCGCATGCATACATTTTTAAATTGACGAAACATTCTATCCTGAATACCATTCGGGTCTGCTCTGGATCCAAACCGTGTTTGCAAATGTAAAGAGAGAGAGAGAGAGACTGGTGCAGGCACATCAAAGTAAACATTGCATCGAGGGATCGACAAGTAGAGAGAGAGAGAGAGAGAGAGAGAGAGAGAGAGAGAGAGATAGATCTTTACAAAAAAATCTGATCGTACGAGATGTCTAGCGGTTTCAATTCTTGGGTACAATATTAACTGGAATTCAAAGTCTGCAGAGCGATCGAAAGCGTTTTGGTTTTCTGAAGGAAGAACGAAATAGTGTAGTGATTCATCGGTAGTCCGAGACGAGTGAACATAGGAGACCCGGCTTATCGAATTAAATAAGTGAACTTTTACGACTTGTAAGTAAATTGAGTGACATAACATGCACGTGCCTGGCTCTCGGCTTGGCAATTACCGCACGCGCTGGACATTTTACTGGCTCAGTCTGCAAGAATTTAGCGGCGGTTTTAATTAGATTTTAATAGGATTAAAGAAAAGAAAGAAAACGATTAGAGACCTGTAGATAGCGCAGAATCATATCTTCGTGTTTTCAACACGTTTCTACCACATTTTTACATGCATATATACCGTTTTTGCTCGTGACCACATCCTAAAATTACGAACACTAGCACTTTTTCTGAAACGTAATTCCTAAAATTACGAACAGCGGGGAAAATAATTGTTTTTTAGTGTTCGAACTTTTAGAACATTTACCGTACATTAATATGCCTTTTTCTCACACTAAGGCTCAAACTGCTACAGGTATATATTTATAGGTGAAAAGAATTTCACAGGTGAATAAATACACCTGTTTTACCGATTTTTATGGAAATGTCCACGGTTGGGTCTTAGCTAAGAACCGCCCAGTCTCTCTTATCTTGTCAAAGTATAGCTAGGTGATATAATCCTTAAATATACGAACATACTTCTTCCTTCTGGTTATATACAATGAACTTAATTTAGATGGTACATGGGGTCAATGCATAGGGCCAGTTAAGCAAAAATTTCAGCGTAAAATTGTGATTATTTTCGTAACCATCAGTTTAAACATGTGTTTTGGGTGCTTAAAAGAATCATCTCAGTGAGACGGTTCTTTTGGGTACCAACAACATTATGTTTTTGTTGAGAAATAAGAAAAAATATTTTTTGTTACGCACCCTTATCTTAGGGCCTGTGGTCAATGGTTATAATTTGCAAGTAAAATTGTATTTCTTTCTCTTTTGTCTTATACCCCTATTCCACACAGGCCCCGAATCACCCAAATTGACAAATATTTGGATTCGTGGCTGAATCGTACTCAAATCGTGAAGATCTTAACTGATTCCCACAGTTCAAGTGAGTTCTTGCAATTTGTAGGTCTATTGGGAATTCGGCTCAAAAGTTTTGAACTGTTCAAAACTTTGGCCACATATTCCCTGATTCGAAAAATCGTGCACGATTCGTACCAAATTCCTAAGGCATTCTTGGACATCGTAACTGAAGCGTAATCAATTCGGAGGCATTTGGGGGCATTCGTAGCTACTCTTAGCTCATTTGTGGGGAATTGGGAGATCAAGCCAAGCAGTAAAACCAAGGAAGAGATACAGTACACCAAACTAGGATTTACCATATTTCACATTGGTTTCGGTGTCGCCACCCTGTGTCTCACCCAGTCACGGTGGTTTCATGGTGACGGCCACCGTGAATTCCAGGTAAATCAACGAGACAGTCAGCGTGACGAAGAACGTGGTGTAATTATTGATTTTCGGGATATGGGATGTTTTATTGCGACACCGTGTCTGTTCGTGTCAGGGCGAGAAATACCGTGTCTGTACGTGTCAGAGCGAGAAATTTATGACTTATTGTTTACCTTTGCCATTTCTGCGCATGGTAGCAAGGTACAGCTTACCGCATATGCTCAAAAGCCTTCATAGGCTAGCGATCGCCATTATAATGGATTCGACTAATGAAGAATGGATGATGAAGAAATTGATGTTGAATTAATAAAATTCATTAAGAAATGTCAAATAAAAAAAGCGGAGGCTAGCGATCGCCATAATAATGGATTCGGCTAAACAAAGAAATTGATGTTCAATCAATTAAACTTCATCAAGTATATCGAATTTAATACAAAAGCGGACGCCATTTCTGCGCATGGTAGCAAGGTACTAAATGAAGAATGGATTACAAAGAAATTGGTGTTGAATTGAGTAAACTTCACAAGAAATATCAAATTTAAAAAAGAGGTTATGATAAAACCAGCCTGCTGAGTTACTTATGCTCGCCCATAGCAAGTCTAGATATGATCCTTTCCTTTAAATTGAAAACAAAGGCGCTCAGACTGCGTGGATGTGGACTATGTACAAAAAATATTTATCTTACCTTCAAACGATTTACTAATAGTCCATTTATAAAAGCCTTATCTTCTAACGCACCATTTGTATTTTTTCATACCATCTGATAGCCCCCCATCCCCCAGTCAGAAGGTGACAATGAACCCCTCCCTTGTAGACACGAGCTCACAAATTGTCTGCTGCGCGAGCGTGAATAAAATATGATTGTCTACGTGACGAAGCGCACATACAGGTATATGCGCACTGGTCATTCGCGGATCCAGAAAGAACGTTTTTTAGTTGATGACAGGAGAGGATCCAAATACCATCATTGGCGAAGCACCCATTAATTTACACAACGCACGTGCGTAATAAAAATAGTAACACTCAAGGGAGTTCACCCAATGTGGTAAAAGTGATTTTCCATACCCCAAGGAACTGCTCTTTAATTGTAGAAAATCATTGCTTGATACAATAGTCTCCATTTGACGTGCGTAACTTTTTCAACGTTCTTGCGTTCTGGCTACGCCATTGACCATTGAAGCGGACCATCATCGAATGTTGACTTGGAAGATTTGTGATGTTTCAGGGGATCCAGTATTGCTGATAGACTGAACCCTATATTTTGCGATTTTTCAAAGGGTCCGGATATCCCCTCATGCTGGTGATTACATAATACGGTATACGTCTAAAACACATACGTCAATAAAAAAAAATAAGGCGAACTGATCGAGTGCATATGCCTCGCCTAGCCTGTGCTACTCCAGATGAAACATAACAGTTTAGTAGACGTAGACATGCAATCGTTGGTGAGTTTCTTATTGCATGTGCATTGTGCGAGCAACAAAAGCTCAGGCGAGTCTGCGCAAATGCGCAGTCTCGTAAGAGCATTAGTTCCTCACATTCAAAACATAACTATGCACGGCGTTTGCAACGAATGCGCAGTCGCTATAAGTACATTTAGTAGACGTTGGTGTTTTTATTGATTGTGCGAAGCGAGCGCAAAAGCAATCAAAATAGGCCGACCTGAAAAAAATGTTGGTTTGCCATGCTCCTATCTACCCACCCAAAACAGGCCCTACCCCAAAAAATCATTGCCTTTCTGAGAATCTTTATTTTCTTTTTTCTTATTCTCGACTTCTGTTAACAAACTCTTCTTTAAAATCAGTAAAAGCTGTTTTTTTAATTGAAGAAAGGTTACTTAGATTGTTATTATACATGTGCGGATCAAGAGGGGGGGACAGGGGGTCCGGACCCCCCCCCCCCCCCCCCCCCCCCCCCCCCCCCCCAGAAAATCACAAGTTATATGGGTTTCTATAGGGAATAAACAATTGGACCCCCACCCCTGGGAAAAGTTGGACCCCCCCTAGAACCTTGAAAAATGATAGTTTTCTTTGAAATTAACCATTTGACTTCTGAAGAATAAGCTGAGGACAAAAAAAAAAACAAAAAAAAAAACGTCAGAGCTTTTTTTGTCAGATTGACCTGGACCCCCCCCCCCTGACGAAAATTCCTGGATCCGCGCATGTTATATGCATTCTTACCTTATACAGCATCCATTAGTTCATGTGTTTTGGGCGCTCAAAAGAACCCTCTCATCGAGACGGTTCTTTTGAGTACCAAAAATACATGCTTTGGCCCAGAAATGAAAAAACGCGAGATAATTTATCTTCGAAGTTTCCAAGACGAGTCTGTTCAGCTACAGTGACAAGCGAGAATCTTAACATTTTCAAAACATCCCCCTTTTTGGAGCTGTGCGCCAAAATTTTATATCCGTACAATTGCGCGAGTGGGCAGGCTCATCTGAGCCTTATCTGTTGCAACTGTGTTAGATTATGCGTTGTCCGATGTGGGGAGAGGGTAAGAGGGTTGGGGAAAGGCGGGGTAGTCGAGTAGAAGTTTTTAAGTGGTTTTAATTGGTGAGATGCGCGTATTCAGTTTTTTTTATCTTCTGTTCAAGTGGTGGGTTTGTTTATAAGATAATAACGTCAGGTCTGCGAAGGCTCACGAGTTGCTTATAAATGCATGACCCCACCCCCTGTAACCTTGGAAAAATAGTTCTCTTGAAGTACACCGTAAACTAAGTTAGACTAAAATACATATATAAATGTCAGAACTTTTTTGTCAGTTGGGCCTTGACACCCCCCCCCCCCCCCCCCTCCCTCCGCCGATAATTCCAGGATCATCGGCTGTACGTCATTTCGTTGATGTTAGTGAACAAAGTTATCTTCTTACCTGAAAATGATTTACTAATTAAATCCGTAATTTCGATTCACCGACGTTTTAAATTTTCCACCAATATACAACGACCAAATTGTTTGTACCCTCCAACACCGGATAGGCGGCAATCGAAAACGTTCTTAACAATTTACGAACGCCATCGGAGACAGGGAATCTGGACCCCCCCCCCCCCCTGTTGAAAAAATTCAAAAATATAGGGTTTCCAAAGCAATACTGGTCCGGATCCCCTGAAAAATCACAAAGCTACAAATGTACAAGTCCAACATTCTATGTTCACAAGTTGAAAAAAGTGAAAAAATAATTTGACGATAATGGACCAAATGCACATTCTCAGTCCATGGACAAAACATCTGTGAAGTTTCAAAAAGATCGTACTAAACCTGTAAGGGGGGGGGGGGGGTTGCGCTCATTAAGTTACAGTACCCCTCATTTCACCAACAGACAAACTCATTTTAATAGTCTCATTTGATAAACGTCGGGAGACAATTAATTAAAAAATCTCCCTACCGTGAACAATCGATGTTGGTTTTCATTGCATGTTCGAGCAGGAAAAGCTCTAGCGAGTCTGTCCATTTGAGCAGTCTCGCCAGTGCTTTTGCTATTCCTATTCAAAACATAAGTGCATTTAGAAGACGTTGACTTGGTCTTTATTGCACTTAGTGCGAGCAAAACAAAGCCCAAACGAGTCTGCCCAGTCTCTCATTAACTTTCTTGCAGCATGTTCTAATGTTATTTTGCTAATCGTAATGAATTCTTGCGCGATTCCCCGGAATATTCGTAATGACATTGTATCTGAATCGGAACTGACTCGTAGAACATCACGAATGGAGAAAAAAAATTAATGAAACCTCACGAATCCCCACGAATAAAGAAACAATCAATTCGTGGCTATTCGGGCGATTCGTGGCCTGTGTGGAATAGGGGTATTAGCAAACAGTGTAGACCCTGATGAAATGCCTACAAATCCTTATGAAATGTTGAATTAAGCAGCATTTTATCAGGGTCTTCACTGTTTGTCAAATTACTTTTTTAGGATACACCAATATACAATAAGTTACTGTATTATGAGTATCAGTAGATCATGTTTGTGATTAAATAATACAAAGGAATTAACCTTGGCGAGCAGCATTGGACATATACGTCACGGCATGTACTAACTCACCGCCCTAGATAAGCTTTTGGGTCAATTGGGTATTTACGCGACCTGGTTATCCTTAATTGCTTACTTGCAAAAACAATTGCGTATTTTTATTTTTTTTACGCCACAACTTCTTTTTTTTCTTTGATTACAAGTTTTCTTATTGCATGAAGCCATCGGGAATGTGCTTGCATATTTATTCACTCCCATCGTCTGCCTTTCTAAAGTATCAAACTAGCGGATTGTATTGTACCTGAAGCAAATCTCGTCCCCTTGTTTACATTCGAGCGTAAGTGTACATTTTGCAAAGTTTCACTTTCATCATACAATGTAGTGTTTTTCCGCGAAATACTGGACTGGGCACCGATAAATTTGGAGTTTTATTGTGCGCTCGCTAGTAAAAAAATCAATACTTGACTGGCATTTGTTTATTACCCAAATGGAAACGAAATGGACCAAATGGTACGCAATGACATCGCATGTAATTGCATACCGATCGTTTAAATTGCTTTTCCGTACGCACACATTCCATTTTAATTGCTTTTTTGAGGATTTTAATTGCGTATTTACCCAAATACGCTGCTTATCTAGGGTGCTGCTAATTTCTAGCCTGGCTTGGCCGAATAAAATAATATTGTGTAACATGGCATAACCACTACACTTCAAGCCAGGCAAGGCCAGACCAGACCAAAAACAAATTTGAATACAGCCTTAGAGGCTTGATTGAAATGATATAAAAGCCCAGGATGAGAGGCAAAGGGTTGGGCTTTTAATCTATCTCTTTCTGGGAGGAGTCCCACTATGTGACTGAAATATTGTTGACTTGGACTTTAAGCCTGTTATTAGTTGCTGTATGGTTGAAACATGCATTTTTCCAAACACAGTGTACCTCACCCATAGTGTACCTCACCAGTTTCACACAGGTCTTTGAATGTTCAAAATAACTGATCGATATTGAGTCGCCTCGAGCTTTATTTTATCAACCAGGGGAAACCCAATATGCACTTATTTGGTTGTCAAACTTCCATCAAGTCTAAAGAGATAGTTATTTTTGTTACAGTTCTGCAGAATAATTAAGATGGCAGACAAGTTCTTACAGAGGGATACAACATCACTTCTTGACAACAGATTTATTGTAGTCATTGGGGACTCAAGTAAGTCAATCTACATATAGTACCGATGTTGGCTGATAGGGAGTCCTGTTAAGGCCACTACATAGTCTTCTGTAAGTAACTGTCTATTATTAATGACGCTATTTGAGCCAGTTCATGAGAAAATGTCTGGATCTATCTATAAGCAAAATTTTTTAGCGTAAAATTGCCAATTAGTTTAAACATGTATTTTTGGTGCTAAAAAGAACAGTATCATAAAAGTACCCACAAAATATGTTTTGGTTGAGAGATAAGAAAAATGATTAATTCAAATACACACTCTTATAGTCCGACAAGTTAAGAGAGACTGGGCGGTTCTTAACAAAAACACACCTGTGGACATTTCCATTTAAAAATCGGTAAGACAGAGTGTATTTATTCACCTGTGAAATGCTTTACAGCTGTATATCTGTAGATTTGAGCCCATTTTGAGAAAAAGGCATCTCGAATTATTTTGGATTACAAGGAGACTGACTAGTCTAGATATATGCGCTCTGACAATGTTTCGAAATTTTAACTATTCAAATTATAATACTGAATAAGAAAATCAAATAATGGTCCGCAATGAAAAATTAATACTATAAATTGGCCAGCACACGAGATGATGGTTCTTATTACATCGGCGTGTGGCGAAGGCTCCGACGAGCCTGCATGTGCGCATGGCCTCGCCAGGGCTTTCGCTTCTCGCATTAACAAAGTATGCAAGTTGAAGAAGACTCCAAACAACTTTTAGACATCTAGTCTCGCTGGACACGCCAGAAAGAGCGATTAGTAGGGGCTTTTTCGAATCGCATGTTTGTATGCCCTTTTCTCATGATCCAGATACTAAACCCTTGGCCCATTGAATTCTAATTGGTGATTTATTGTAATACTAAAGTGTTACATTATTATTATTGTATCAGGCTTAAAAAATCAAACCAGTTTTGCCATACAGACAGAATTTGAAGAAAGTGCAAACCTACCCTCCCCCAAAACTTTCACAACATATCCGTCCCGGAAAATGAAATGTAGCAGGTCCCCAGCGGCATACTAAAGATAAACGCTTACCAGGCATGCTAAAGTTTAAAGTTGGTCACCCTTGTCGCCTGCGCTTCAGTTGGTTGCACGAGTAAAGCGTACATAGGCTATTACACCCGATTTACTGTAGACTAGTCTTATTTGACAGTGTATGACAGCGCTCTGTCTGACACGCCCAGTCTCTGTTAGCTGGATGCACTATACCATGCTTACAGGCCTATATTTCAGTATATATGGGGTCATTAGCAGATTAACTGATAAGGGACAAATTTAATAAATTTCAGCATTGCACTGGACTAAATGGGCTCCAAGAGTGGACTAACCTGTATAAAACAAAATTTCTTTCACCAAGATAATTATCAATATTTTATCAGAAAATACCTAAAATCTTCATGGGGCCACATTATTACTCATAATCACCTCATAAAGACTGGCCTTTGATCTGCCTGGCATAGCCTCTAGTAGGGACTGGTACCACAACTATTATTGAGTGCAAATTTAGGTCTTTAAAAGTGGGTGACGAAAAAATAGCTTGCTTACTTCTCAACCAAAACATGTGTTGTGAGTACTCAAAAGAACCGTCTCAATGAGATGGTTCTTTTGAGCACCCAAAACATATGTTAAAACTGATGGGTAAGAAAATATTAACATTTTATGCTCAAAAAGTGTGTTTGTCTAAACCTGTGACACTTTTACCATGCTTACAATGTATGTGGATTTTGATACTTATGCATGCATATTGTGTTAAGTCATTTATAATTCTTTACAGTCAAGGCTCTGGTGAGACTGTTGGTTCACACTTAGGCTTGTCTTAAAGATGAGCCTGGGTGAACACATGGTCTTGATTCTCATTAACTGGCTCACTTTTAACCCATAAAGTGCCACCTATAATTTGCAGCAGACAACACTTTCAAATTTTGCCGCTTTATCAAAAATATCAAATAAGGCATGATATTTCATGAGAATCGTCTGCTGGCAGACGATTCTCATGAAATATCATACCTTCTTTTTTTCGAAAATTTTGGAAGACGTTGCAAAATTTGCCATCTGCTGCTGTTGTGATTGGCACTTTAAGGGTTAAGACATTATTTCAGAAGATCAGTTTAATTTAAAATGTTTATTGTGGTGCCCAGTGAGTACAAACAACAAATGTTTTATTTAAGACATGATAAAAAAGCAATATCCAGATAGTTCATCTTATGTAAGGCTTTGTGGTGTTTTAGGCCCCTATATCTTGACGGCAGGGGCTTTGCTGCATATATATTAAGTATATATGTCGCAACTATCACACATTTTTTCTGCACATGGCTCGTAAAGTAGTAGTCAATTTTGTTTCAGCTATACCAACAAGATGGCTGACATCTTCTTTCAGAGGGATGCTTCCTTTCTTCTGCATAACAGATTTATTGTAGTCATTGGTAGCTCAAGTAAGTCAGTCTAATACTGCACAAATTTTGAGCTTAACCCATAAAGAGCCACCAATGACAATTTAAAATTTTGCTGCCTTTTCAAAATAAACAAATAAGGCATGATATTTCATGAGAATCTTCTGCTGGCAGATGATTCTCACAAAACATCATACCTTATTTTTGTCGAAAAACTAGGAAAGATTTTGCAAAATTTGTCGTCTGCTGCAGTCGTGATTGGCGCTTTAAGGGTTAAAATTGTGAATATTTCCTTATTCATTAGTTTAAACATTTGTATTGGGTGCTCAAAAGGACCCTCTCATTGAGACAGTTCATTAGTTTTGGTTGGGGAATAAGATAAATGATTTGTTACAGGCTCTTATTAGACGGATGGCTGAGAATGGGTTTGCTCCCCCCCCCCCTAGGGAATTTTGCAGACATATCCTATCTTGTAGAGAATTGAAAGCCGAGTCTTTTAAGAGATGTTTGCACTCTGTGCTCCGGGGCGTTAGTCTGTCAGAGCCTGTAACATACGTTACTTAATCAAACTAAGAAAAAGTAAATTGAAAGTTTGGGCTACAAATTAAAGACATTAAAATATTTATTTTTAAAAATCATTCATATAGTCTGCATACTGGATATCTTAACTACGTATGACAGCCATTTGAACAAAATTGCGGCTTCCTAAGGTGTCATATGCGTTACAAAAATCAGATAACCCATTAAAATTTGCAAGTGTGGCTAATGGGAGCGCAGTGGCTCAGTGGTAGAGTGCTTGACTCGAGACCGAAGGGTAGCGGGTTCGAGCCTCACCGGCGTCACTGTGTTGTGGTCCTTGAGCAAGACACATTTATCCTAGCTTAGTACTGGTTAAACCCAGGAAGAACCGTCCCGCATAACTGAAAGATTGTTGAGTGGACGTAAAGAATAAAATCAAACAAACAAACAAACAAGTGTGGCTAACATCATTTACATTCATAATCTCTCTCTGTGTTTTGCAAAATGTTTTTAACCATGTCTGACTAGCTTATGCAATTGGCTAACAGAAAAATTAAAGTTTGCTTCCCTAGCTTAAATATTTTTCTGAAATAAGCAATTAAACAACCCTACCCCTACCCAGTTTTAAGGTGAAATGTTTGGTATTAAAACTAAAGTAAAAATAGTTAAAAAATATTTGCAGTTGATGAATGTGTTTCATTGTTTGGGATTTATTTGCTTATATGAAAAGACTCATAAATCTGCAAGTTTGTTGCAAAATGTTTAATATCAGAGGCTGTAACATATGTTACCTAATGTAATAAATGGGCAAGCTCATTGTCTTCACGTAAGATATGCCTAAAAATGTTTTAATCTCCTCGAGGGAATTTTGCAGACATATTCCTTCTTATAGTACAACTCAAGCTGCATCGAATAAGGGATGTTTGCACTCTCTATGTTGGGGTGTTAGTCTGAAACAGTATGTTACATGCGTTACTATATCAAATAAAGGAAATGTAGTTTGAAAGTTTGAGCTAAAATTGTGAAAAAAACTCGCAGCTGTTGGATATCTTAAATTGTTTAGGGATTTTAAACTGGCTCCTATGATAAAGACATATAGATCTGCTAGTTGTCATCAAGTTTTAAAGATCAGAGAGCGTTACATATGTTAGCGTGATAAGTAAAATCATCAAACAGTATTTTGACATCAAGCTGAGTAAGGGCCTGCTCCATCCTAATCCCCTTTGGGATTCTGCAGACAAATTACATCTTATGTAACCATTCAAGGTGCATTTAATGAGAAATGTTTGCACTTTGTAAGTCGGGGCGTTAGCCTGTAACAGCTTGTTACATATGTTACTAATATCAATTTGAGAATAAGAAATTTGAATGCTTGAGCTACCAAAAGAAGACATTAAAATTATATAATAAATTGACATTCTTATAGTCTTTATACTGGATGTCTTTACTACATATGGAAGCTGTTTAACATTAATACGGCTAACTGTGGTGTTATGTGCGTTACATGAACCTAATTATAATTTAAAAACTATAATTGTGGCTATCGTCATGTAGTTAAACAACTACTATGACTTGGTTTCAAACTGTTTTATTAGATTTTACAAACATATACTCAATTGATGAATAGGAAAAACCAAATTGCTTTTCTATCTTAAATATATTGTCTTTTAGGAGCTTATACACAGCCCTACTCCCAGTTTTACAGAGAAGCGCATTTTGTTATTACCGTTTAAGTAAAACACATGAAAGCGATTACAGGGTATGGATATTTTTCATTTTCTTAGTCTGTCTTGCTCATATATCTACAAGATGTCATTAAGTTAAAGATCAGGACACTTAATGTGTACTTATAAGTCTTTGGTGCCTTAAAAACATTAGGAATTATATTCATTTCTGATTATCAAGCCCATGAACTGGTGTTACAGATGTTATCAATGACCTTTTGGACACATTTCCTAATACTGTGCATATAATGCTAAATATAGAGCCACAAATAGAAAAGATAGTTTTACATTTTTACAAGAAAATACAATAAATGAAATGGTCCAAACTATTTCTCATCAATTTAACACTCGTGTTAAATGTTGTTGTCTGCGTCTGTGGTAATCATTATTACCGGGTATCACACGCCTCCTTGCAATTAGTAGAATCATCACACAATATTTCAATCATTTACTAATATAAAATTTTACCACCAGTCCACTCAAAATTGATGAGCCATTATCAACTTTCCAATTTTGCTATTTATGGCTTGGAACATTCGGAAGCTGATATGAATTCCTAATAGTTGGCTCTTTGAGTATGTGTTTCAAGTGATACTCTGCAAGTAGGAGAAAGACTAAAGCTTTACAAGGAGGAAAACTATGCCATTAAGAGCAATGAGAACCTGGACTGATGTACCTTGATATTTCTGTGATAAAGAATCATATCTTAGCTGGTTAACTTTTATAAATATAGCCTTTCCATACATGCAACCCACATATTTTCATCTAATAATGTCTCTGCACTTATTACCTTTCCCCAAGCATTCAAAAACTTATTTGAAGTCTTAGTACTTCTGATGTGCTGAAACCGAGGTAACTCTTTCCCTTCAGATAAACAAACTAGATGTATCACAGCAGGTAATGCAATGAAATGCAGGATGAAAAGAGCGCAAATTAGACCCTTTCAATTCAATGATTCACTAAGTTTCTAAGATAAGAGCGCTTATTAAAGGATGTAACATATATAACTCGTCATAATAAATGAGCAAGGGCATTGTCCTGACATCCTTTTTGATCACACAGTCAGAGGCAAGTGTTTTCAATGGACCATGAAATGAGGCACCTTATCAACTTGTTTACTCTGTATAAATCTTCCATTGAGCATAATATAGAACTACTGGTTATCCCATTCTACCTATAGTCCACTTTCCTTCTTTTGAATGCAACAGCTAATGATATGGCTGCAAAAACTGAGAAATCATAGGTTTTACATTATTTTAAGACATGCTTCATTGGACTGACATCAAAAAACAACCAACTGCAAACATAATTGATGGCAATGTCCAGCTTCATATTCTTTCTCTTATACCAGATAACTTTCAAGGTGTAACAGAAATTGTTTCAGACGGTCTGCCAAAACCATCAAGAGTCAACATTGTAACTAAAGAAAACTTATAAAGTTCTTTGGGCGCAGCAAAATACTTTTGCTCTAAGACCTGAGGACTTAAGCACCAAAAGACTGGATAGGTTCCATGGCAAATGATGCAAAAAAGCAGCCTACCAAATTTCTGTTTGACCAATATCAGAAATCTTAAAGTATTCTTAGAGGTACACGGTAGAGACATAGATTTTGCAAAATCAGAGCAAAGTGAGCATTTGACTAGCACGGATGCAGAGGCAGCCGCAGTTAGATTGCTCTTGCCACTTCACAGGAAGAGATATATACCAGAGTCATACTCCATTGTATGCATATAGGTGAAATGGCATTAAATCCATATTTAATCAGGTATTTGATCCCATGACACTGACATGCTGTTTCTGCTTTTGAAGAATGCTAAGGATTCAAGTTTGGCTGAGTCAAGTTGTTTGACGCTGGCACTGGCCACACATACAAAGAAAATTAAGACTTTTGATGGCTAAAGAGGAGGATCACACGAAATGCTTATAAGTGATGTTTGTCACAATTACCAATTTTAAAAAGTAATCTTAATTAATGTAACACATATAACACCATGGGAAGCTCTATATTTGTTAAAAAATCTTTTCTTATGTATCAAAGGTATTCAGCATGCAAACTACATGAATAATTCAAATAAATAAATAGTTTTATGTCTTCTTTCTGTTTCTCAGACGTTCAATTCATTTATTCTTAAATTGATATGGTAACATACGTATCATACCATTACAGGCTAACCCCCTAGTTAATAGATTGCAAACATCTCTTATTTGATGCAGCTTGAATTGTTCTTTAAGGTAGGATATGTCTGCACAATTCCCAAAGGGGTGGAGAGGAACAGGGTTGTACTCAGTTTGCTGTCCTAATACAATGCCATGATTCTGCTGGTTGTGATGAAATGGGTGATCATTTTGCAATAGAAGCAGACACAATGATAGACATTGTGAGGGTGACTTGAATAAAGGTTGTTTTTGAATAATTTTATTTAATAGGAATGTTTATTAAATTGTGTCATTTAAACGAGAACTATTATTTTCTATCTATATGTCTATATATTTTAATATTATAGGCATTAGGAAATATGTGATTACAAAGGTTATATATAACATAGGTAACACAATTCCAAGGGCTTGTTATCAGCAATGACTGTAATTACTAAGACAAAGGCACCAGAGGCTAGAGATTAATAGGAAAACATGTAAAAAACCGTATTTTTCTGAAATATCATCTCTTACTTCCAAGAAAATTTCCTAGCTCATTCATTATGCCATGTAACATACGTTACATACTTTAATAAATGCGCTGATCCTGATGTCAAACTTGCAAATGTATGATTCTTTATTGCATTAGCAAGACAGTGCCAAAAATGTAAGATATCCATGAGCGTCAAATATTTTCATATATTTTTCTTCAATAATAGATACCAAAATTGGATACTTAAAATTGGGGGTAGGGTTGTTTAATAGCTCATATAAAACAACGTATTTGAGATAGAAAAGCAAACTTTTTTTTCTATTAGTCAAATGAGTACTTTAGTAAACTAAGATTAAAAACACTTGTAAAAATGCACAAATCGTCAGTAAAATGAATGATGTTAGTCACGATTTCAACTTTCAAAGGGAAATTTAATCTATGTAACGCATATAACACCATTGAAGGCTGTAATTTTGTTTAAAATGCAGCTTTTATGTAGTTTAGGCATCCAGCTTGCAAACTACATAAGAAATTTGAATAATTAGATGGTTTAATGTCTTCTTTCTGTAGCTCAAACTTTCATTTTGATTTTTTCCTTAGTTTGTTACAGTAACATATGTAACAGGCTGTCAGAGACTAACGCCCCGGAGCACAGAGTGCAAACATCTCTTAAAAGATGCGGCTTGAAATTCTCTTCAAGATAGGATATGTCTGCAAAATTCCCTAGGGGGGGGGGGGGGGGGGGAGCAGGACCTTTTTTAGCTCGAAGTCTATATCTAGAGGCCTGACTGAATTAGGTTGAATGATATGATTGAAAAAGGGCATTATTTATTTGTCAGAAAATTTTTAAATGTTAACACTTAAAGTGCCAATCACTACTGCAGCAGATGACAAATTTTGCGACATCTTTCATAAGTTTCGTAAAAATAAGGTATGATATTTCATGAGAATTGTCTGCCAGCAGACAATGCTCATGAAATATCATGCCTTATTTGTTATTTTTGAAAAAGTGCCAAAGTTTGAAATTTTCGTCTGCTGCAAATTATAGGTGGCGCTTTATGGGTTAATAAATTTTAGTATGAATCAGTTTTCAGAATGGTATAACATTATATCCCATCATTTAAGTGTGGAGGGGTATTAAAATATGTATAAGACATTTTGGCTGTCATTTTGGAAACTTTACAGTGGACAAGAAACAGTCAAACTCGTCTGATACTGATAAAAGTAATGAATTAACCCTTAACTCCATAGGATATTTTCAGCTCACCGGAGCCGAAGGCTCAGGGTGAGCTTATAGGATGGGAGTCGAGTGGGCGTCCGTCCGTCTGTCAATCCGTCTGTCTGTCCACACTTTCAAACATGAATATCTCTTAGATCAGCTGGCTGATCGTAATCAAATTGCATCAGAAGCATTATTGGGGTGAGGGATTGACTGCATTAGGTTTTGGGCCAGGTCGAATTAGAACTTTGGTTTCCATGGCTACAGATAGCTCCCATAGGGTTATAATTGGGAAAACCTTGCGACCACTCTAGCTCCTTCATTTTTAGTTGGTTCTTCTTTCTTCTTGCAGGTAACAAGGACACCCATAAAATCTCAGATGGGTTCAAAATTGGGCAGTATCCGACGAAGGACTTGAGTTAGCTGCCCTTGAGCATTTGGAAAAATCCCCATAGACTTATAATGGGAGAAACGTTGTGACCACTCTAGTACCTTCATTTTCCAATGGATCTTCTTCATTCTTGCAGGTAACAAGGTCAGCCATAAAAGCTTGGATGGGTTTTAATTTCGGCAAGATTCTATCACTGACTTCAGAGTTAGCTGCCCTTGAGTGTGTGAAAAATCAATAAATAGTGTTGTGACCACTCTAGCGCCTTCATTTTTGATTGGATCTTCTTCATTCTTGCAGGCAACAAGGACACCCATAAAATCTCGGATGGGTTGAAATTGGGCAGTATCCGACGAAAGACTTATGAGTTAGCTGCCCTTGAGGGTTTGGAAAAATCCCCATAGACTTATAATGGGAGAAACTTTGTGACCACTCTAGTACCTTCATTTTCCAATGGATCTTCTTCATTCTTGCAGGTAACAAGGTCAGCCATAAAAGCTTGGATGGATTTGAATTTCGGCAAGATTCCATCACTGAATTCGGAGTTAGCTGCCCTTGAGTGTGTGAAAAATCAATGAATAGTGTTGTGACCACTCTAGCGCCTTCATTTTTGATTAGATCTTCTTCATTCTTGCAGGCAACAAGGACACCCATAAAATCTCATATGGGATCGAAATTGGGCAGTTTCCGACGAAAGACTTATGAGTTAGCTGCCCTTGAGCGTTTGGAAAAATTCCCATAGACTTATAATGGGAGAAAATTTGTGACCACTCTAGTACCTTCATTTTCCAATGGATCTTCTTCATTCTTGCAGGTAACAAGGTCAGCCATTAAAGCTTGGATGGGTTTGAATTTCGGCAAGATTCCATCACTGACTTCGGAGTTAGCTGCCCTTGAGTGTGTGAAAAATCAATGAATAGTGTTGTGACCACTCTAGCGCCTTCATTTTTGATTAGATCTTCTTCATTCTTGCAGGCAACAAGGACACCCATAAAATCTCAGATGGGATCGAAATTGGGTAGTATCCGACGAAGGACTTATGAGTTAGCTGCCCTTGAGCTTTTTTGAAAATTCCCCATAGACTTATAATTGGAGAAACATTGTGACCACTCTAGTACCTTCATTTTCCAATGGATCTTCTTCATTCTTGCAGGCAACAAGGACACTCATAAAATCTCGTATGGGATCGAAATTGGGCAGTTTCCGACGAAAGACTTATGAGTTAGCTGCCCTTGAGCTTTTGGAAAAATCCCCATAGACTTATAATTGGAGAAACATTGTGACCACTCTAGTACCTTCATTTTCCAATGGATCTTCTTCATTCTTGCAGGTAACAAGGTCAGCCATTAAAGCTTGGATGGGTTTGAATTTCGGCAAGATTCCATCACTGACTTCGGAGTTAGCTGCCCTTGAGTGTGTGAAAAATCAATGAATAGTGTTGTGACCACTCTAGCGCCTTCATTTTTGATTAGATCTTCTTCATTCTTGCAGGCAACAAGGACACCCATAAAATCTCAGATGGGATCGAAATTGGGTAGTATCCGACGAAGGACTTATGAGTTAGCTGCCCTTGAGCTTTTGGAAAAATCCCCATAGACTTATAATTGGAGAAACATTGTGACCACTCTAGTACCTTCATTTTCCAATGGATCTTCTTCATTCTTGCAGGTAACAAGGTCAGCCATAAAAGCTTGGATGGGTTTGAATTTTGGCAAGATTCCATCACTGACTTCGGAGTTAGCTGCCCTTGAGCGTGTGAAAGATCAATAAATAGTGTTGTGACCACTCTTGCACCTTCATTTTTGATTGAATCTTCTTCATTCTTGCAGGCAACAAGGACACCCATAAATCTGGGATGGGTTCAAATTGGGCAGTATCCGACGAAGGACTTATGAGTTAGCTGCACTTGAGCGTCTTGAAAAATCCCCATAGACTTATAATGGGAGATCTGTTGTGACCACTCTCACTGGTGCCCAACTCCGTCACAACGATTTTCAGATATTCGCTGATCCATCACAAATTTTCACTTACCACTGTGACGAAACTTTTAAGACAACGTCACAGACTTTAAGCGAAAATATGCCAGGACACACATAAGGTCGAAATATTTCTTTTTATCCCTTATCGTCGATATCATTTTAAAAGTGATAACGGACAGCACACCAATACTATTCATAGCTATTTACTCAGCACTTACAATATCATTGTGTTTATTGGCAATAAGGTTTACTAGGTGTTTTAATGAATAGGATTAGTAAAATAAGAATAATTTAACCTGGAAGCATGATTCTATAGAATCATAAAATAGTTATTTAATATCTTGTGCATATCTGTTGTATAATCCTATAAAACAACAAAACAAAAAAAATGTAATGTCACAGTTTGGTTGATACAATGGCACGGTTTTGAAAATGATTCAAATGGAACTGTCAAGGTTTATTTAAGACATTTTTAAAAAACTGCCTGATATTGGTTTTCCTTGTAATTTTATCAAAATAACATTAAAATGAACACTGTTTGGTCCACCTTTAAACTGACGGCTTGACTAGTACTTTGTAGAAGGAAAACAGAAACAACTGAGAATATCTAGGAAACGTCACAATCACTGAAGGCAGACCAACTTAGTAGATCATGAGAAAGAGGCGTAGGACACAGACAGCCACAATTAAACTAAAGCAACCAGCTATCACTTGCTATATAATTGCGAAAATAGACCCACACCAAGAACTACACTACAAAACCAGTTACAAACACAAACCCATCAAATGGGAGCAATATCATACAATGGATAAACAATAACAGATTAACCACCTTTAAACTAACAGCAGCTAAGGCCATTGGGAGAGGGTGGCTATTGTACTATCCAAATCTTCACAAACAAATCACTCATCTGGTATGGAGGCTTCCTAACTTTTGCAATGCATCATTTAAAAAAAATCAAATTATCATACTGATATGAAAAATGAAATAAAAGGACACACAATTCACTGACAATTTGAGATAAGGAAAACCAATAGCTAAGCCAGAATGGGCCAAGCTAAAGACAACCTTCAGGTACCAACCCACACATGAAAGGTTTGAGTTGAAGTTGTTATTGTGCTTGAATACTGACCAGTGACCAATCATACAATTCAAGATGAATTATTTGAATTAATAACAAATATATTCTTAGAAAAGGGTTTTCAAATTTTCAAATCGTGAGATTCACATGCTAAACAGCCACTGCCGTAGGTGTAACGAAATTGTTGTATGGAAGTAG
The DNA here is from genome assembly GCA_964019695.1 of Loripinus fragilis. Taxonomy (NCBI): domain Eukaryota; kingdom Metazoa; phylum Mollusca; class Bivalvia; order Lucinida; family Lucinidae; genus Loripinus; species Loripinus fragilis. The sequence continues at coordinate 141,869,572 of OZ026515.1, forward strand.
ATGAAGTTTCAGACTAAGACTTAATTATGTTCACCTTTATGCACGTTTCTTTTGATGACGTCATTTTTGTGATGGCCCAGAAATTAAAATTCCAAAAATAACAAAAAAAGATCATCAACGGCATGTGACCTGCCTTGTTTGCTGCATTAGTTTATGCTAATTATTACGTTACTTTTGTTATTTCATGCGAAACAGCTTTTTATGCAATAATATTTATTTACTCATAATATTGTTATTGAACTCAAAACTATGAATTAACAAGCAATATAAAGCTTATGTCGTGAAAAATGCATTTACTTGGCATTTTACCCGTCGCAACCAAGCTGTGACATTGTCTTAAACAGACCGTGACACCAGAACTCTGATGGCTGTCCATACCGATACAATTCTGTGCAAATGCAGTGATTATGATTGTGTTGCTATTTTCACTTAGAAATGATAAACAGCTTAGAAACTCAAAGTGGCAAATACATCTGGCAGTTTTCAAATAATAAAAGCACATGTTTGACCTTTATAAATCATAAAACGGTTAAATAAATCACTTACGTCTTTTCTCTGTCTTTCTGTTTTCGGAATTGTTTCGCGACGACCTATCAGCGAAAATCCGAAAATCGTTGTAACGGAGTTGGGCACCAGTGACTCTAGTGCTTTCATTTTTTAATTGATCTTCTTCATTCTTGCAGATAAGAAGGACAACTATAAAAGCTTGAATGAATTTGTATTTCTTCAAGATTCCATCACCTATTATGGAGTTAGCTGCCCTTGAGCATCTTAAAAATTGATGGATAATGTTGTGACCACTCTAGCGCCTTCATTTTTTATTGGATCTTCTTCATTCTTGCAGGTAACAAGATCAACTATAAAAGCTTAGATGGGTTCGAAATTCAGCCAGATCAGATCTTGGACTGTGGAGTTAGCTGCCCTTGAACGTCTTAAAAATCCCCATAGACTTATTATGGGAGAAATAATGTGACCACTCTAGTGCTTTCATTTTTGAATAGACCGTATTCATTCTTGCAGATAAGAAGGACAACTATAAAAGCTTGGATGAGTTGGAATTCCATCAAGATCCCATCACCTATTATGGAGGTAGCTACCCTTGAGCATCTTAAAAATTGATTTTGACTTACTTGACGACGACATCATAGTAGGCAAGGTAGCCTCTTCGGATGCTTTTCTTGGTTGTTTTCCCTGTCTTGCTTCATCTTCCGTGATTGAAAATGTTGTGACCACTCTAGTGCCTCCATTTTTTATTGAATCTTCTTCATTCTTGCAGGTAACAAGGACAACCATATTAGCTTGGATGAGTTTAATTTAAAGTAGAACCAACCTTAGACTGTGGAGTTAACTTCCCTTGAGCATCATAAAAAATCTGCATAGACTTACAATGGGAGATCTATTATGACCGCTCTAGCACCTTCATTTTTGAATCTTGCAGGTAACAAGGACTTCCATAAAAGTTTGAATGAGTTTGATTTTCCGCCTCACCCATCCACCAGCTACAGAGTTAGCTGCCCTTGAGCGTCAAAAATATAACTGTATAATGTTGTGACCACTCTAGTGCCTTCATTTTTCATTTGATTTTCTTCATCCGTGTAGGTTACCAGGACATATATAAAAGTATGAATGAGTTTGAATTTCGGTCAGATGTCATCAACGACTACAGAGTTAGCTGCCCTTGAGCATCTGAAAACTACACTTTCACCAGGTATCCTCTGCAATTTTTTTCAGATCTTTTTAATACTTGCAGATAACTAGAACTGGCATAATATCTAATGTTTTTGAATTAATTCCTGGTCATTTTTTCAAGTTCAGAGTTATCTGCCAGTGTTCAATCTAGAGGGTGCCATGGGGCCATTGACCCCCTTTTGGATCAAATGGCCCCTTGGTAAAGCTAGACTGGGCCATCTTAACCATTATGTGAATGGGGAAATATTGGACAGTGTTTAATTTTCATCTGAAATCGAATGAAAATGGTCCCATTTAAAATTTCCTAGATTGAACACTGTCTGCCTTTGAGCAACGTAAATTATGGTGTCTCCAACATTATGCTGGCTCTCAGGTGAGTGATCGTTGCCCATTGGGCTACTTGTTAGATCATGGCATCATTTTCTATTTTTAGACAACATTGAAAAAAATTAAGAAAGGTTTAAGTTCAGTTTTGAATACTTTTGAAAATATTTTGGAAAATGAGCATTTGCTCCAAAAGAGTAAATGCTCCATTTGCCATAATATTTTCAAGTACATGATATTTCAAAGGCGTCAAAAGCAGTTGTTATGGAGTAAAGGGTTAAATAATCTTGTGTTCTCTATAGAATGTGTCATTGTCTGTTTCAGATATGAGAGGTGTATACAAGGATATTGTCTTACTGCTACAGAAAAACCAGTATTTGCAATCATGGCAACTGAAGAAGAAAGTAAGTAGAAATAATAACTACACTATGAAAGAGTGGTCAAAATATAAATTGATTTCACACATGATTCCACCATAATTGCACAAAAGGTTTCACTCAGCTGAACAAAATGACCACCAGAGCTAAAAAAAAAAGTAATTTTTTAAACTGACATCTACTGAACCATTGGGTTAAATTTTTCCATGGGTTAAATTTTTCAGGATTCCTGTATTTTAAGGCTGACTTTCCAAATCTTGAATTAGGCAGATTCTTATGGCTTCTTTGATTAAATTTCAGTTTATCTACAGACAATTGACCATTTAAACTTGAAATTGTTGATATTTATAGGCATACTGCAAGTTTTAAGATTTGATTTTCAAAAGTTCAGGATTTTGGAAATTTTGAACTTATACCCATGTGTTTCCCATAAGGTGCCCTTTCCCAAAAATTGCACAAACTGTTCCGCTCCATTGAACTCCACAGAAAAAAAATGCTGCCAGAGCTAAAAATTGAAGAAACCTTTTAACAATCTCCTGAACCACTGACCCACATTCAAAAACCTATCACTCAACTGTTCTTTGTAATGCCCTGTTTCAAAATTGCACAAGTGGCTCCACTCGGCTGAGGAGTCACTGTGGTGTAGTGGATAAACCAATTGCCAGTCTTTCTGATGAGACTTTAAGCTGTGGTCCTGTCTCCATATGACCTTAGCTGTTGGTGGGACGTTAATCACACACTCACACACCACTCTTCTGAACAAAATGGCCATCAGAGCTAAAATCAGGAATAAAATCTTTAAGCGTCATCTCCTCCAGAACCACTCGTCCAAATTTAATATGTATTCACACAAATGTTACCCATGATACCCTCTACCAAAAACTGCGCAAATGGTTCTGCTTTGCTGAAAAAATGGCTTCCAGAGCTTAAAATAATATAAATAAAATGTCATCTCCTGAACCACTGACCCAAATTGAAAAGTAATTTCACACACATGTTCATAATGCACTCTTTCAAAATTGCACAAGACTTAAAGTGGTTTTGCTCCACTTAACAAAATGGCCACTAGAGCTAAAAAAAAAGAAAAAACAATGCTAATTTCGTTAAACAATATAGGTATTCTCAAGAACCACTGGTCCAAATTCAAAATAATTTCACACAAATGTTCACCATAATGCCCTCTACTGAAAGCGCACGAATGGTTCTGTTCCACTGAATAAAATGATCACCAGAGCTTAAAATTTCTTTCAGCAACACCTAAAACACTGGTCAAAATTAAAACAAAAATCACACAAATGTTTCTCACAATGCCTTCTACCAAAGCTGCGGGAAAAGTCTGTTTTGGTGAAAAACATTCTTGCCAGAGCTAGAAATAGATTTGTTTTTCAACACCTATTTATTAAACAGAACTTAGGTAAGCTTGTTATTTGCCTTCAGGGCTCATGGGTAAGCTAATAGAATACCAAATTGAATGACAGTCCACATTTTCAAACATCTCTACTATCACACAGCTTTATGAACTTTTACTTTATATGGAGACTCCTTAGGGGGGAGCGCAAACGTATTGGGTCCTGTTCACATGACCAAGATAACCGCCCCATCCTTATCAGGACTTGAAAAATCCATTCCCCCTCTTGTATTTTACGAGTGGCCTCAGGCTGCAGGTCAAGTGAAAATTGGATGATTTCCTATGGACATCAACATTTTTCCACAAATGATCTTTTTTGAATCCACAAAATAAATTTTAAAATTGATGAGAAAATATTGTCAATTTTTCACTGAAACGACCTATGTACATGTTTTTGTTCAGGGCGAGAAGTCATTTGAAGGTGACCGATTGATAGAAGGAGGTAAACTAGGTGAGATGTCAAATGGTGTTAACTATCGGGAGGTGAGACAGTACCAGACAGACTACCATCTAGCAAGGTTCTACTTCGTCACACGCTGCTACAATTCTTACATGGAGTCTATATTAGCTGACCTGTCCAAGGAACCAAGACCGGATGTTGTCCTCTTAAATTCTTGTTTGTGGGACATCAGCAGGTAATTCATTTGAAATTTTATAGAATAAAGGGGAGATAATAACATGATCACACATCAAACGCTTCACGCCAGCTTTAGCCAAAACATTTTTATCTTGATTACAAGAAAAATTTGCAGACAGTAAAGTGCAGATACCATTTTCAGAATGACATACTGTTAGAATAAAATGATGTTATTTAACTTCCAACAAGGTCACACACCAGTCTTTCCCATCTCAGGGGTCTACTAGCTTACCACACACTGGTATATAAGATAAATAGAGGATTTTACACTCATGATCATTCTATATGAAATTTATTGAATGAGCTTTTGGCGAGTTTAATAAATTTAATATGAAATGATCATGAGTGTAAGATTCTGTTTAAATGCCTTCAAAGTTTGTTTATTTCAATGAAAATTTGCATTGTTATAGGGCTTTGTCATGACGTCACTTGTTCCCGTTGAAAGTGTCATGTAAAATGTGGTCATAACATTATTTATCATATGACATTACCATTATTTAGTGGCTAACATCAGGTCATAAATTATGTTACGACCACAATTTACATAACATCTCAAAATAATGAATGTCACTGTTGGCACACTGACACCAATATAAGTCTTGTGTCTGTGATAGCAACAATGTAGCACATACTTATAATAATAATCACACTGTTTCCTGAGTCTGTGTCTAGAGGTTTTTTCACTACCTTAAATAATTCGCAAGCACATTGTACACATTAAAAACCACTGTCCTTCTATATCACTGAAGCACTAGTATTAAGTTTTACAATATAATTCACAATAGTACAGGACCCCACTGTATAAACTAACTGTGCCACATTCTTGCCTCATAGTACGATATATAAGACTTGGGTGCAAACCCAGAAAGGTGGTCTTAGAGGCCCCAGAAAATGACTGAATACTGACATGGCGGTAAGTACGAGAGGTGATTCACCAATTTGAAACTCTTTTATTTCATCTATAAATTTCTCATAAGAAGACTTTATTTTGACAATATGGTAAGTCAAACATACCCTTCAGAGCTCCAACTTAATAAAGCTGATACTTCTGATACTGAAGCCGCGTTTTTAGACTTGCATTTGTCCATTTCTAATGATATTGTTTCTACCAAAATTTATGATAAACGTGACGATTTTGATTTTGAAATTGTCAATTTCCCACTTTTAGATGGCGATGTTCCTCGCTCTACATCCTATTGAGTCTGTATCTCAACTCATTTGTTTTGCTAGAGTGTCTAGCCATATTGCTGACTTCAACACTCGCAATAAATTGTTAACTCAGAAACTTCTCAAACAAGGCTATCGGTATCATAAACTTTGCAAATACTGTTCTAAATTTTAACAGCGATACTATGATTTGATATCTAAATTGCAAGTTGGACTTAAATCTCTCTTACGCCAAGGACTTTCGGAACCTGAATTCTATGATAAACTTGGTGTATAAATTGGCAGTAATGTCATGACAATGTCCCTTACAACAATGTAAATTTTCATGGAAATAAACAAACTTTGATCACCGGCGTCACTGCGTTGTGGTCTTTGAGCAAGACACATTTATCCTGGCTTAGTACTGGTTCAACCCAGGAAGACCCGTCCCTGTTTAACTGAAAGAGTGTTGGTGGGACGTAAAGAATCAAAACAAACAAACAAATAAACAAACTTTGAGGGCCATAAAATCATATTTAAAATGTCATATGATAAACAGAATTTTACACTTGTGATCATTTCATATTAAATTAAATTTATTAAACTCCCCGAAGGCTTGTTTAATAAATTTCATATGAAATGATCACTCCTATAAGATCCTCTCTTTATGACATGACGTTATCCACTGAATAAAAGCAATGTCATATGATAAGCTGTGTGTTAACACAGATATAAAATCCAGAAAACCCTAACTGATGTGCAAGAAATTCATATCCCTATAAAAGATGTTTTCACTTCAGTTCTCTGCCATTATCTTACTGGTAGTTTTATAACTTTTCTATCTATCGTTTTACTGAGACAATCCAAATAGAACTCTCTGTGATCAATGTTTCAGGAGTGCTCAATTTTGAATTTTAACTTTAAAGAAGCCACAAAAGGCTCTTTGACTCTGCTTTTAAAACTTTTCAGTTAGAGGCCCCTGAATGTGGAAGATGCATTGCTTAATCTATTCTTTAGATAACTGTGTTTGAAAAGTAGGACTTAAAGCACTTAATGTGTAAATTGACATTGAAACAAACACCTAAAAGCAGAATGTCCATGCTGAAGACAAGTGCTTGATAAATTCTTATTTGGTTTTGAGATTTAAAACTGAAATTCCTTTTTGGCACAGTTATATCATAAATTAGATAAATATATGTTTTGTAGGTGGAACAGAGTTTAATATTTGACATCAAACAGGTCAAGATAAGCCAACTTTTTTTTTATTGTAAAATTATCATTATTTCCTTATCTATTAGTTCAAACATACACCAGGGTTAACACAGGCTTGAAAAGAACTTGAATATACAGGACTGTCTTGAAAATCCCTTGAAAATTAAATCTGCCTTGAAAAGTACTTGAAAAACACTCAAATGTCTTGAAAAGTCCTTGAATTTTACCATTCATAGAAGGATTCAACACTTGTCTTTGGAGACCTAAATCAGTATAAAATTGTAGTGCCATTATTTGGCGCAGCATAAGCTGCACCAAATAATGGCACCACAATTTTATACTAAGTTTCCATAACTAGTATCTTTAGTAATGCAGTCTAGCATTTCCATCAGTCCTTGAAAACAGTACTACTTAGGAAAGTTTTTAAGAAGACCTTGAATTTAATCAAACTTGCCTGTATGAACCTTGTACACGAAAGAACTGTTTCATTGAGATGGTTCTTTTGAGTACCCAAAATATATCTTTTGGTTGAGAAAGTAGAGAATAAATTTATAATTCAGCACTTTAATCTAAAGGCATGACCAAAGTTTTACATGTAGCATCATAGCATGGAAAATGCATGAATATAGGAGCAATGATTGATTCTAGGTATGGTGCTATGTCAGTAGATGAGTACAAGGAAAACTTGGAGACGTTGTTTAGACGGCTCAAGGAAAGTCTACCGGAGAACTGTCTCGTGATATGGTTGACTACTCTACCAATCTCTAAACGAATAAGAGGAGGATTCTTAATACCAGAGATAGAGTTCAGGAACAGCACTCTCAGACTTGATGTCTTGGAAGCCAACTTCTTTGTACATAAGGTATGGAGTTAAACCTTTGTATACTAGTGACTCATAAATGCATACTTTGGCAAACAGTGAAGGCCCTGATGAAATGCCCCCATCATGGGGCATTTCATCAGGGTCTACACTGTTTGCTTAAACAAAAACGATCTTCAGAGAAAGAAATGCACTTTTATCTGGAAATTATAACCTCTTATATACAATTGACCATCCAAATTTTATTGTATCAAACCAGAATCCATTAACACATAAAGGATTAAATCTTAAAAACAACAATTACAACTGAAGCATTATGGCAAATTATGTGAAATCTTTTTTTGATTTTGGGAGAAAATAAGGCTTGCCTGCTTAACCCTTAGCCCACAAATCACGACTTGCTGTCATCTGCTGACTTTTTAGCTCACCTGAGCCGAAGGCTCATGGGTGAGCTAATAGTATACCAGTCACTCTGTCGTCCGTCCGTCCGTCCGTCAACATTTTCAAACATCTTCTCCTCTGAAACCAATTGGCCAATTAAACTCAAATTTCATATGGAGACTCCTTAGGACGCGGGAACAAAAGTTTGTTCAAATGGTCCTGGTCACATGACCAAGATTGCCGCCACGCCCATGGTAAAAACCCTTTAAAAATCTTCTCCAGAACCAGAAGGCCGATAACCATGGGACTTGGTATGTAGCATTAAGGATGTGGGGCCAACCAAGTTTATTCAAATGATGATCCTAGGTTGACCTTGACCTACTTAACGTCAAGGTCAAATGTGCTTCCTAATGCATTTAAATGGGATTTTTTTTTGAAAAGTTGATTTTTTTGAATACTTTTGAAGCCAAAGTCATTATTCTCACTTGATATGTTTAACCTAATGAGACAATGGCTATAAATAAGTTCCAAAGGTCAAGGTTGACCTTCGACCTTTCAGCTAAGTTGCTCATATTGGAGTCCAATCTATATATTAAATCATAGTTTTCTCACAAACCATTTGCCCAATTGAACTCAAATTTCATGTGAACACTTCTTATGCTAAGTTAGCCAAATTATTATAAAGTACTTTGGTCACATGACCAAGATGACCGCCATGCCCATATATGGTAAAAACCCTTTAAAAAACTTCTACTCCAGAACGCCGGTGACCTTGGGACTTAGTATGTAGCATTGGGGATGTGGGGCCTACCAAGTTTGTTCAAATGATGAGCCTAGGTTGACCTTGACCTACTTTACGTCAAGGTCAAATTTGCTTCCTAATGCATTTAAATGGGATTTTTTTTTAAAAGTTAATTTTTTGAATACTGTTGAAGCCAAAAGTCATTATTCTCACTTGATATGTTAAACCTAATGAGAAAATGGCTATAAAATAAGTTTCAAAGGTCAAGGTTGACCTTTTACTTTTCAGCCAAGGTCGCTCATATTGGAGTCCCATCAACACATTAAAACATAGTTACCTCAGAAACCACTAGGCCAATTGAACTCAAATTTCATATGAAGACTTCTTATGATAGGTTAGCCATATTTTATACCAATTGCACTGGTCACATGACCAAGATGGCCACCATGCCCATATATGGTAAAAACCCTTTAAATATCTTCTTCTCTGGAACCAAAAGGCCATGGCCTTGGGACTTGGTATGTAGCATTGCGGATGTAGGCCCTATCCAATTTGCACAAATGATGAATAAATGTTGACCTTGACTTACTTTATAGCAATGTCAAATTTGATTCCTAAAGCATTTATATGGGAAAAATCTTGAAATGTTCATTTTTCTATAACTGTTTAGGCCAAAATCATAATACTTGCAAGAAATGTATAACCTAATGAGACATTGGTTTTATATAAGTACTAAATGTCAAGCTGACCTGTGACCTTTTATCCAAGGCCACTCATTTGGACTGCCACATACCTATCTAAACATCTTTTCCTTAGAAATCACTGGGCTGTTTGATGAAGTATTCATTGGATTGTTTAGGTCACTTTACCAAAATGGCTGCAACCCGAATATGTGGTAAAACAAAGTTTGTATCATTATAAGCTGTAGTTGACCTTGACCTATTTTAACATTATTAAGGAGATCAGGTGAGCACCTCAGGACCTTCAGGTCCTCTAGTTTCAAAATTAACTTATTCAAAAAATTATTTCGAAAACGCTATCAGAGTGTCAACCAGTTTGGGTCCAGATCAGGACTGACATTCTGTTTTGTCACCTTTAATATGGATCCAAACTGTTTGCAAAGGTTATCACAGGACTTTAGATAAGACTTCGTAACAAAAATTTAATTTTCTTATTTCTCAACCAAAACATATGTTGTGGGTACTCAAAAGAACCGTCTAAATGAGATGATTCTTTTGAGCACCCAAAACATATGCTAAAACTGATGGATAAGAAAATATTTACAATTTTACGCTGAAATTTTTTGTTTATCTAGACCTGTGTTATCAGCAGACAACAAAAGTTGCAATTAGCAAGGAAATATAGGGCCCAAAATAATAAGCTGTCTCGTATATTCTTTTGCAGTTGATGGCTGAATATGGATTTGATATCTTAGACCTGCACTATTTTCTTCGCCATCAGTTACAGAGGAGAGCCGATGATGGGGTACATTGGGATAATACTGCTCATAGACGAATCTCCAACCTGATACTCAGTCATATTGCTGATGCTTGGGGTATTAGACCATTAAATGGTAGGCTCACATACATTGTTAATCCTTAAAGCGCCAAGAAAAAAATGCATCTGAAAATGTTGTCTGCTGAAGTCGTCTGCTGCAAATAATTGCCTAGCATTACTGACGAATTAAGTATAGAAGCAAACAGCATGGACCCAGAACAGACTGCTCCTGCAGTCTGATCTGGGTCCACACTGTTTGCCATAGAGGCTTCTTAAACATTTCAGCAGACGAGAAAAGCAGACGACTTTTGTTGCGATTGGTGCATTAAGGGTTAATATCTCCAGATGCCTCTTGATAAGAGTGTGTCGTTAAAAATTATTTTTCTTATAAATAAATTTATCATTCACCAAAACATATGATGTGGGTACTCAAAAGAACCTTCTCTATGTCTCTATGAGATGGTTCATTGTAGCACCCAAACAAAATTGATGGATAAATATATTATAAATATTTTCAATTTCAACAGTTTTCCTGATCACTGAGGTGTGTCACATACTGCATAATTTGCTGTTTGCTATAGGTTTAGGCAAAAGTTGAGAAGACTGATGGCTTATTATAATTTCTTTTTGGATCATAGGATGTACGTCATACATTCGTCCTTCATCTGGTGTCTGTAAACAGTTTACTTCAAATATGTTCTAAACGATTTAGTGAAATTTTACCAAACTTCACAGGAATGATCATTGGATGGTCTGCTTTCAAAGTTGCTTAGTATTTTAGCAAATCCCAATTTCTATTGATTCTGAACTTCAGGATAAGAACTTAACCCTTTCTGGCCTGTCCTGACTGTTGTGTTCTGTTCTATAATCTGCTAATACAGTAAAACCTGTCTTAAGCCGTGGCCCATCTCCATATGACCTTAGCTGTTGGTGAGACATTAAAAACAACATCAATAAACTCTGGAGAGCACTCCATTGCCTTTTGGCCCTCTTATATTTGAAAATCATCAACTTCAGACATGTCTTCCACTTAACCCATAGAGAGCCACCTATAATTTGTAGCAGACGACAATTTCAAATTTTACCGCTTTTTCAAAAATAAATAAATAAGGCATGATATTTCATGAGAATTGTCTGCTGGCAGACGATTCTCATGAAATATCACCTTATTTTTTTGAAAATTGAGAAAGACGTAAAATGTGTCGTCTGCTGCAGTCGTGATTGGCGCTTTAAGGGTTAAAGGATTAGGTTTATTTAATTTTTTCTTTTTTTTTCTTTTTGAAGGTGGTGCTCGCCTCAGTCAGTTACAAGAGAACAACAGACAGCTTAACAGAGCCTGCTACAATAACCAGAACAACAGAGGAAATAACATGAACAATGAAATGGCCAACTTCCACGAAGATAATACAGCTTACCAGTGCCTAGATTTGATGGAAATAGCCAACAGACTAGCCACAGTGAACAACAACATGAACAATTTCAATCCTCCTGTCATGAACATGGGTTTCGGATTAAATCAGAACTTACAGCAAGTCAACCTACAGCAGATTGAGAATATGAATAGATATGGTGGGCCAATCAGACGGCCAGCTTGGGACACAGTACCACAGATAAATCAGGTAAGGATTGATTATTAAACTTACTCCCTGCTTATACCCCTATTCCACACAGGCCCCGAATCCCACAAATTGACAAATATTTGGATTCGTAGCTGAATCGTACTTAGTTCGTGAAGATCTTAACTGATTCGCAGAGTCCGTAGTGAGTTCTTGCAATTCATAGGTCTATCAGGAATTCAGCTCAAAAGTTTTGAACTGTTCAAAACTTTGGCCACAAATTCCCCAATTCGAAAAATCGTGCGTGATTCGCACCAAATTCCTAAGGCATTCTTGGACATCGTAACTGAATTGTAATCGATTCAGAGGCGTTTTTGGGCATTCGTAGCTACTCTAAGCTCATTAGTGGGGAATCACCAATTTGGGCTGTATTTGACATATTCTTAAATGATTCGTAATTGATTCCTTAACTTTCGTGCACCATGTTCTAATGTTATTTGCTAATCGTAACGAATTCTTGCGCGATTCCAGCCCAATTGAGCCGATTCCCCTGAATATTCGTAACGACATTGTACCTGAATCGGGACTGACTCGTAGAACATCACATTGGGGAAAAAAATCATGAAACCTCTCGAATCCCCCGGAATAAGAAAAAAATTGATTCGTGGCGATTCGGGCTATTCGTGGCCTGTGTGGAATAGGGGTATTAAATGTCGACTCCTTGGATTGGATCACAGTTCCACTGGCTCTGTAGTAGGACACGCTAGCCACTAAGCCATGAGATCCAATTCACTGTGTCTCACAATAACCAAATATATGAGCCCTGACCTGAGATTTCCAACAATGTGGTATGTGCGACCAGCAAAGCCTCAGATTAGCCTGCGCATATACGCAGTCTGATCAGAGCCCTTGCTTGTCGCTTGAATATTCTTTGAGTGTTAAGCTACTGACAGAACATCATTTTGAGTTTGTAAGCTTAAAAGGAGCCTGCACAGGCTCGTCCGAGTCTACACTTGTCAAAATGCCACATTGTTGGAAATCACATGTCATGGCTCATATATAAAAGATAATCTGAGTTAGGCAACTTGTATTTACAACCAGAACTAAAACAGAAACTGTGTATATTGTTCGGTTTCGCCTGATCTACCTGTTTGTCATCTGGTACTGAGATGATCATTTCTGATAAAAGATCAATAAATATTTCGGACACATGTCTAAGCTTAGCTGTTCACACGTACAATAAGTACCAAAATTCTTTTGCCAAGTCAAAGAAGCAAAATTTTTTAGCATAAAATTGCGATAAATTTCTCATCCATCAGTTACTACACATGTTTTGGGTGCTCAAAAGAACCGTCTCATTGAGACGGTTCTTTTGAGTACCCACAACATGTTTTGGTATAAAAATAAGAATAATAGTTTCCAAAGTGCACACTCTTATCTGGAAGCCTGTCAGATATCCTTATGTTGAGTGTTGTTTAACACTTTTCATTGTGGATACCAATAAACAGGTACTTTGGCAAATAGTGAAGAAATGCTGCATTTCATCAGGGTCTGCACTGTTTGCCAAGATAAAAACAAGCTTCAGTGACAGAAATAAATTAAAATCACCAGAACTAAAACAGAAACTGTGTATATTGTTCGGTTTCGCCTGATCTACCTGTTTGTCATCTGGTACTGAGATGATCATTTCTGATAAAAGATCAATAAATATTTCGGACACATGTCTAAGCTTAGCTGTTGCACGTACAATAAGTACCAAAATTCTTTTGCCAAGTCAAAGAAGCAAAATTTTTTAGCATAAAATTGCGATAAATTTCTCATCCATCAGTTACTACACATGTTTTGGGTGCTCAAAAGAACCGTCTCATTGAGACGGTTCTTTTGAGTACCCACAACATGTTTTGGTATAAAAATAAGAATAATAGTTTCCAAAGTGCACACTCTTATCTGGAAGCCTGTCAGATATCCTTATGTTGAGTGTTGTTTAACACTTTTCATTGTGGATACCAATAAACAGGTACTTTGGCAAATAGTGAAGAAATGCTGCATTTCATCAGGGTCTGCACTGTTTGCCAAGATAAAAACAAGCTTCAGTGACAGAAATAAATTAAAATCACCCCTTAACCCTTAATGCGCCAATCGCAACAATAGTTTTTCTCGTCCGCTGAAATATTTAAGAAGCCTCTATGGAAAACAGTGTGGACCCAGATCATACTGCTCCTATAGGAGCAGTCTGTTCTGAGTCCACGCTGTTTGCTTCTATACTGAATTCATCAGTAATGTAAGGCAATTATTTGCAGCAGATGACTTCAGCAGACGACTTTTTCAGATGCATTTTTTACTTGGTGCTTTAAGGGTTAAAGTACAAAATGGACAAATCCATGTTTATTTGATCAATATGTATGGGAAAATCAATCTGAATGAAAAGTGTTAACGTGACTCATAGAAATAATTGCTATATTTTCAGATGCCTATGAACCAGTTTCAGTGGGAACCCTATCAGAACCTCAACAATAATCTTGTGATGAAACAGAATGCAGCAAAGATGCACCAGGTTCCATATCGACAGGTTCAGTTTCATCGCAACAGAAATCACTGGTGATGGTAGCTACTGCATCGGGAACTTGCGATGAAAAGAGACTCAGAACGTCAACAATAATCTTGTGATGAAACAGAATGTAGCAAAGATACACCAGGTTCCATATCGACAGGTTCAGTTTCATCGCAACAGAAATCACTGGTGATAGTAGCTACTGCATTGCGAACTTGCAATGAAAAGAGCAGGACTTTAGTTAAGAGTGCGTAACGAAAATTCAATTTTCTTATTTCTCAACCAAAACATATGTTGTGGGTACTCAAAAGAACCATCTCAATGAGACGGTTCTTTTGAGCACCCAAAGCATATGTTAAAATTGATGGGTAAGAAAATATTTACAAAGTTACGCTGAATATTTTTGTTTATCTAAACCTGTGAAAAAGACTTACAAATGATGTTGGTATTTTGGCTCCAAAGCTTACTTGTTAGCACTGAAAAAAAACTGGTTAAAATAAGTTAAGCCCAATGTAAATTATTTCCAAAGGCATAATGTAAATTCCAAAATTTTGTCATTAATTTTCAAAAATATGCTAAAAATTGAAAACTGAAACTTTAATAGCTAAATTTTACATTAGTATCTTGGGTGTAATTACACAAAGTTTTAATCGAAAATAGTGATTGTCTTTTGAAATGTGAGCACTCTTATTTTTTTACCAATATTACTATAGGAATGATATGAAACAAAACAGGACATTTATTCAAATGTGTCACAGAAAATTTTTGAGAGAGTGAAATTTAGCACATGTTGAAATGAAACCATGTTGCTACTTTGCTGAAAATAATGTGCAAAAATCTTAATTTGATTAAAAGTTACGATAAAACGAATATGAAATGTTTTACATTGAGTCTGGGAAAATTATTGCTAGGACTTAACTTATTTTGACCAGTTTATATGCTCAGGTGTTCAGTTACCCTGTCCTGGGTGTATGTTCGCTACAATGGTAGTCAGCAAACGTATTCATACAGTGAGCCACTTTAGTTACGCACCACTTTTTCAGGGCCCACATTTATATTACAATAATGCTGGTATAGAACATTATCTATGATAATTTATGTTTTGACATTTTATCTGTTTGATGGCGTCAAAAAAATATCGGAATCACTCTGCTATGTCAAAGGCAATTTTGACAATAAATGCACTTGCAGCCCGAACCTCAATATTTTCTATTTGCGTTTTACACTAGGCATTATCCATGATAATTGTTTTGTAGGAAAAACACCAAAAATAATTATTTTATTCAAGTTAAACTACTTTTTTTGGCCGTTGAATTTAGTAACAGAGTTACTTTTTGAAGAAATTCTCGTTTTGACGTCATTTTAACGTCAATTACAATAATCAAACATGTTTTCCTTCGCAAATTGTTTTGTTATGAGTCACTTGTTTACATAGATGTATCAAAACATTAAAACATCTTATCAGTGACACGTTTTAAAGCCTTGGTAGTAGTGACGTCATCACTAACGTCGAGACCATGACGCCAATAAATCCATTATTTTTTTACGAAAATAAATGGCGGATACATGGTTGTTTAAAATGAAATTATAAAATAAGTGTCTTGATAACTAGTTTACTCAGAATCATACGAAATTTTATCTAACTATAAAAAAAGTACTCAAATCCACTTTTTTCCAACCTTGGCCAGCTGGGAACCAAAAAAGTAAAACGCTTTAAAAAAGATCAAGTTAACAAACACATTCCAGTCTTAGATATTGCCAAGAATAAATCGGCTCTTATCTCTGGTATAGCAGAAACTCGACCCTGAAAAAAGTGCAAAGCGATCTTAGTTTCATTGGAAGTAATGCAATGTGAAATGGTGTTTTACGGGTAGCGCCCTTCAAGATCTATTTTCTCATTTGTTTCTGATCTGATCACCGTAAGATTTTAATGGTTACTGCAAATATAAATGCGCTTTAGGCTGGTAGTCTCAGAATAAAAATATGATATTTCATTTTCGAGAAATCAACATTTTATAAGTGGTGCGTAACTAAAGTGGCTCACTGTACTCTGCAGTCTAGAGAAGATGTGTTTCATTCACTGCATTATGTAAGAGATTGGATTTATGACCTATTTTGTGTTTTACATTGATATTATGGTCAATGTTCTAAAATTTTGAACACTAGCTACCTGCCAAAAGGTAAAGACAAACAGCACAGACCCAGATCAGACTCTGATCAGTGTATTCCCTGTTTGCTATTCTGCCAAGGTTATGTGAATTCCAGTCAGGATAACCTACATTTTATTTGAGAGCAGACAGTGTTTGAAATTTTAGAACATTTACTTATTTGTTACATTCTTGGCATCATCTGCATACAGGATTTATATTTATGGTGTGTACATTCAGTGTTGTGCCTAGATTGGGGGATTCCTGTGATTTTGCTGTCGATGTCTCTTAAAAACGCACCAGCCCGGGCCTAAGGGTGCACCTCAAAAATCTGCTTAATTTTTCACTGTTTATTGCCATTTGTGTATTAAGTGTAACCTAATAAAGGCAAGTAAATAGCGCAATTTAGACAGGCACATGGTATTTACTTTTGATAAATGTCGCATTGGATATTGATTTCTCAACCAGTCAAATACACAACAACAATGGCGGAAAAACACGAATTTCATAGCAGAAGTCCAGAAAAAGCTATTTTAATATAGAAATAGTATATTTGCTGGTGAATTAAAAACTAGGGCAATGGCAGAATCTACTTCACTGTCATCTACACCTTTTCTCGAGCCAAAACTATTGACATCGAGCTCAAATTTAAATAAAAATGAACAGAAATTTCCGGATAACTATTCAATTTAACAGGTAAAATT
Organism: Loripinus fragilis; assembly: GCA_964019695.1. Classification (NCBI taxonomy): domain Eukaryota; kingdom Metazoa; phylum Mollusca; class Bivalvia; order Lucinida; family Lucinidae; genus Loripinus; species Loripinus fragilis. Next base: position 141,886,763 of record OZ026515.1, read on the forward strand.
TTGAAAGATTTGGTGTGTCTCCCAGAATTTGTAAATGTCCCCCTGAAATTCAAATAGAGGAACACATGTGTCCCCCAGAAATCCTGACCTAGGCACAACACTGTACATTTACAGGAGCATAATGTTTTCTTATTCAACAAACTCAGATATTTTTGTTTCATTTATTTTCCTTTATCCGTGTGAAATAATACTCTTTATATCTAGAGATATGCATAATATCTTCTGTAATCTTGATAGTATTGATATGTGCAGTGGAGTCCCATTATACTGCTATGTTTGAGGCCCATAGAAATGGACCATGTAATAAGTGAGCCATGCTATAAAGGGACAATTTTACAAAGGAATTATTGAATAATATGGTAACTTTCCTTTATTCCTTTGTAAAATTCCATGGGGAAAAAATTGGGAGCCACAACATGAAGGAATTATATCCAAATCTGTGTATAATAGGACTGCACTGTATTTGATAAAGAGAAATCAACGATAGTACGTGAATTCAAGGGTGTATTGTTTAAGCAAACAAGCTACAGTAAAACCTGTCTTAAGCGGCCATTCAAAAATAGAAAAAACAAAAGTCTTAAAGACAGATTGTAGCTTTATGCTGGTCGAAAGTATTGTAGAATGCTCCACTTGTAGCCTTCTGCATTACTTTTGACCTGCATAAGGCAATAATGGGTCTTGAAAAAAAAATTTTGGTTTTCTTTTGAGTGGCCACTTAAAACAGGTTTTACTGTATTTTCAAAACTGCTGACACGAGAAACATTTGGTTCTATGATCTTTGGCTAAAATAATACCCATGTTTCCTATGACCAGACCTACCTAATTTTTCACTACAAACCCCAGTTTTCTTTTTCCTGTTTTCTGACAATGTGAAAATCGACAGCCAAAGAACCAGCATTTCAAAATCAACAATGCACCCATTTTTTATCCAAAATTTTCATTACTACCGAAAAGGGCAATATTAGGTCAAAAACAAATTACCTTTGTTTTATTATTATGACTGCTTTGGCCCATCATTGGTGTACCTTCCAGACTGCATCCTCAAAGTAAAAAAAATGTTAATTTGCATTTGAGCTGGGATTTTGCAGTATAGCTGGTTGTGTCTTCTGCAAATTTATTTTGCTGATTGTATATGATTTGATGAAAAGTAATGACTGAGCTGGGTAAAATTAAAAAAAAAAAATATGGAAGATTAAATAAAGAAAGCTTACCCACCCTATTTTTGACATAAATAGGAGATACATTATTTTTTTTTTTGGGGGGGGGGGGGGGCAGTGGTGGGGGGGGCCTAATTAAAATCAAATAAACATTTCACATTGCAGATATGATAGTTAGTTAGAATTTTAGCAAAACAAATTAATTGAGAATCTGCTAAGTGTTGAAAAGAAAAGCATTTGTTGCTGTGTTAAGCACTGTTGCCAAAAAACTTTTACAATAAAAAATGCCTTTTTTAAATACAAAACAAAAGATTACTTCTTTTTCACACTTGATGGATTTCCGATTTTTTTTGCAACAATAATGTACTATTCTTATGTACTTGTGAATGTAATGTGACGTCCGACTGGATAACATCAATTATTTGCTACAGTTTATAATCATGTGATATACTGTTGGAAAGCAGACACCATTATATATACTTAAACGAAAAAGAAAAGCAACTCTTTCTAAAATGATAGTTCCTTTTTTTTCATAAAAAAATTCAGCCAGCGATAATGAAATCGCTAATTACTGTTATTTGCCTTGCATACAGCACCAAAATCAGACCGCTGTGACTTATGTTTGGCGAGCAGCAATGAGATATGTAAAGCAGCCCCCATTTTTAAAGTCACAAAGTTGAAAAATTGTGCCTATTTTGCGAAAAAATGTTTTAAACCAATATCGGTTTCTGAGAGCAAAAGGGTAGACAAAATCAAATCAGGTACTTTTATGTTTCTGTCAACGTTCATTGTGTCAAAATGACGTCTTTAATGTTTTTGTGTAATTGACCATTTTTATCCAAACGAATATTAATAACCAAAAACTTTTAATGTTTCCATATAGCCGTCAATAGGTTGCGTAGAAGCCATAAGTATCGCGACATGACCGAACAAAATGCGTCTGTAATGATTGTTTTAAAAAAAAGCAGGTTGACGTCAATAAAGAAACGCAGCAACGCAGCAACTGGTGGCGTTGATAATCAATAACTTGTAAACCGTTTTGGTGTTTTCCTTCAGTTAAGACATCTGGCAATCATATCAAGCTGTTTGTTTTCAAATCGAATTAGACATCACTTTTTTAGACTCCATTTGTTGAAATTTACTGACGTCATTATAACGTCAGAATGGAAATCGTGACCAAACCCGTTTTACGGCAAATCATTACTCAATGCGCAGGAACACATGATATAATTAAGAAATTAGTTTTATGTGATCCATGTGGGCGAAAAATTGGATTGAAAACGGTTGTGTTTCTTTTGTGTTTAAGTATATATTCGAATCTTGTACATTAGAAGTTGGACCATATATAGATGATATACCTCCCCAAATGAAAATTTTGCATATTTTTATCTCCAAAATGAATGAGACCATATATACAATATCACATGGGTGAAAGTTTCAGGATTAATCCTGAGTTCAGGGTTTTGAGGCTGACTTTCCATAGAAAGTCAGCCTCAAAATGCTGAATTATGGAGATTATCGTAGCTTCTCTGATTAATTTTCAGGTTATCTAAACACAATTAACCATTCAAACATGAAATTATCAATTTTTGTAGGGATCATGCAAGTTTAAAAATTTGAATTTCTAAGTTCAGGATTCTGGAAATTTTGAACTTCACCCATGAATATCAGAAAATCATTCGATGATATGTGGCAGATAAAAATGAGATTTTGGAACTTAATACTGTACGTATATACATAACCTCGAACATATAATATGCATGTATAGCTATCTAGTGGGGCCAGAGGCCTAAATGTCAGTCTGAGCATTCATCTTTGTCCCTACTTTTTGTGTGACAGCAGCAAAGGCTCATACGAGACTGCACATATGTACAGACTGAGCCTTTGCTGCTCACATATGCAATAAGTACCCAATTCTCGTGTTTTGGCGTTTTTGATAATTTGTGGTGATAGATAATTATCTGGGAAAACCAATGTGGCTTTAAACATTACCATGACATTATTCTTTTATTGATCAGCATTTGCTATCTTGTGTTCAACTATTATTACTGTGTCTTTCATAAACCAGGGTCCAATTTTACTAGTGGCGATAACTACATCTTCCAAATATTTCCTATAGGCTTTTTAATGAAAAGCAAATAATGAATATTAACATTTCCAAAACCATTTTGAATGAACTGAAATCACATTTTATATATTCTTGTCAAAACGTTTCTATACTTATCTCTTTTCATGCTGGGTAATTTTTCATGTTTTCGTTGTTGTCTTCTGACATTTTGTTAAAAATCTTTCAAGAGCACAATCAGAGTGTCAAAAGGTTTGTATCCAGACCAGAAACGACATTATGTTTGTCTTGACCTGGGTCCAAACTGTTTGCACTGGTTTTCTGTAGATGACAAAAGTCTCCAAGGAAAGAGTTGTTATTCTTGTTATGGCCAATACAGAAAAGATTGGTTTTAATTTGTCGTTCAAATGGTTGAAACTTGGAATTTGCATTCATATTTGAGCCAGTGCATGAGATTTCCAACAATGTGGAATTTTGACATGTGTAGACTCCGACAAGCCTCTGCAGGCTCCTTTTCAGCTTAGAAACTCCAAATGATGTTCAGTCAGTAGCTTAACATACAGTGAATATTCAAGCGACTAGCAAAGGCTCTGATCAGACTGCGCATATGCGCAGGCTGGTCTGAGCCTTTGCTGGTTGCACATACCATATTGTTGGAAATCTCATGCACTGGCTCATAAATATATTTTTTACCTAAAAGTGCACTGAAGTCTATAGGAAATTATTAGATGAATTAGTTTCTCGCCAATCATGACTGAAATACTATTTTTGTATTTTTCATATTCTGTGTTTTGTATATACATGTGTACTTTACCAGTACAAGTGGAATGTCTGCCTGTTTGCCTCTGTTCAGACTGAAGTTACAGTTTGATCAGAAAGTAGTACATTAGTTGTATTTATATCGATGTTCTTTAGAAACTTTTCCACAAGGCATTGTATGCAAACCGACAACAAGTGAGCCAACACAAGATTTTTGTACCTATCCTGTTGCCAAACAGTGACGGCTGAGACAAGCCTGCAAATCAAGCTTTCACTTATATAGAGTAGATGAAGGTTCAGACCAAAAATTAGACCTGGCCTGAGGTTATAAATTTTTTTATGCTCAACTCAACTGAGCATGAAATTTCAACTGCTCATAAAAACTAAAATACCGACAAATAAAGAAGTTTCTTGCTTGAAGTCTCTCATATGTTGTATTTATCATGCTAATAAATGTTAAAATGCCAACAATTGTTGGCATTTTAACATTTATGAGCAGGATAAATTTTGTGCTCGGCTGAGTTGAGTATGAAAAAAGTTTTAGAACCTCTGGGCCTATAAACTGAAAGCTATGCCAAATCTATGAAGTGCGAGATTGATTGGCTATAATACTTCTCTTCAATGACAGAAAGACATTTTTTCTAAAATAAAGTCCTATCTAGGACATTAGCCCCCGTCTTATGACCAGAAAGCCCCAGCAAGTATAAAGCATGGCTGAAAATATTCCCACACCTTGGATGGGAATGGAACTCGGGTTATGCCTGTGCTAGTCCAATGCTCTGAGCCAAACAGTTGTCAGAGATTGGATATAAAATGAAAACTATCTGAAATCTGTGCAACACGACAAGCACCAACATCTCTTGTGCCAGCTCATATGTCCTGATATTACAAGTTATAATTTGGTTCCAGGGGAATAATGATAGATAAAGTGATTACTTTTGATGATGTCTCTTAAGTTATGACTGCAGTCCCTTTACAACATAGTTTGTCAAACACAGCTTTAGATATAACACAGTCATGTTTTGGCTCACAATTTTTTTACCATGGAATTTTAGAAAGGAAATACAGGAACATGACCACGATACCTTTGTACAATTGTCCCTATATAACATGGTTCACTGATAACACTGTCCATTTCTAGGGACCCCAAACATGGCACTATAAAGGGACCAGGCCTTTAGATAAGAGTGCTCAACAGAAAAATAATTTTCCAATTTCTCAACCAAAACATATGTTGTGGGTACTCAAAAGAACCATCTCAATGAGACGGTTCTTTTGAGCATCCAAAACATATGCTAAAAATCATGGGTAAGAAAGTATTTGCAATTTTACGCTGATATTTGTTATCTAAATTTGTGAGGGACTGCACCAATTTTAACATCATGAATATTATCACGACTTCAAAATCTTCATCTTCTTCTAGGTTGTAGTTAGGACATAAAGCTCGATATCTCATCATTTTTGAAAAAAAAATGCGGAAGGCTTGTGTGGGGGCATCTGCACAAAGGACAAAATTGCTTGTTTTTAGTGCTGTATCATGTTTGACACTTACCATGCTGTGTCAGGATATATCCTGCTTTCAAAACAGTCCAGATCCCAATCAGGTGGCTTCACAGAAGCCAGCTGATCAGGATCTATACTGTTTTGCACTCTGCTTGTATATACATTGGTAGCGCAGTGGCTCAGTGCTTGACTTAAGGCCGAAATGCTGCGGGTACGAGCCTCACCAGCATCACTGCAGTGTATCCTTGAGCAAGACACATAAATCCTAGCTTAGTACTGGTTCAACCCAGGAAGACCCGTCTCGACGTAACTGAAAGATTGTTGACTGGAACATAAAGAATCAAATTAAACAAAAGTTTGCATATACATTCTAATGACTTAGATCCATAGAAATAGGGTGGAGTGTAGTGCATTAAAAATCCAGCATGGTAAGGGTTATGATGTATATATTTTTTAGTCATACTGGTATTTTTCTGTATTTTGTGTAATGTATAATTATGATGCCTGTCACAAGAATACCTGTCTTCAGTGTTTGTGTCTATGTCAGGCAAGCCTGCTCAGCTACAGAAACTTTCTAGTCTTGAAAATTTGACTTAAGCAGGTCATCTATTATACGACCTCTGCAGTGAACAATGATGGTACTACAACTTTGATAAAGTTGAAGGGGCATTTTGCTTTGCGCTTGTCCGTGTCTGTGCGTGCCTCTGTTCAAAAAAAAAAAAAAAAAAAAAAAAAAATTGAGTTAGGGTTTTGAAATTTCATAAATGGATTCCTCATCAAAAAATAGCTGACTCACATTTTTTAGCTCACCTGAGCGGAAGGCTCAAGGTGAGGTATTGTGATCCGTCTTTGTCTGTCTGTAAACTTTTTCTTTAAAGGACATCTCACCTGAACCATATAACTTCACATGAATGTTCCCCATGATTCCCTCATTCAAAATTGCATAAATGGTTCTGCTCCACTGAACAGGAGGGTCACCAGAGCTCCAGATTAGAAATCTTTTAAAAGACATCTTCTCAACCACAGACCCAAATTCCAAAATAATTTCACAGAATTGCTCCTCTTGATACCCTCTACCAAAATTGCACAAATGGTTACGCTCCACTGAACAAAAAGGCTGCCAGAGCTCCAGATAAAAATACCTTTAAACGGGATTACCTCCTGAACTACCAGTCCAAATACAAAATAATTTCACAGGGCTGATCCTCATGAAGCCTTCTTCCAATATTGCACAAATGGTTCCAGTCTACTAACGACATCTCCTGAACACTGGTCCAAATTTGATATTCTTTCACATGAATATTCCCCATGATGCCTCTTTCATAATGATGTCTCTTTGCATAAATGGTTCCGCTCCACCGAACAAGAGGGCCACCAGAGCTCCAGATAAGAAATCTTTTAAATGACATATCCTGAACCACTGACCCAAATTCAAAGTATTTTCACAGAATTGTTTCTCTGGATACCCTCTACCAAAATTGCACAAATGGTTACACTCCGCTGAACAAAAGGGCCGCCAGAGCTCCAGATAAGAAATACAATTAAACAGCATTTCCTCCTGAACCACTGGTCCAAATTTTAAATAATTTCACAGAATTGTTCCTCATGATACCTTCTACCGAAATTGCACAAATGGTTTGGGTCTGCTGAACAAAGTGGTTGTCAGAGCTCTAGATAAGAAATGTCTATAAACGACATCTCCTTTTGAACCACTGGTCCAAATTCCATATTACTTCACATGAATGTTCCCCATTATGCCCTCTTTCAAAATTGCTTAAATGGTTCTGTTGCACCAAACAGGAGGACTGCCAGAGCTCCAGATAAGTAATCTTAAATGACATCTCCTGAACCACTGACCCAAATTCAAAATAATTTCACAGAATTGTTCCTCGTGATGCAATCTACCAAAATTTCACAAAAGGTTCCACTCTGCTGGTCAGTCATTCTCAGTTGAGCGACCCAGGGCCCAAGGGCCATCTTGTTTTTAGTCTGAATAAGTTCCCTTTGTAGAGTTACGTCCCTTTCAAAGGGTTAAAATGAAATTTTGTTATCTAGCTCAAAAACTATTATAACTAGGAGCTCCAAACTTGGTCAGCTGATAGAAGATAATGAGTGGATTAATTGGTGAAGCATTTTTAAAAAGTTATTTTTTTTCTCGAGTTATTGCCTTTTAAATTTGGCCATTGAAACTATCTCGAAAAATATTTCAGTTAGCAGCCTCAAACCAGGTCAGCTGATAGATGAGTAGATTTCCGGGGATTTTTTTAAAAAAAAGTTATTTTATTTTTTTAAGAGTTATTGCTCGTCTGAATTATCTCCCTTTATGGAGTTATGCCCCTTTTAAAATGAAATTTTGCAATCAAGATATCTTAGAAACTATTATAGCTTGGAGCTTCAAACTTTGTCAGCTGATAGAGGATCATGAGTAGATTACCCGGTGAAACTTTTAAAAAGAGTTTTTTTTAGTTATTGTCCTTTTCAAATTTGGCCAAAAAAATATCTTGAAAAATATTACAGCTAGTACCCTCAAACTAGGTTAGTTGATAGATGATGAGTAGATTACCTGGTGAAATTTCTAAAAAAAAAAAATATTTAATTTTTTAGAGTTGTTGCCCTTTGTGAATTTGGACATTAAAATTTTAATCAAGCTTATATGAAAATTATTTTAGCTAGGAGCTTCAAACTTGGTCTGCTGATACAGGATGGTGAGTGGTATAGCTAGAAGCTTCAAACTTAAGATGACCCTTGTCTTAAATAAGAGCACCATCCTTATGGACAAGCAAATGGTTGGGGGCACAGTGTTTCATGAACACATCTTCTAGTTTTAATATATTGTTCATAATGAAACATGTCATGAGAAAACCTGTTTTTAGCTCATCTGAGCATGTAGTGGTTAAAGAAAGCAACTGTGGTCACTCAATGTCTGGGGTCCTTTTTAGCTAAGTAGATATCTTTGATTCTAATGCACATGCTTTTGTAACACAAAGGTCTAATTGGATAATGAAAAAAAATTGTGAAAGTATATACTTCGATTTACTGTCCGAAATATTTTGACCTCATTCATTACATCACATTTCATTGGATGACACTCAGATTTGAGACAAAAACAAAGATTTTCATGGTAGACAACAGCAGAAGTGCATTAGAATAGGAATAACCATATTAAAATGTTCATTTTGGGAGGTATATTGTCAGATATACGGTTGGGAATCATATTTTACTGCTCCATGTGTATCAAGTGATATACCTCCACAAATGAACATTTTAATTCAGTTATCCCCTAAGTGCATGGGTGAAAGTTTTCAGGATTATTCCTGAATTCAGGATTTTGAGGCTGACTTTCAAAATGCTGAATTCAATAGACTATAGTAGCTTCTCTGATTTATTTCTGTATGTGTTAAGACAACTGACCATTTTGATGTGAAATTGCTATTATTTTGTAGGCATACTGTCTGTTTTAAAGTTTTAATTTTGAAAGTTCAGGAATTCGTAAATTTTGTACTTTCACCCATGTAATTGTTACCTGGTTGTAAACCCAGAAGACAGGTTTTCTTGCCCTGAGGTGCATATTATTTGTTGCATGTTTTGTTTTACATTTTCTTGTCCTGTTGAAAGCCCATTCGCATTTCAATATCAAACTAGGCCAGAAACCAGGGCATTTTGTCTGTGACTGAGGCATCAGCCAGCCAACTGCTGCTTATAGACTTGCTTATGACTGCTATATTAATAGTAGAGATGGACTCATGAGACTGCTTTACTTATCCCTATACTCCATTACAACGCCTTTTGACACCTTTGAAATATCATATGTTTGAAAATATTATGGAAAATGGAGCCTATGCTGCAAACACTCCTTTTTCCATAATATTTTCAAAAGTATTCAAAACTTTACTTAATTGTTTCTTGATTTTTCAATGTTTTCTAAAAGTAGAAAATGATGTCTTGGTCTAAAAATAGCCTATGGAGTAAAGGGTTGGAGCATAGGATACCAGTTTATTCTCAGATAGCCTGAGCATCCTCACCAGTCTACACTGCTCACACATACAAGAGTAAGGTTCAAATGCCCAGGCCCCAAACTTATACACTTTTTTCATGCTCAGCTCAACTGAGCATGAAATTTCAATTGCTTGTAAAAACTTAAATGATGAAAAAAAGATTTTTCTTGCTTTGAAGCTCTCAGATGATGTACATGTATTTATCCTGCCCATAAATGGCATTTTAACATTTATGGGCAGGATAAATTTCATGTTCAGTTGAGTCGAGCATGAAAGGATAATATTCACCAAGTGCCTGTATGATAAGAACAATCATCTCCTTGGCTGACCAACATCATAAGGGCCTTGACACCAGAGAACCTGACTTTGTGATATGCTAATAAAGGATGCAGACCAGATTGAACATCCGGGCAGTCTGATCAACGCCTGTTATTGACTTTCAGTATTATAACTCCCTTTGCTTTATGTAAAATTTCAATATTCTGGCTAGTCTCTGTAGCTGAGCAGACTGGTTTGTGTCTCACTTTGTCTGAAACCACAAAGACAGTAAGAAAGACAGGTTTTCTTGCATCGAGGCCCATAATAGATTGGCAGTTTGATGATGCAAGTGTTTACAGCTCACCAGAGCGGAATGGTCATGGGTAAGCTAATAGTATACCAAAGGCATCCTTAGTCGGTCACTTTTCTATCAAACTTTTTCATTCCATATTCTCCAATTGGTTGGCTGATCATATATAATAATCACATGACCAAGATTTAATAAATATGACCAATTTACCAAGGTCAATACCTTTAAAACCTTCTCAGGAACCACTAGGCTGATGGCCTCAAAACTTGGGGACCTGATCTATACAAAAATTGATTCTAAGTTGACCTTCACCTTTCTTAAGGGAAGAAAAATTTGATCTTTTATAGGGTAAAGTCAGGTAAATTCGGACAATGTGCTAAATTCGGACAATGTGCTAAATTTTGACAGCGACCTTGTTGCTTTCATTTTTGAATTATTGGAATAAAAATTGAATTAACTAAGCAAACAGTGAAAATCCTGATCTCATTAGGATTTTCACTGTTTGCAAATGTATGTCTGAATTTACCCGCTGTCCGAAGTTACCTGACTTTACCCTAAAGGGATCAAACATGATGTTTCATGCATTAACATTCCCCAGGTTCCAAGATGTTAAAAACAGAGGGCATACCCCAAGGTTTTCAACACCTTTGTATCTAGCGAATGTTATTACATAGAAAATTAATCTTTGATCGCTTTTGTATAAATTCAACAAAATATGCAGCCATCTTCATTTCATGTGTTCATGATATTCCATAAACCATTCCTGAGGCCAATGCCAAACTCATGAATAGTGTATTCTTGAAGTGTATGAGCCGTGACACGTGATTTCCAACAATGTGGCATTTTGACTAGTGTAGACTTAGACAAGCCTGCGCAGCCTCCTTTTAAGCTTAGAAGCCTCAAATGATGTACAGTCAGTAGCTTAACACTCCTAAAGGGTGTTAAGAAAGTTTGTTCCGCTCTTCATCATAGAATTTCGAATCATTTAAAAAAGGAAAGATGCTGAAAAATTGCATTTTTCATTAGCCTGTTATCCCTTGTGATACTCTATAGCCTTTGGCAGCGTGCCTGACATCGTATGTCTTCATACAATTATATTTACTTTGGATACTGTCTTTCAATCGTTCTAGAAAAATCTTATATTTTGGTAGTTTATCCTTAATCGAACTTGTGACATTTTTTTATTTGGATGGTTGTTTACAGCCCTGTAGTTTAGTAAATGTACTAAAGGTTCATATAAGATGAATAACAACTCCATTTAGGGTTTCTTAACCAATTAGGAAATATTCTTTTCACTATGGTCATTGCATTACAATGGTTCTTTGTCATACACCCCCATTTTGCTCCTCGAGCCCAAAAATTTCCGAGGGGTACTGGATTTTGAAGATCATTTATTCCATGACAAAATATTTGATTATACATCCCATTATTTATTTCTTATCAAGTGAGTCGACTTAAAAGAATTCCAGTGACATTTATGTAATTAGACACATTATAACTAAAATAATGGGAACATAATTTTATTGCGGAACGAACTTTCTTAACACCCTTTAGAATATTAAAACGGCCAGTAAAGGCTCTGATCAGTCTGCGTGTATGCACAGGCTGGTCTGAGCCTTTGCTGGTCGCACATACCACATTGTTGGAAATCTTTTGTCACAGATCATTATATACTTCAATGCTATTAATAGGATGCCATTTATATTCCGGTGAAAGGACCTACAATATGGTGCTATTGAAAAATGTTGCTGTTCATATGTACATAATATGTCTTGACTCAGGTTGTTGTTTTATTTTGTTGAAACGTTTAATAAAACTTGAAATATGAAATAAAGATGTTAGTTTATTCATAGCTAAATGCTTACAACCGAAGCCTCTGCCATCCCTTCTTATTATACCCCCGGCATTTATGCCGACGGGTATGTAGTTTCCATCTTTCCATTCCTATGTTGGTTTGTACCACAAAGTTTTCGTTAAAGTTTCTCAAGTGGTGTATATCTCAGTAACCATTATCAGAAAGACTTAATATTTGGACCATAGTTATCCTGGAGAGTGGCCATTCAAACAGGACTCCAGACCCCAGGGTCCCTGCATCTAGGTGGGACTGAGGTCAAAATCTAGGTCACCTTTAAAAAGTTTCTGTTAAGTGGTTACTTTAAGAAACATAATGATGATAATGAAAAGTTAAACTTCAACTCATCATCATAAAGTTTCTTCAAGTAACCACTTAACAGAGAGCATTCGTATTTGGACCATAGCTACCCTGGAGGGTTGGAATTAACATCCTGACTCCAGCTCTCTGTCCTGAGGGAGGGGGGGGGGGGGACTTTAGATTAAAAAAATCTAGGACACCTTTTAAAGTACGACAAGGTTTTGGTTAAAGTTTCTTAAGTGGTGTCATATATCTCGGTAACAACTTAACAGAAAGCATTCATATTTGGACCACTGTAACTCTTACAAGAGCTGCCTGATCAGGGTCTACTCTGTTTGCTTATGGAAATGTGATATATCTATGAAGGCAGTATGGGAAAATGCCCATGACTTTAAAAATAGTTTGGGAGCCACATCATGACCGTGTTATATCTATATCGGTGTTACATGTATTTGTTTTGACGCTCTACCTCCCTTACAAAGTCAACAATTTTTTCAGTCAAGTTGGGACTTTTTGGTTTAATGTCCCGACAAACAGCTATGGTCATATTGAGATGGTCAGTTAACATAATAACACCCTTTTTCCTTGGCAAGCTTTCACTAAGCCATAAACTAGTACTTGGTGCACATACTTTTGCTTGTAACTGTTGACAGCCCTTCTTGTACCAGCGGAAAGAGTAGAATGACCATACAAAATATTTTGTGATCAATCTTCTCAAACACGCTAATCAGGATTGGTCTTCCTGGATTGAACCAGTACTAAGCACCAGACAAAGTGTCTTGCTCAAGAACACAACACATTGACTCTGCCAGCCGTGAGTCTCAAACTAGCAACCATTCGATTTCCAGTCTAATGCTCTACCAACTGAGCCAATGTGTTCCGCAAAAATCTGTGATAACAAGGTGTGTTATAAAGGGACTGTACTGTATATATCTGGCTCAAGCTGTAGTTGTGATGGCAACTTAACTTCCTATAGACAAAACAAACATATATTAAAAATCATAGATCCATTTATTAATCAATATAGAGATCATCAAAAATAAGGTAAATGCAATTCTAAAGATTGTTATATACGGTATGATAATGCATAAAGTTATATGTTGTAGCCAACTGATATGATGATAAAAGATTCATCAAGCCCAGTACTGCCTAATTACTTTAGGGAATAAGGTAGAAATCTGAAAAACCAAGGCCACTGGATCAGCTGATAGAGATTTCCTGGTTATTTACTCAGGTCGTGGCTAAATGACATGATAACAAATAGCAGCTTTGGAATTTGGTAGAAGTGCGATCAGAGCAATAAATTGTGTATTGAAAATTTATACTTGTCTAAAAGTCAAACTTATTTCCAATATTGCTTGACTAATATCAAAAATGTTTCCTTAATGAACCAAACCAAATATTATTCTCGGATGATATTGTAAAAACTAATCTAGAGATGGGGGTTTAGGGCATACTCGTAGAGTATTTAAATGCCTTTTTGTGCTTAGGTTTTATCAAAAACAAAACTCTAACAAGCATGCATAAGCTTCATCAGAGATCTCTACTGCTAGACCCAACTGGAATAATTTTAAAAACTTGCTGTAACAGTACAGGGGTCATTCAAACTGTTTGTCTGTATAAAAATAGATCCTCACGATGAGGAGATTCTGTACCTTGTTCCTATAAGTATAATGGATGAACATATTGCACTAAAATAAGAATTCAGTCAGCTCATAATCCTCATATAGAAGAAATGGTACCTTATCACATCTTGGTCTTGTCATGAGAAAACCTGTCTGTGGAATAATAGGTAGAAGCATGAAATTCAGCATGTAGCAAGTTAATCATAATTTTTACAGAGCAAATTACAAAGCAATTGACTAGACTGTGCAGATGGACATGCTGGTCTGCCTTTACTTTTGGCTTGCAGCAAAATAAGGTTTACTTCCAACATGGTCCCTATGCATTTGCAACCAGGCAAGACTCAAACCAGTCTCCTCCGCTACAGAGATTAGCTTAGCTACTGAAATTTTTATCTATTCAATTTATAGCCAGGGAATTATAAAGGTGCTTATCAGACTGTCAGGATACACAGGCTGGTCCAGGCGTTTTTTGTTCAGATGCAACAACTTGGTTATTCTCAAGACAAAACTTGTGTGTAGTTATCTAGTGACTGTAGATGTGTTGTTATTGGTTTGAACCTTTTCCCCCCATACTTTGTGTGAGAAGCTAAGAATCTGGTGAGGCTGCAGGTAGAGCCAGTTACCTATGTTATAAATACAGAATCTTATGAGCTGGCTCAAGACCCTATTTCTGGAAAGTTTCTGAATCTGTTAACTCTTTGCCTGCTGGGTAATTTTTCATGTTTTTTTGTCGTCTGGTGATTATTTTCAAAATCAACTTTTTCAAAAAAAACTTTCAGGAGTACTATCAGAGTGTCAAATATTTTGCATCCTGATCAGGCCAGACATTTTGTTGGGCCTGATCTGATCCAAACTATTTGCAAAAGTTATCAGCAGACAACACTAGTAGGTAAAAGTTTAACACAATACAACCAATGGATTTCTTCACAAAACATCAAAACAATGTTTCATTTCTTTGAAAAAATTGATGAAAACAGAGATTCTGAGACAGATGTGTATTATAAAGCTCTTTAATATAAATGGTAGTCTCTGATTGTCTATGAAGCACAGTTGGTAGCATGTTGGGTTAGTAATCTGACTTCTATTAACTGCAACAGAGGGGTTGTGAGTTTGATAAATGTTTTTCCGGCCTTTTACTCAGCTTTGTAAGATCTCTAATTCAGTTACTGAAGAAGTATGAATACATGAAAAACTGTTTAACCCTTAACTCCATAGGCTATTTTTAGATCATGATATCATTTTCCATTTTTAGACAACATGGAAAAAATTCAAGAAAAATAAGTTAATTTTTTAATTCTTTTGGAAATATTATGGAAAATGGAGCATTTGCTCCAAAAGAGCAAATGCTCCATTTTCCATAATGTTTTCAAATATATGACATTTCTAAGGCGTCAAAAGGGTTATTATGGAGTAAAGGGTTAACCACTGAGGATTGTGTGATAAGATGACTTACTATCATGATATGATTGAAAAATTGTTGAAAGGGAAGGTAAACCACAACACAACAACAACTGCCATTATCTACATTTTTTGTTCTAAGACCTTGAAACATTATACTGCCAACGTATCATATTTGAGATCTTTGATCTTGTATCACAGCTATATATCACAAAATATACACAGTGAGCAGTGAAAAAAAAAAAAAAAAAAAAGGAAAATGAAGCTTATATACTCAGCATCAGAGAAAAGTTACCAGTATCTAAATTTCGATATTTTGGAAAATATATAATACAGCTCTATGGCTACTTCTATGTTCATGTTTCTGGTCAACGATGGACTGGTTTGGAGAGATAAAATAGTTCCACGAGCCCTGAAACTAAGGTGATGCACATGCTTTTTATGTTTTTTTTTGCAGTTTTTAGGAATTTGAAATCATCATTTTCAGAAGACAACATGCCAGTAAATGCCCTGGACGTTTTCATTAAAAATGCCATGAAAATGGTTTGAATTCTCCCATTAAACACAAAAAATGAGGATGAAACTTTATGGTAGCACTGAAACCTTTCATTTTCCTATACAATGCAATGGAAACTACTGTGATCCGTCAAGGAATGGGTATAATGCACTTAGATGTGGTGGATACTGTTTTCCATAGTGGTGATGCATGGGACTCTATGCCATAAAATTGAGTGCTGAAATATCTGCAGTTCTCAGTTCAGAATGAACTAAATATTGTCCTATGTTAAGTGTATGGGACTTTCTGGTAACTTTTCATTGACACTGAGTATATTAATAATAATTAAGGCACAAGTTCACTGTTAACCCTTTATATAAGCGAAACCCCTAAACAGGTACTTTGGCAAACAGTGAAGACCTAGATGAAAAGCTGTAAAATGCAACATTTCATCGGGGTCTGCACTGTTTGCTGAAATAAAAACAACGTTCATGGACTGAAGTACACCTTGATCTGGAAATTTTAACCTCTGACTCCTTGATATATACAATGAACCAAACCAGATGGAAGTATTCATTAGTATACAAACAGTTAAAGGAAACCAAAGTGTAAGCATAAATGTAAAATATAATTTTGCAAAATGTGACTTGAAATATCTCTGCATTGTGCAACCAAAGGAACTTGAATCTTCATGAAATTCTCTGCCCTGCTCAACCAGTAAAACTGCTGGCAGATAAGTGACAAACCCTATGTTTAGAGTCCATGCAAGCCACACATAAAAGTGAACATTCTGTTTTTAAAATCAGCAAGGTGTTCAGCTTATAATTAATAAAGATAATGAAATCCTTCTTTTAACCCTTCTCATTCTGGATACTTGTAAACTGGTACTTTGGCAAGTAGTGTAGACACTGATGAAATTCTGCATAAGGCGCCATTTCATCAGTGTATGCACTGTTTGCTAAGATTAAAACCATCTTCAGGGACAGAGATACTGGCACATCAGTTTCTAAAAATTTTACCGACAACACCTTAAAATGCAAACTGGACAATTCCATACTTATTGTATCGATATATATGGGATAATCCATGGGAATGAAAAGGGTTAAACCTTTAGAAAGGCTATATTATGTCTATGAGATTGAAATACTGGTCTATATATAATATGGATGATTGAGACAGACTTTTTAATGAAATCAAGGTGACTTATTCTAACATTAACCCTCGCCCTGCTTAATTTGCTATACTCATTTCTGTCCAGTTTCATTCAGTACCACAGATTGACATGCTGCATGGAACAACAGTGTAGATCAAGATCATCTTCTTCGAAAGCCAGTTGATCTGGATCTACACCATATTCCTAAGAACATGTTCAGCATGTGAAGCCAGCCAATCTAGACCTTCACTGTTTTCTTAAGAAGAAATAACCTGGTTCAGCACATGTAGGGTTATGTTTTAAATATATTTGAGAGAGTAGGAGGTCTAACTTCTTCTATCACTCTCAGACCCAGCTCATCTTGTTCACTCTCCTGTACTTCCTGTTCACGATGACGATCAAATTTCTGTTTCCAGTTCATTGCCAGTAGGAATGCACTCTCTTGGTCAGATTCTTTACTCGATGGTGGTTTGAGGCCCTGAATTACATGAATATCAAATTGCCTATATTGTTTATTTGTGTTAATGCTTACATCCCAGTCAACAATTTTTCAGTCATGTTCTGTCTTCCTGGGTTGAACAAGTGCTAAACAGAGAATAAATTGTCTTGAACACACAGCAGTGCCTCCCACAAGTCTTGAACCAGTGACCCTTTGATCTCAAGTCTAACACTATACCAATGGGCCACCATGTTCCTCTCAAATTGCATATACATTCTTGCACTTAATTAGGAGGGTAAGACTCAACCAGCCTGCTGAGCTACAAATATTAGCTAGACTCTAGAAAACCTTTGACTTAGGAAATTATATAGCTATTATACTCACTAGATAGCCTACACAAATGGCACTATGACTGATCAGGCAGCACAGATATGTAGGCTGCTTTGTGCCTTTTGTTAAAGTATGACTCACACTGACACAAACAGGTTTTCTTATGCCATGGCATTACATGTGCCTTTCAACCTCTTTGACAAGATAAACATCATTTTTTCTTCTTTTAAATTTATTCAAAAAGGTATTATTATAGTCCGGCTTTGAATAGGGGGGGGGGGGGGGTGTGGCTATACTGGATTTGGGTGGTCCATCATTCCATCCGTATCCGTCTATCATAATTTCGTTTCTGCTCAATATCTTGAGAACAAATAAATAGAATTTCACCAAATTTTGTATATGCATTGATATTGACAGGATCTAGATTGGGATTGTTACCTGTCTTTTTCACTTATTTTTAACAGAGTTATGGCCCTTGATTTGTCAAAATTTCATTTCCCCTCATTATCTTTAGAATAAATGGACAGAATTTGACCCTTCATTAGGTAGTCAAACACACCAGATGGTAAGGAGCAATTGTCTTGTATGCAAACAAAAAAGACGCAGATTAGCCTGCACATCCATACAGGTCTGATCACACAATTTGTTATTTGCTTTATGAAAAGTATTATAGCCCTACTTTCTACAAGACAAATATTCTAGGAAGTCTTTGTTTTCGAGTCTTATTTTGTTGGAAACCCTGGAGACAGATTTTCTCGCATCACAGCCCATTTATGTAAATACAGTACTTTTAGGGCAATCAAAAGGACACCAACCTTAACACAGACAGCCTCAGCTTCACTCATCATCTTAAGAATTATCCTCATCATATTCTGACCTGTCTTTACCAGCATAGCATCAGACTAAAACAATAAAACAAAATCAATTAAATAAGCAATTAAGAAAAGTGTCTGAACATTGATCTTACAGAAATTATCAAGCCTTTGAAACAAAAGTAACTCTCAAGAATGTCTCAGTATCCCTATTGCTACTGTTGGGTATTGGACATGAAATCACTATCGATTATCAGAATGCTCTAGCTAATTGATTATGGATTATACAATCGAAAAATATATTCACTTTACAATAAACAGTAATTTCCATAAAACAACCTTGTTACATGCGCACATGGCCATGATTTAGTCCGTTTGAGTCTTTAGCATTATTTTGTGCTTTATGTATTACTTTTAGGTGTGTTTGTTCTATTCATGTATTGCATTAGGCATAGACTGACATTTTAAAGATCCTAAGTTCATTGTAGAGTGGTGGCTGATGGGGTAAGCTGATTTTAAATTCAGCTAAGCAGTATTTCCCATAAATGAAAGTTTGATATACAAGTATAATAATTCATAACAAAAGTAAGCAAAGCTGCCAAAAATGATTTTGATGCATGCAATTTTCCAGCTCCAAAATGATGCAGGTAATGCAGGTTTACAAAAAAGTGTTTATAAAATGATCAGAAATTGAGAAAAGAAGCTGGTATCCTATTTTTCTCTTTTCCTTTCAGAAACAAAAGTAACCTTGCAAATTTGACCAAATGGATTATCAAAACATAATAATAGCTGTTTATCATATGACGTCGCGTCTGAGAGTGAACTAACACCATGCAATAAAATCGATAAACCACTAGTGGTTTATAGATCTACGGGAAACGTTATGACCTCCATTACAATATTGCGTACATAATGACAAAAGTATAACGTTTTTACGGCAGAAGTGAGATTTCAAAGTAATCTTAATGTCATATGATAAATAGAATCTAACATTCTCGCTCTTGTATTATTGAATTTATTAAACTTGTTGCGAAAAAGAGATAAAATGCTCGGCAAGCCTCACATTTTATCTCTTTTCCCCAACTTGTTTAATAAATTCAATAAAACATGAGCACGTATGTAAGATCCTCTATATATTGTAGGGTCAAGCAGACAGAGTTTACTCAGTTAGTTATGTGTTTTTCTTTCTTTTGCAAATTCATGGTTTTGTTTGATTTGATTATTTACATCCCAGTCAACAATTTGTCAGTTATGTTGGGACGGGTCTTCCTTGGTTGAACCAGTACTAAGCAAGAATTAATGTCTCTAGCTCAAGGGCACAATGCAGTGATGCCGGTGAGGCTAAAACTCACAACCCCTCGGTCTCAAGTCAAGCACTCTACCACTGAGCCACTGCATTCCCTACAAATTCATGGTAATAAATGGAATTTTGCAAATAGAAATTTAGGGATGGATATGCCCTTGTCTGCCATATCTGACAATCAAGATACATTAACTATTGTCATACAGATAGATTTCTGATACTTTATTCCCTAGATATGGTGACAATGGTGTACATTTTTAGAGAAAAATGTTTTGATTAGTAGATTAGGTAAGTATTATCATGTGACTAGCAAAGCATTAATAATAAATATGTGTTAACCTAAGCTCAGTTATGGACACAAAGAAATCCCGTAAATGACTATAGAAGCTGCCTAAATTTGTGTCATAACTACATTCCATGGTTAAAAAGATGTGATATCAATCTTGTGATGATAACGAAATGGCCATAAGGCCATGGATAGGTCACCCGAATCCTGGTTCAGGAGATATTGTTAATTTTCACTCTAGCAATAATATTTTCATCAAAGCATATTTTTGTGCAATTTTGGTAAAGGCATCATTGGGAATATTTGTGTAAAAATATTTTAAAATTTGGGCCAGTGGTTAAGGAGATGATGTGATTTAAAGTTGTTTCTATATTCAACTAGGGTAGCCATCTTATTCATAGGAGTGTAACCACTTGTGAAATTTTGATAGAGGGCATTATGGGGAACATTTATCTGAAATTATTTGAGTGGTTAAGGAGGAGCTGTCCTTTAAAGATTTATTCTACTTTTAGTTCTAGTCTCCATTTTGTTCAGTGGACCGGAGCCTGTGAATTTATTGCTTGACAATGCTAAAAGAACCAAAATCTCATGCTGGCTCATTTATAGACCAATTCTATTTTTCTCAAACCATCAACTCGACTGTATACTGCATTTTTTGCCTTTACTGTCTTCAGATTAGACTGGTATCAGACCAGTAAAGAGAAAAATATTAAAATTTGTGCGCATACAGGCATATACACCTCTGAAAAAATCTCTGACTGTCTTATTAACTGTATTCTGAGCAATGGGGAAGTAATAAAGTATCATATATTTATCTCTGTAGTAGTTATAGAACTTTCAGTTAGATGTCTTAATACAGGGCCTGAAGACAGGCTATCTTCAGATTACAAGCAGAAAGTTATATATTATAATATATTTAGTATATATTATATAGTATGTATGGTGACAAAACCATTCCATTTTTTGTATTGTTTCTGAATGACTTTCTGTAGCTCAATGTTTGGTTCCTTATTTTACACTCTTATTTCTAATTGTTTTTTTTTTCAGAAAAAAATGGGCAAACAATGTAGACCTAGATTAAATCATTCTTCAAAAACAATTTAATTAGTTATCAGTGCTCACTAAATAAGTTGTTGGAGACAACAAACAAATTATCCCTGATCAGGCTGCCCCTCTATAAGCAAGCCAATCTGGGACCATTTTGTTTGCACCTACTTTTCGGTTTTGGCACTTAAAGTAATAAAGTGGATTAATGCTGAGATAAAAATGCTGATCACTATTTTCAGCCATGTATAATTGGAAAGCCATACATCAGCAGTGTGATTCACATGTTGTTAATGCATGGCTGCAGTGAGTGTCGGGGCCACAACGCAAAGCATGTGCTATGCTGTTAGTGCTGTACATCTTCTACAGATATTGACACAGCAATAATAAAGCAATTCTAATGTTTGTTTGTTTTGATGCTTTAGTCAAAATAAATTCAGTCAAGCATGGACAATTCCCTGTCTTCCTGGGTTGAACCAGTACTAAGCAGGGGATAAAGTATTTTGCTCAAGGACACAACACAGTGATTTGACTGGTGGTGAGACTCAAACTAGCCACACTTCGATCCCCAGCCTAACACTCTACCAACTGAGCCACTGTGCGCCACACATATTTAATGTGGGTAAGTTCATGTAAATTATAATGCTGGTGTAAAAGAAAAATGATGTCTAATAATTCCTTACTTTTATATAATAACATTGATGCAAAAATGAGTTTTCATGCATTACCATACTTCATAGGAGCAGGGTGAAAAAGTAACATTCAAGTAAATGTTTTAAAATTTCTAAACACTGCTCACCAGACATAAACTACCTTGACAGACAGTGTACACCTATAAGAAGCAGTTTGGCAAGGGCCTTCATGGTTTGTATTGTCTGACAAACATACATAAAATTTAGTCTAGAACACAATTGGGAACAGTGTTTGGATTTTTAGAACATTTAACTGTAACCACCACTAACTATTTGTTTATATATAAAGTATATATACTTAAGGAATAAAGAAACGCAACAAACACTTTAAGTCATTGTAAGCATACAATATGATGCAAATTTTTAGTGCAAATGATATGTATTCATAGGAACAGTATGTGTCCGTCAAATTACAGCAGGTTCAACGTAATTATCGATTACGTAATCATTTTGATATGCGCGTAACCAGCCTGACCCCCGTAGTAAACTGCAGAAACAGGGTCAATAAAAGCAAAGTTTGAATCAACCATCGGTTTATTGTTTAAAAAAGTCTTGGCATAGATTGTGGATCAAGGAAATGATCAAATGGCGACGTTTTTGTAGGATTCTGAAACGGCTTAACATCATTAACGTCAACTCTGAAGTCTGCGTAAAACGCGTAAACTTTCGTTTCTGCTTGAGATTTATTCATTACAAGGACGTTTTGTTCAAGAATTATGACGTGAGATCTTCAGACGTCAAAAAACCTCAATTATGACGTCAAAATTCGATATCCTACTTTTAATGGTTTCCATGATGGTTATGTGTTTTTCTAATGATAAAATGGTCTTGTGACAAAGTTTAGGTTACAGTTAACAAGTTTGGTGTTCACTCTCGGCATGTAATCAGATGTTTTCTCTTGCATTATGCCGTGTTTTGTTTGGCTAACGTCAATATAAACACCTTACCAGTGTTTTTCTACGGTAACTGAAAAGTCAGTTTTTCCCTAGAAAGCATTTTCTGATGTCTCTAGGTTTATCTTATCCCATATATTCACCAGCGACCCAAACCCGAAGGCTCTAAGTGACTTTTACCGCTTATTCACTACCAATGTGTATCTTTCCATTCAAGTAGCGTGTTTTGACGCAATATTTGACTGCATTACAAATATTATTGGACGTTTGCTTAATTTGCACATTGTCAAGTCGACGCCAAATAACCGAACATGGAAAAGACGGGGTTTCTTGATCTTTATTCTGACGTTAACGTCACATTTTACGTTTTCATATGTTTTCATCTTGTAGCCTAAAATGTAGCGTTTAAATGACGTTTTGGTATTTCATCATATGCTATAAATACTCAATAAGAAATTTTCAAAAGAGATTTCACCAAACCGTCATTTAAACACGCAAAAATTAAATTTTTGTCTGTTGCGTTTCTTTATTCCTTAAGTATATAAAAATTATATATATTATGTAGAATAATCTGTGCTCCCAACTAAAAATGGAATGACTTTTGTCCCAATATTATACTTACTATCCTATCTTCATGCAATGTAAATTTCTAGTTATCAAAATGTACAGTACAATAATTAGTTATTGAGAAACACATGTAAATAGTAACATAAACAACATGCTTAGAATTCTTTCCAAGAATACATTATCATAATCATGAAGGCCACAACAAAAACATTGCACTAAATATCATATGGGCCTTGACGTGAGAAAACCTGTCTTCGGGGGTTTACAAACAACACAGGCGCAGACCAGCCTGCACATCCGCGCAGTCTGATCAGTGCCTTTGTTATTCCATTTTAGAAAGTATCATATGTAAACTTGCTGCAGATGAAATTTCAATTTTCTAGCTTGTCTCAGTAGCTGAGGAGACTGGTTTGAAACTCGCTTTGCCGAACACCCCGAAGACAGGCTTTCACGCGACGAGGCCCATATGATATGAGTGAGCACATGACAAAACCAACAAACTGACCAATCAGGACAGCAAAGACACAGATTTGATCTGAGGCTTTGCTGTCCTGTGATAATAGCATGAACATTTTATTCTAACACACCTCTCCTATATAGCTAATGGTTAAACTCAGTGATTTATTGATTGATAAACCACTGCACGGACTGGGCACGGGCAGCCGTGACGTCATTCGGTCGCCAGTTTGATTTTCATGATGCCATCTATCACATACGGCATTGTAACATTTTCAATAGACTGTGTAACATCATTTTTACAACTATTGGACGTTCAAAATGTACATAAAAATACGCGTTTCAGTCTAAACAAGAGTTGCGGGAAATTTTGACAGTATGTTCAAGATGACGGAATCGTTATAGACTATGAAGGATTCGTTTGTAATTTTAATCTTTTGTGTGTTAGAATCGAAATAAATTTGCGCTCGCAGTGATTTGTTGCTTAATATATCACTGTCTGTCGGTCAGTCGTAAGTGGATAAATCATTCACGCTTCGCGCTCATGATTTATTCACTTTAACGACTGACCTCCAGCCAGTGATATATTAAGCAACAAATCACTGCAAGCATGATTCTATTTCTTAAATAATGAGTGGACTCCATTTTGATTAAATTTATGTCCCTGCTGACCTTTAATAGCACGTTTTGTTGGTTTTGACATGTACCTGCTCATATATAAATCACATTGCATACACTGAATTTTGTATATAGGTATACGTAGTACTTACTAGAAAACTTTAAATGTTAGATAGAAGAAAAACAGATAAAGAAACATGGAAGGAAAACAGCTAAATAAATATATGAGATACATTGTGAGAAACCATGTCTTCAGGTTCGCATGAAGATCAGACACAAATTCTGCCAGAAATTATTAAACTTTTTTCATGCTCAACTCAACTCAGCATAAAATTTCAACTGCTCAAAAAATCTTTAATAATGCTGAAAAATTAAGAATTTTCTTGCTTTCAAACTCTCAGGTGTTGTATTTATCATGCTAACTGTTGGCATTTTAACTTTTATGAGCATAATTTTAATTCTCAGTTCAGCTGAGCATGAATTTTTTTATAACCTCTGGGCCAGGTCTTAAGTAGAAATTACTTACAATCTTGAACAATGAACATAGCATGTAAGACTTTTGTATTGGACTGACAGTGAATAAGGATGCAGATTATCGGTCAGGCCCAGATTGGTCAATCAGACTGGTCAATCTGGACCTGACCGATAATCAGCATCCTTATTCACTGTCAGTCCAGTACAATAGTCTTACATGCTATGTTCATTGTTCAAGATTTGGTCTTGAGGTCAGTGCCAGATTTGGTCTGGTCTTGCTACTGGTAACCATGTAAGCGGGTACCACCTGTATCATGTGTAGATGGGGCTCATTAATCCGAAAGGTCACCCATCTAGGAGTTTTCTCTAGGCCTACAGTAACTTTACAACAGGAGTCAACAGACCGACTTCCCGTTGTCGTTGCAGTGGTCCAGCGGAAGAGCCCTACTAATTATAAATTCATAGTGCCAACAGGGGAGCACCAAGCCCAAGTCAGTAGGGTACAGGCAGAGCTCTTGGACTGCCAAAATTGTCTGAGTTAGTGAAAAGCAGGGCTTCCTGCCATAAAACTGGCAACAAATATACAAACAGAAGTAGTATCAAAAGTAAGATCTGCTCTTTGTGGAGCTAGCCAGTTACATGGAGGGGGGCCATTCATTCAAAAAGATGACCAAATGTTATAAAAGAGTAGGCTATAATTTGAATAGGTTTGTCTCGCATGTGTCTGCCTTTGTTTGTCTGTCTTCTAACCATGGTACCATGGAATGGTCTGTGATCTGCGATTGTGGCATTTTCTGGGCACAGTCACTTTTTTTCCATGTGATAAACAATCAACCTATACTACTCATAGAGGATCCTACACGGGCAGTTCTTTAATACAAAATTTAGGAAAAACCTGTAACAAGTTTTATGAGTATTGATCAAAATTCTGTTTATCATTGACACATGGCAGTTTTAATTAGGAGTTTAGGCTTTCGATGAAGGCAATAATTCAATTGAAATTCTAACATTGTCAGGCATGTCACTAAGACCTTACAGGCACAAAAGTGATATTAAATGTGTGGTCAAAATATCTCTTTTTAATGACAGGACAATATCCACTGAAAAACAGTGAGTTTATATGATAGTTTTGTCTATAGCAGTGTTTGCTTGCTAGAGGCAACTTTTGATGTCTGCTGACAACCTTTGCAAACAGTTTTGGACCCAGATCAGGACCGACATTCTGGATCCAAAATGTTTGAAACATTCTAAGTCTTGTTCTTGTTTATTCTTTATTTGATAAAACATATATAAACTCTCACAAAAAGTAAATCTTATTACCAAACAAAACACCAACACAAATAATCCATACCAAGATCTGCCCTGATCTTTATGTTTATTAATCTGATAAGCAATTTGTTATTCAGAACCAAAAACCAAACGTCTAGTTGAGAAAAGATAGAGAAAAAGTATTGCAGTGTGTCCCTTTATAACACGTCCTGTTATATCACTGGTTTGGATACACCACCATCATAATGTGGCTCACAATTGTTTTTACCATGAAATTTTAGCATGAAATTTTACAAAGGAATTATAGGAAAATTATCATGCAACTTAACAAAGGAATTCTAGGAAAATTACCATACAATTTTACAAAGGAGTTAAAGGAATTCCTTTGTAAAATTGTTCTGGTATAACAGGATTCACTTAGTTCATTCTAGGAGCACTGTGGCTCAGTGGTAGAAAGGTAGACTTGAATGCCAATGGTCGCTGGTTAGAGACTCACAAGAGGCACTGTTTTGTGTCCTTGAGCAAGACACTTTATCTTCTGCTTACTACAGGTTCAACCCAGGAAGACAGGATATTGTCTCGACATGACTGAAAAATTGGTGACTGGGATGTAAAACTTCAACACTAACAAACGAAACAGTCCATTCCTAAGTACCCCAAACATAGCATTATAAAGGGACTGAACAGTACAGTAAAACCTGTCTTAAGCAGCCACTTAAAGACAGACAAAACAAAGATCTTAATGACAAATGGTAGCTTAATGAAGGTCGAAAGTATTGCAGAATGCTCCATTCTGCAATACTTTTGACCTGCATTAAGCAATAATTGGGCTTAAACCTATTTTTTAAATTTTTGAGAGTGGCCATTATAGACAGGTTTTGCTGTATATACATTCTAAGTTGATAGAAGAATGAGAAAAAGCCGAGGTGTGTTTTGGAATACTTACTGAGTCAAACTTGATAGCTCCCAGCTGAACACACGAGATTACTTTAAGCTGCTTTACCATTGTAGGTAGTTGCCCACAGTAACTTCTTAAGCCAGCTGTAAAACTGATAGAAAGAGAATTGGAAATCATAATAGGAGCCAGCAGACAACAGTTTGGAACTTTTAAAATCTTGAGCAGCGAAGGCTCAGGGAAGCCTGTGTATGGTCACAGTCTTGCCAGAGCCTTTACTGCTCATATACACAAAGTATGGATGTAGATGAAGATTCAGAATGAAATTTAGACCTCTAGCGCTGCTGGATGCATCAGCATGGGCATTTATAAGAAGCATTTGCACATATGTGATAGGAGATAAAATCTTATGTGCTTATTTAAAATGATAAACAAACTACTGTTACAGTGAAACTCTAGTTCAGATTCCCTGGAACAATTTTGATTTAGCCATTCTCTTTACTCCTTTACTCCGAACAGGCCAAACAGAAATCAAGTGCACTGGAATATCTATACTGGAGTACCCTGGCATACTCTGTCTTCCGAGGTTGTGTAGACCTGACAGTCACATGACCTGTTCTAAAACAAGATCGAGGAGCAATGCCTACACATACTGACATATTTCTCTGCCTTTCGATAAATTCTGATACGAGGGCTGTTCAAATATGAATGCAAGTAGCTTTATAACTTTCGTCATATATGCTACAACAAAATGGTATACGTTTCTATAAAGGATTATAAGTCACCTTTAAACTGGCACCAGATCTAAAGATTAATACAGTGTACTTATCGAGTTATAACCCTTTGAATGAGGGTCACTGGTCACTTTAGTATACTAGCAAACTCAATGCTTCGAACATACCAGTGATATAGACGAGGGTATAATTCTTCGATAAATCGGTGGAATTTCTTGAAATTTTTCAGGAAGCATCCCCATATACTTATTTAATGATTCTGTGAAAGGTGCGAAAATCCGACCTGTTTTTGTTAAATTACATCGACTCGTTTTCAATAAAGTCTCCTTATGTTTGTAAATAAATTGTAAACAATTCACCAACTTTCAGTCTTCAGTCAAACTTTTCTCTAACAAAATGCACGAAACTACATTTAAACTAGTTTTAACTCAAAGACAATATGTTGATCGCTCATACTGAGTTGTGGCTACAAATCATTGAAGGATAGTGGATAACTTTTAAATGCTGAAAAGCATTTTTATTAAGTCAAAACTGCTTTAAGTGAAAGGTTATAGAACTTATAATTAATTTTGTAGCCATAACATTGCGGTTTTAATCTAAATTTGAATGTTAACTTTAAGTTTTACCAAAAAAAGGCATTATTTACAATACAATTACTCACTTGGTCTTGAGTACTAGACAGATTGAACATATTTTAATAAATGTAAACACGCCATTAAGAAGCAGAAAAATGCTTGAAAAATGATATAAAATGTGATAACTCTGTAAATAGAGGATGGAGCATTTTGAAAACTTCCTTCTGACATATTAAGCATGTTTTAAGTAAAACGCAATGAAAAAGACACAGCGATGTTCATTATTGCATCACCAGTAGATAACTCAAAATGACGTTTATCATAAAATTAATGACGTCACAAACGTGCCTGTTTACTCGAGATTGAAACAGGATTATATAAACTTTTCCTGCAAGCAACTTTGTCAATGTACATTAAACTTGCATCTATTTGGTGCCAATTTGTCTTAATCTTACAAAGATATGACTCTATATCCGCACATGTACCAAAACTCGTATGGCAATTTGCTTCAGAAAAACTTCAGTATACGGAAATGGCCTTTATATAAGTGTCTGTTACTCGAGAAATATAGTGAGTGTTTCTTTATGTTTGGTGCAATTTTAAAGGCGACAAATAGTTCTTTCCAGAAAGGTATGCCATTTTGTCATAGCATATATTTGAAGAAAGTTATGAAGCTACTTGCATTCATATTTGAACAGCCCTCGTAATCATTCATATTGAAAAAATAAGCTCATTCGCAAAAAAGATTAAAAACATGTATTTTGTTTATATTCCTTTTTTCTTCTTCTTGGTATATTTTCATCATTCAAACATCTATCGCTTGATTTACTCTGAGTACTCCAAAGTGCCCAGTTTTACTTGTTTTAGGTGGCTGTTCTGGCATACTCAGTGTACTCTAAAATTATCAAATCAAATCTGACCCTGGTTTTGGAGCTTAAAAGAGCGGACCAATTTCGAAACTTTTTAATCTGATATCATTGTTAAATTGTTATAAGCTAATAGATATTTAGTTCTTGAATCTTGGTTTTATCTTAGCAAACAATGCAGATGATGAAATGCTGCATTCTTTGGCTTCATGCTATTTTCAAAAAAATAGCTTTGGTGTGCATTTATAGGTGCATAACCTGCACTACTCCCACTCACTATATACATATGAAAAAAGTTGATGGTTCAAACCAAAACCTGGCCCCGAGGTTATAAAACTTTTTTTATGCTCGACTCAACTGAGCACAAAATTTCAATTGATCAAAAAGGTAAAATTGTGAAAAATAAAGATTTTTCTTGCTTTAAAACTCTCAGATGTTGTATTTATCCTGCTGATAAATGTTAAAATGCCAACAATTGTTGGCATTTTAACATTTATGAGCAGGATAAATTCCATGCTCAATGAATTGTGCATGAAAAGAAGTTTTATAACCTAAGGGCCAGGACATCTAGAGTCAATTGACAAAAAGTGCATGTCCTTTTTACTATTTTCTAGCTGGATAATTTTTATGCTTTTAGTCTGTCTACTGTTTATTTTCAAAATCAACTTTGAAAAAATTATTTCATGAATACCATCTGGGTGTCAATTTCAAACATTTAGGATCCAGATCAGGCCCTGAACTTTTGTTGTGCCTGATTTGGGTTCATTCTGTTTGCAAAGGATATATAAGCTGAAGACACTGGCAGGCAAAGAGTTAAGCACAATTCTAACACACCTCGCCTATAGAGTCAATGCTAAAAAAGCGTGATATATCAAACAATAATTCACAATTTTGAAAGGGCCAGGAAAGCGCGCACTATCTGACGTCATTTGTTACTATAAAATTACGTCAGACATGGTGTTAGACGGTGTAAAGTCGTTTTTATGCTTGAAAGATTTTACAAATACATGTAAATGTATGCGACACAGTCCAACTATTGGAGGGAGTTCTTCAGTGCAATGGTGAAAAGTTGGAAGAAGCTGAAGACTTCAAATGTGTTTTCGTCGTTTTTTGTGTTAGAAACGAAATAGATCAGCTCTAGTGTGTGAATTGTTGAGTAATAATTCACTGTTTGTCTGTCAGTTGTACGAAGATAAATCACTCATGCTGCGCGCTTGTGATTTGATCTTCTTTACAATTGACATCCAAAAAGTGAATTATTATACAACAATTCACTGCTAGAGCTGATCATTTCTTAAACAATAAACTAGAGCCTGTATATTTCTTTACCTTTCATCAACACAGTGCTCACAAAGTATATGTGCAAACTTGAGAATCTTCTCACTGTTCTCCGCTAATGCTTTGGCTGTTTCCACCTGACCTGTGTGGTTCTGGAAAAAAGTAAATAATTCAAACTTTAATCTATTAAATATAAAATCAATGGCATCAACTAAATAAGCAAAAGGTAATCAGAACCATCTACAATTTAATCCTCAAATCATTTTATAAAGAATGATTAAAACTATGAATCCAAGTTGTTGCAATTCAGATGTAAGTAACACGATAATGTTACTTTGAACTGTTAGCATATTGTCGTCTGACCAATCGTTGTAACTATTTCTGGTGTTTAAACATTATTCTTTGATGCTGAAGTTCATTCTGATTTCATAACAGCACAATAAAATGACCTCTATGAGTGCCAGAAATGATTCATTCGGACAGTTAAAGCATGAGCAAACAAAATAGTCTCAGATCAAACTGAACCCAAGAGGATCAGTCTGATCAGGTACTGTTTTTGTTACTTTATTAATCAAATTATATACTGATTACAAGATGGAGTGGGAGCTGCCATGGTGCAGTGGATAAACCACTCACCTTGTAAACCAGGGATCTCACGTTCGATTCCCAGCCATTGGCCTAGCTCCCATTACGAAGTTACGCATGTGCGTAATAAAAATAGTTACATTCAAGGGATGTCACCTAATGTGGTAAAAGTGATTTTCCATACCATAAGGAGCTGCTCTTAAAGGAGCAAATTCTCTCCTTTAAGAGAAGTTCCCATTTTGAAAAGGGACGCAATTGAAGAAAATCACTGCTTGATTTAGTAGTCTCCCTTCGATATGCGTAACTTTTTCAGCGTTCTGGCTATGCCATTGCCAGCCTTTCAAGGGTCTGATGAGACTTTAAGCCATGGCCCAGTCTCTATATGACCTTAGATGCTGGTGGGACGTTAAACACAAAAATGCATACTAACCCTAAAGCGCCCAGAAAAAAATGCATCTGAAAATGTCGTCTACTGAAGTCATCTGCTGCAAATAATAGCCTAACATTACTGACAATTTAAGTATAGAAGCAAACAGCGTGGACCCAGAACAGACTGCTCCTCTAGGAGCAGTCTGATCTGGGTCCACACTGTTTGCCATAAAGGCTTATTAAACATTTCAGCAGACGAGAAAAGTAGACAACTTTTGTTGTGATTGGCGCATTAAGGGCTAAGATGGATTACTCCAGACCATCAGCTGGAAGATTCCATTATAGAAATTCAGCACTCAAAGAGTTGTTATAAAGAAAACTCACTGTGATTGGCCCCTCAAATCTGATAAAGTTGGTCAGATCTTGGAGTTGTGTTGACATGGTCTTAGCAACTTTTACTATAGGATTATTTACATCCTCCCATTTCTCTGCCTCTCTCTCTATAAATGAAGTATCACTCTGCAACAAAAAATTTAAATACATTCAACTCTAAACAAATCAAATCCTGACAACTCTAAGTAAATTAAATTTGGAATAAATTCCTAAAAGAGTATGCATTTTTTAATTAATTTCCTAATTTTTTATCAAGATATGTAAAACCTGTCTTAAGCGGCCACTCAAAAATAGACAAAACAAAGGCCTCAAAGACAAGCGGTAGCTCAGTGCCAGTCGAAAGTATTGCAGAATGCCATTCTGCAATACTTTTGACCTGCATTAAGCGATTATCGGTATTGAAAACCTTTTTTGGGGATTTCTTTAGACAAGGCCGCTTTAGACAGGTATTACTGTATATATATTTGATCAGAAATAAGGATAACTATAATTTTTGGTAATAAATGGGGCATGAGATTTTAGTAACTATCTCACATGTACAAAAGCCTCCTTAAACTCTTTGCCCCCTGGGAAATTTTTCATGCTTTTTTGTCGTCTGCTGATTTTTTTCAAATCAATTTTTGGAAAAATTCTTTCAGGAATACCATCTCAGTGTCAAACAGATAATATTGTATCCAGACCAGGCCCGACATTTTTTCAGGCCTCTGTTTGCAAAAGTTTTCAGCAGACAACATTAGGAAATCAAGAGTTAAATGCCCATGCTGATGTATCCAGCATGGCTAGAGGTCTAAATTTTGGTCGAAGTAATCATCTTTATTCATACTTTGTGAATGCCAGCAGTGAAGGCTTTGGCGACTGAGTCTGCTCATTTGTGCAGGCTAGCCTGAGCCATCGGTGCTTGAAAATGCCACTATAATTTACAGACCAACTGACAAGTGCCTTAGAAGTTATTATATTGATATCATTTGTTTTGACAAGTTTACTCATGTTTTATGGTGGTGTTAAACGTGTGACATTGATTTGGTCCAAGATGTGAATGTTTGGTAAAAACCAGCAAATTGTCAGATATATCTACACCTGTTGCTCACACACACATTATATGAGAGTAGATTCAGGTTGAAATGTAGCCATTTTGGCCATATATAAACCTTTTAGTCATAAAATTAGCTTCTACAGCTTCCTAAAATTAAACTTTTTCCACATTTTTTTTTTACCATAAATGCATTTAAAATTCAATTTTACCTTACTGTAAAGTAGGTTAAGATAAGCCTAGGATCATCATTTGGACACACTTGGTAAGGCCAACATCACCAATGCTACAAAACAAGGTCAAAGGTCATTGACCTAATGGTTCTGTAGTCGAAGATTTTAGTGACCAAGATCATTTGAAAAACTTTTGTTTCTTCACCCTAAGGAGTATCCATATGAAATTTGAGATTAAGGATCTCGGACAGTCTTAATGAAGGATTGCCCATAGAAATGGCCAGATCAAAGTTTCAAAGAAAATGATATTTTTTCCAAGGAAAAGATAGTAGGTTCAGACCTCGAATTGTCCGTCAAAGGACTTATCTCATTTGACAAGTAAGATTAAAAATATGGGTTGAAATCTCTGATTTTGCTATTCAACATGGTCAGACTGATTGAACTTGAAACAGAGCAGGTATAATCTGTGTGTAAAACATTTACAGATAATTGTCAAAAGTCATGGACAGCATACTTATTTACAAACACAATGAAATATTCTAGACCCAAATTTTTTGCAAACGCATCACTTTCCTCTCAAGTTTTAGGCTGCAAACATTATATTTTCATGTATTGAGGTGAACACCGGACATAACTTCGGCTTTTCACGAAAAATAATTGGTCACATAGATTACCCCCTCCCTCTAAACCCTAAGGCCCTGGCATTAATATGCAATATTTTTATTTTGCAAGGTGCACTAAATGACAGGTTTTGATTTAGCACAAAAATACAGTTGTCAATTCACTCAATTACACTTATCCTAGCCACAGACTCTCAATATTTGAATAGTAGACTGTTCGAGGTCCTTGGCCAAGTGGTTTCAGAGGAGGTGTTTCAAATTACTGATGGACAAAAAAGTGATAGGCTATCAGATATTGGAGCCATTGGTATATTATAAGCTTACCAATAAGTCTTTACCACACATGAGCTACAAATGAGTCGTAGAATATAAGCCAGAAAGACTTGCACAAGTATCATAAACTGCTATTAACCCTTTGTATACTAGTCACTCCTAAATGGGTGATAAATAGTGCAGACCCAGATGAAATGCCACTTTTCATCAGGGTCTTTACTGTTTGGTAAGACAAAAACAATCTTCAGACAAAGAAATACAATTTTATTTGGAAATTATAACCTGTGGCCCCTAGATATATACAAACCATTCCAAGTTTATTGTATGAAACCAGAAGGAAGAATCCAGCAGTATATTAAAGGGTTGTCTACCATTTGGCTAATATGAGTGCAAAGCATATAGCCTTTTTATTGGCAGAAGACTGGATTGACTCACCAATAATGCCTGTAGTCGTGTCTTGGAGGGTGAGGATTGCTGTGATTGTTGCTGTGAGTCTACTGTAGCTAGGACTGATTCAGTTTCAACCTGTTGGTTAGCTGTAGTTTCTGTCTGTAGCCTGCAGAAATGGTCAGGAAATTGATTAAAGTACATGTATCTACTCAATAAAAAAGAAAAAGTATCTAGTTTTCTACTGCAAGTCCTACAGAGTACATTTCAGTATTGCTGTTTTCTTGCTACAGTATAACCTGTGTAAAACCGCCATTCTCAAAAAGACCAAAATTGATTTTCAAAGGCCAGTTATTGTCTAATGCATGTCAAAAGTTTTGACCTTCATTAAGTTACCATTTGTCATTAAGATCTTAGTTTTGCCTATTTTTGAGTGACCGTTTTACACAGGTTTTACTGTATATGCATGATTGATAAGACATCACGCCAAAATATGGCAGAAAAAATTCCATTAAAGTCTTGCACAATAAAAGTTGGCCCAGTATTACAAAGATTAGCATTCACACATCTAGTTTTGTTCTGCATTCTACATTCATCATTTCAAGCACATTTAGCTGGTGCTAACCCAGTAAAATTTCTTAAGTTTACTTGCTTTTTATAATGAAGTTTGGACATGTTTGCTTAAATAATCTCTATTTCTCTTTACTGATCCATTTTTCCAATTCTAAGTATTTGAGATCTTGGCCTTGTTAATTCTTAAAAAGTCATTCATGACTGTAGTGGACAGCAAATTATGTGATAAATCTCTTGAAATAACATGAAATATTAAACCTTTATTTGCTTTCCTAAAATAACCACCAAATTTTACAATGACATCTGCTGCTTTTTTTAGTAGCTTTAAGGGTTTTAAAAAACATTTCAGGACAAATATTGCAAGGATGCAAAATTCATGCAATGTGTTAATATAGCTTAAAAGAGTATCAACACTTATTAGTTTACTAAAATAGCTTTAAATCTCTAACATAAGTAATGCATTTTAATGGCTTTGTTTAGGTAGGTTATTATAATTTAGTTGCTACCTTTAAAGACTATTCACAAGGACTTGGGTCATTATAAGAATAACAAGTATATGATGACTTGGCATTCACATTCAACCCTTAGTCTACTGGAAACCCCAAAATGGATACTATGGCTAACAGTGAAGACCCAGATGAAACACAACAGAAAGTGGCATTTCACTAGGGTCTGCACTGGTTGCTAAGATAAGAACACTCTTCAGGGAAAGAAGTACTTCTTAATTTAGAAATTCTAACCTTTGACCCCTTGATATATACAATGAACTGTCTCAGGCTCAATTTGATCAATTCACAAAGATTTAAAGATTACCCTCATGGAGATTATCTCATGACAAGTTGACAAACCTCAAACTTTCTTGGATCTGCTTCTCTATATGCTCTAAATCCACCACTTTGGGCTCAAAACTTATATCTCTATTCAATGTCAGTGCCATTTCTGGAGAGTTATTTCCCTTAGTAACACTCTTGTGGGCTGTTGATGACTGTAAATCTGGAGCTGAGTGTAATGTTGAGGTAGATTTTCTTACAAACTGAACTGTATCTTTAGGTGTGCTGTGTAAGGAGTTAGACTGTATTTGTGCAAAGGTCTCTTCTGGAATTCTGCCCTCCCCATTTCCAACTTCAAGCAATTTTAGAATTTCTATAAAAATACAACATAAGAATTAGGGTAAGAGAGACATGAGCATATAAAATAAATGTTTATAAGCAGCCTCAGCATCCTTTCTGTATAAATAGGAATGAGAAAGCAGGAAAGATAAACATTTCAGAAAATTGTTTTTTTAATTTATAAGTACAGTAGATCATAATTTGGAAAAGCGATTTTAGCGAAATGTGAACATTTAATATGTATATAATCTAAAAGGGAAAGAGAAAAGATCCAGAGGCATTTGGATCATCAGGGTCTACACCTTTTCAGGAATAACTTTAAACTTTATGAAAAGACCAAATCCAGAATTCTGGATTGTTTAAGAAATTTCACATGTATGGTAGGGAAAGTCTATCAACTAGCAAAGTCTATCAACATATATACAACATGGAACTCAAAGTATCTGCTTAAGTCAAAGTAAAATTTAGATATATTGGATTCAAATCAGTTTTTCAATATTTCTGAATTATTTCCTGTCAAAAGTCATACTGTGGATACGCAAATGAATCATGTAATTTAAGTCATTAGAGTTACATAATCTACTTTTTAGTTGTATATTATTTACATAACTCAAATTACCAATAACTCAAAACATATACTTTCTTTAAAATGAAGTCACCTTAAATGAAACCAACATTTCTAGTTGCTTGCATTTTTAAGCAAAACATTGAAGAATTACATGATCTAGACCATGCCTTTGGATGGAGCAACACCTATGGCAGCCAATAACTTTCTTTGTTTATTGACATTTGTGTGATGTCATTAATATATTGTCACAACGTTATGTACACAAAATTTACTCCTTGGGTGTTACAACAACTATGAGAAGCTAATCTGAATTTCAATCTTTAAGTGAAAATTCTGGTTCTGTGGACTTTGAATTAAAAGTGTGTACCTACCAGGAACAAGGGTTTGTTTGATATCTGTCATCTCTTTCAGCACAGTAACAAGTTGCCCAATTCTACAACACCAGGCCTGCTTCTGCTTTGATACCATTTCTAGATCAACAGAGCTGCCCTCACCTGAAATCAGATTAAATGAGTGACACAAATGCCCCTGAACACATGCAATTCACTAATGTTAAAATTTTTAACTATACAAAAAGGTCAAGGGCATATATTTTTGTAATCTCTTCCCACTCGGTATACACATATATAATATCAAAGCTCTAGGTCCAGTATTTAAAAATTTGTTGCCAAGATTTCAGTATCACAAACGCACATACAGGGATTTCTCTAGGCCAAATCTGGGGCCGAATATCGTCCCCTTCCCATCTTAAAAATAAGCAAAAACTTCCCAGAATGATGTATTACATTCCCGATTCCTTTGCTCTACATTTTGGTAAAAATTTCATGAAATTCAAAATCGAACCAAAAATAGCAAAGTTACACGAGTAATTATAAAAGCCAAAGCAATATGTTGCAATTTTCCACTGATAATTTGTTATTGCATAAAATCAATTTTAAATGGAGATTCAGTTCTTTTTCAACTGAAGCCAGTTTTCCCAATTATGATGGTCTGATCCAAATGTTCTCAAATTGAACAGGTCCCTGGCCCTAACTTCAGAAAGGTAGGAAAATCCCTGATGTATGCACGCACACACACACAGGGTCTAAAAACAATATGTCCTTATGACTCATTAACTTTTCACCATACCTGTTATCCCTTCAAATAACTAGAAATCTAGAAATATGTCACTATGATACAGATTAAAGCCTGAATAAGCTTTACTTGAAGAGGGGCCATCAATCCCATAGTAATTTGTTGATTGTGACCGAACTGGAAAATGAACTATCTAACATATAACATATTAAAGGAGTCAATACCGGTTACTTATTAAAGCCATCAACCATCCAAAATGAAAGACAACATGACAAACATGGGTTGGTCTGTGATTGAGGCATTTCCTGGTCATACATTGTACTCACTCATATTTTTAGTTCAGCGATTGCCATTATACAATTGATGCATTCTTTTGAGGTTAACATCAGGATTTGTCAACCCGAGAACAGTGATGTTCACAGAGGCAAAGCAGAGGTGAACATCACTTTCGAGGGTTGACTAATCCTGATGTTAACCGAAAAAGAATGCACCAATTGTTTTGTTATATGACACTGTCTCTCTTTTTCTAGTTTTATTTAAAGTATTTTCATATTTATAAATTTACTCAAGTCAGATGTTCCTTGTGCACTTTCACTAGGAAGATTATTTCAACAATCTACTTCCCAAATTTCTGCAACTCTTATGAGATAAGCAAAATAATTGCATTTTTAACCCATATATGCCTAGCGTCCTTTATGCGGGACATAGGCAAATAGCGCAGACCCAGATCAGATGCCACAGAATGGGGCGTCTGATCAGGGTCTCCACTGTTTGCTTGCATAATTTTCTATAAAAACTTGAATAAAAATGAAAAATACCACCTAACATCCCTTAAAACAGAAATGGACTGTTCCAATTGATAACGATGGGAAATTCCATTCGGCATAAATGGGTTAAATGCTGTTCTCATAAAATGAACAAACATTTTACCTGTGAAATATACATAAGAAACCAGTCAGTGTTTCAATGTCTATTTTTAGCTCTCTGTCGGCTCTGACAAAAGCCATATCACCTGGGCTAGATTTAGTTCAATCTATTTTTAGCTCTCTGTTAAGACTGAAAACACTTGTTAACCTGTCTTTAGCTCATCACTGTTTGACATCATGATCTGTCACAACCAGTGCAAGCTAGTTTCAGCCAATCAGAGAAGGTCTTTTATAGAAGTCATATAACAATACCTGTTAGATCTGTCAAAACTTGAACAACATTGGGAGTGAGCTGTCCTATAGCATCCAGACACTGTCTTACCACTGACCGTTTACTGAGTTCAGCTGACAACTGTATACCAACAAGAACTTTCTTCCTGACAGCTCCAACATTATCTGAGAACTTGATAAATGACGATTGGAACTGAGACATCTGTTCACTCCTTTCTGGGCCTGAAATATCACATGACAATTAAATGCGAAGTCATTTTGACATAGATTTATCCAAAATATTCTCACATAAAACTCCCAAATACACACAGATAAGAGTGGCCAAAACTCCTTAGACATCCAGGTAAAGTTTCATGAAAATATCTTAAAAGGCTTTCAAGCTATAGAGTGGACACAAGTATATTACAGAAATAGTTATTTTTAATGTTCAAAGGGTCATAACTACAAAAATTGGTAGACCAGAGATATAGCTCTTCTATGAGGATGCTTTCAACATTTGTTTAAAGAACATATCAGGAGTTATAGAAAGGACACAAAATATTTTACACTTATGCCATTGTGACTGCTACAGCTCTCGTACTGTTGAGCTATATTTTAATTTTTTTCTTTTAAAGCCAAGAGGCCCAATATTTCACTTGTATCATCTGATACCAAATCATTTACAGGATATGTTATCCTATATTTGTCCCAAAGATGGCATAACTGTGTCCTCACCTACACTTGTGGTAGGCACCTTAATAAGCACATATACGGTAAACGTTCTAAAAGTTTGAACACTAAAAAATAATTATTTTTTCCTCTGTTTGTAATTTTAGAAATAACGTTTCAGAAAAAGTGCTAGTGTTCGTAATTTTAGAATGTGGTCTTTATCACAAGCAAAAACGGTATATATGCATGTAAAAATGTGGTAGAAACGTGTAGAAAACACGGCGATATAATTCTGCGCTATCTACTTATTAAAACCGCCGCTAAATTATTGGGGACTGAGTCAGTAAAATGTCCAGCGCGTGCGGTAATTGCCAAGTTGAGAGCCAGGCAAGTGCATGTTATGTTACTCAATGTACTTAAAAGTCGTAAAAGTCCACTTATTTAACCATTCGATAAGTCTCCTATGTTCACTCGTCTCGGACTACCGATGAATCGCTACACTTTCGTTTACTTCAGAAAACCAAAACGCTTTCGCCCGCAAATGCTGACTTTGACTTCCAGACAGTCACTCAAGGACATTTCGTATGATCACACACGCACACACCTCGATCCGCCGATGCACTTTGATTTTCCCGAAAGGATGTACATGCACCAGTCTCCCCCTCTCTCTTTCTCCCTCTCTCTCTCTTTACATTTGCAAAAACGGTTTGGATCCAGATCAGACCTGAATGGAATTCAGGAAAGAATGTTTCGTCAATTTAAAAATTTGCGCATGCGATAGAAAGTAAGCAGTGTCGTACAAATGCTGATGCGCAAGATAGGATGGAGTTTCAGTATATCTTAATAAGTGTATACATTGGCCGGTCCCATGCGCGGATCCAGAGGGGGTTAGGTGATCCGGACCCCCCCCCCCCCTGAAAGATCACAAAAATATAGAATTTCTTAGCAAGACTGGACCGGATCCCCTGAAATTCTCCAAATTCTCAAAGCTACGAAGCCAGCGTTCAACGTTGGGCCATCATCGGCACGCCAGCAAAACGCCATTTTCGCTGGCGGGCCGATGATGGCCCGCTTTTAGTAATATTTGGATCCTCTCTCCCCTAACAAGACAAAGAAAAAAACGTTGCAGAGTTGGACCCCCTCTGACAAACTTTCTGGATCTGCGCATGGGTCCTCATCTGAAGCGTTGTGACAAGATTGATTGGTTGACCCAAAATTGTATTTCAGATTCTAAGAGACCGAGCCAAAACAAAAGATTCGTGTGCAAGCACCATGCAGTCTCTCACTCTCTCTCTGAGTCTCTCCTCTCTCTCTCTTTACGACCTGCTATTAAAGTTTGTGAACCTGCTCGATTGAAAAACTGTCGACGGACATTTCATTACAACATGCGAAAAGGCTCAGATGAGTATGTGCAAATGTGCATTCACTACTCAAAGTTGGGGAGTAGATAAAGTATGTCAAGCATCACCGCTTTTATGTTGAATGGTCACGACTCAAACTACAACATGGGAAAAGGCCCTTTTTTGTATAATAAGCAAACTTAGCAAATTTACTCGATTGTTTAACGCTGTGGTTTATATGGCTTTTTTTAAAAAGTTATAACATCTACTGTTTGCAAATGTTTAATTTTGACGGACAAGAAGATGATCAGGCAGCGTATGACCTAAGTCCTTCATGGTGAACATAAGCTTAGATGGGCGTTTTCTCGCTGTAATTGTAACTCCTAATCTCTCTCTCTCTCTCTCTCAACTTCTATTTACATTTACAAACAGTTCGGATCCAGATCAGATCCGAATGAAATTTAGGAAATAATGTTTCGTCAATTCAATTTAAACATTTGGGCATGCGATAGAAAGCATGCAAAGCATCAATACTGTCGACTTGCAAAAGCTGATGCGCACGAGAAGCATCTCGAAGTATCATTTTCAGTACCGATACGTAGTATTTTTCAAGATAACAAGAGATTATTATGCAACAAGCGCTAGTCTCTCTCTCTCTCTCTCTCTCTCTCACCTGCTTTTCAAAGTTTGCAGATAGTTTGGATCCAGAAGACCTCTGACGTCTTGCCAAACCAAATCAGGGGCAAACAGGCATACCAAGAATTAATCTAGTAAGCGAACGTCCGACTTTGCGTCCGATGCCTCGAAAAAATATAATTTCTGATATTGGCTTCCAGCCGATGCGTACGATACGCTGGGTACATTCATATCTCAAAGAAAAGCAAAAATACAAACAAGTACGTCCCACAAATCTAGTTTTTCATGCATGCAGTGCGCCATTTTTATGCTCGAGTTCATTGAAATTGTTATTTTATTCTTCATGCAAACCCATGAAAAGGAGACACAGCTAGGCAATTATGTTTAGTGTGCTAAGTCCGCTTTCGTGCGTCAAGCCCACCGCGTGCTCCCCGAGTCTTAAAACAACAACAACAAGTGGTCTGATAGTCGGCTTCTTTGATCTCAAACATGTCCGTGAACCATTACCCTGTCCCTTTGTCTGCGGCTGGTACTATTAGCAGTGCCGGACCGAGGGTGGGGCCTGGGAGAGACCCCCCCCCCAAGGAGGCTGTGACATACTAATTTAGCAGACAGTTTTGGCCCAGATCTGGCCCGACAAAAAGTTTAATGTTGTCTTCTAGAAACAAAGGCGCTGTAAGACTGTGCGGTGCGCAGGCTGATCTTCGCATGTAACAAAGTCGGGGTACATGCATCTACAGACGTGTGGTAAATAAAGCGAATTCTGAGATGTCGCGATCATCTCAAGGGCTTTACTTTTTTTTAAATTCACAGCCACTTAGTGGGGCTATATTACCCGAAATTAAGACATGCACCTTCAGCTACAATCCTTCAATGTGTATGTGGGCAGTTAAGGCGCTGGCGATTTTCCGCGGATGCGCAGGCTCGTCTGTGCCTTCGCTGCTCGCATATGGGATAGTTACCATTATCTTATGAACTGGCTTATTTCATGAAAATAAATATGTGAATATTGAATTCATCAAGATGCAGAATCATGCTACAATCAATTTATATCTTGGCGCATGTATATGCGTCTGTGCGTACATTATCCCGGTAATGCGCTCGTAGG
This sequence comes from Loripinus fragilis, assembly GCA_964019695.1. NCBI lineage: Eukaryota > Metazoa > Mollusca > Bivalvia > Lucinida > Lucinidae > Loripinus > Loripinus fragilis. The sequence continues at coordinate 141,929,208 of OZ026515.1, forward strand.
ACCGTCCATGTGCAGTTTCATGAGGACAGCAAGAGACGCTGCGAGCAAATGTTCCATTTCGAGGAATTTGATGTTTTTGATTGATAGGAATAACCATTTTTACATGTACCTAGAAAACCGCCGACAAGTATTTTAAACACAACGTACGTAGATGTATAGATTTTTTTGTCCACTTTAAACTTCGTTAGTGAGCGAGACCCTGACGAGATTGTGCAAACACACATGCTCTCCTGAGCCTTCGCTGATCACATCTGTCGGAAGTACCAGCAGGGTCTGGGGCTCTGCGCAAGTTAATTTCATGCTCGGGTCCGAGCTGTGTTCAAGAAAAGAGCACACGCATAGGATGATAGAAGTGCCCGCGGCTTGGGCAGATTCGGAAACTATATTGCTGAACTGGGAAATCCTTTAAAATGGTTAAAAGGGAGGGGAGGGTAGGGGTTGTCAGTCGGATAACCTGAGAATCACACATATTTAAGCCTTAAGTTAACGTAAGGTAATGTGAATAAAAATGAGATGATGACCACGTGCTAGTTCTTGCAGTCATGTTTGTCTCATTTTCCGCAACTTCGGGACTGGTATTTTAGGGAGAAAAATGAGTACGTGTCACAGCACACTATTGAGAATTGCTCTGCGTGTGTGAACGTGCATAATTCACGTGAAAGTCAAGGTTTGGTCAGTAATAAATAATGGGTGGATACATGGACTCAAGCAGTTCGGAATCGTTGCAGGAACTTGTCCGTGCATCAAGTTCGTCAATGCTGGTGACCTTGAATAATGTATAACGTATAACGTCGTGCGCTGGCATGCGAAATAGAACGTCATGTGACAGATTACCCATCTAAGTAGAATGGAACCTTCCAAATGTCGCTACTGCTCAAGTGCTGTACGGTAGAAGTATACAGAACACAGATGGGACAAACAGATAAACGGACATCGATTTTCCGCCGAAAATAGCATGTGTTTGTAATTTTAGAAATTCACTTTTCAAAAAAATGGCAGTGTTCGATTTTTTAGGATGTTTTAAAAATTATTTTTGGCTATAATTTTAGGTGTTCTTAATTTTAGAGTGTTCGAAATTTTAGAACATTTACCGTAGTAGAAGTTCTGAAATTTTGAACACTAGTGGCCCCAGGTAGTGGCCTTCCAAAAGGACCAAGACAATCCATGCAGACCCAGATCAGATTGCATCTGAAGAATCAGTCTGATAAGGGTCTTCACTATTTGCTATTCTGACAAGTGCTTTGTGTTTTTCCACCTAAGCCTAGGACTGAATATTTTAAGCATAGTATGAGATACTCTGGATGTCTTGTATGGAATAGTCTCTCAGAGGAAATCAAGAGTGCTCAGACTACCGGCACATTTCACAGCAGATGTTTAGAATTGTTATTTAACTGAATCATGAATGATATTATGAATGTAATTATTTCATGTACCATAGTTGCTTTGATAAGTGCCCAGTGTTTGTTTGTTTTGTTGCTTTACGTCCCAAGTCAACAGCTATGGTCATGGCGGGACGGTCAGTTCACTTAACCACACTTTTTTCCTGGGCAAGCTTGAACAAGCAGTTAACCAGTACTTCGTGCACATACTTTCGCTTGTAACTGACAACAACCCTTCTTGAATGATTCAGCGGAAGGGAGGAGAATGACCGTAGAAATTATTTCATGATCAATCTCCACGAAAGTATGTGACCGGGCCGGGATCGAACTTGCGACCCCTGGATCTGCAGTCAGACTCGTATCTGTTGCCAGACACGTTACCGACTGCGCTACGCGATCCGGTATAAGTGCCCAGTGTTTGAAATTTCATATCTGCCTTATAGTTGCTCATTTATTCTACTGTCAATTACAAGTTTGACTCATGGCTCTAAAGTCTTAGTAACATGTTCATCCAACCCTTTTGCATCCAGAATGGTTAATAACCCTTAAAAGTTTGGCCATTCTGAGTACAACAGGATTCAAGGAGCACTGAGAACACTGGGTGTGCGCTTATCAGAGCATATGTAGTATTAAGTCACTATCATATCAAGTTGTCATAATAGTACTACAACTTAAAAATGGAAAATATGGATCCAGATCAGCTGGCTGCTGTTCAGTATCCATATTTGCATCCAATGGATCATCAGACTTGAAATTTGTTGTTGTTGTTGTTGTAAAGAAGCTTTGTAATTTTTTGTACTTATTTTAAAACTATTCATGTCACATTCGATTTAGAACATTTTTTTATGATTGAATTCATGGAAGGTGTATGAAATTTGTTATTGCAAACAGTGCAAGCCTAGCTGTTCGGACTGCAGCTCTCATCCTGCCCGGCTGTATGGATTATAGTGGATTAACCCACATCCTGCTGAACCCAAATTTATCCTTTTGTTGAAAACACTGTGGATACAGATCAGCTTGCTTCTGACAAAGCCATCTGATCAGGATCCACATTGCTGTCCACTCTGAAAATCAAGGATTACATCTGGAAGATGAAAAATGGAGAAGAATGTGATGCATAATATAAATAAATATTCTGCATGCACAGCAAGGGTTGATAATAATATGCTTAATTGTGTGTAGTTTTTGAGGTTTTCAAAATTATCATAACTACTTGCTAAACATATTATCATTGTGATTGTACAGCTAATTAGGTGTCTGTTTGCAGTAAGGATACTGCAGAGAGATGCATGATTGGATGTACAATATCAAAATGCTGTTGGTTGCCTTGTGTATAAAATTTACGAACATATGTATATATTGAGGGCCTCATGGAAGATTAGCTATTACATGTATGTACTTATGTATGCGCTAAATGTTGTTACCCTCAAAAAATAAAGTCTTTACTTACTTACTTACTTAATTACTTACTTACTTACTTACTTACTTACTTGTGAATTCCAGCCCTGATTAGCAACTTTTATTTTAGAACAGAGAAAGAATAGTGATTGAAATTTTAGAACATTTACTGTAATGCATAGAATACCTGTGTATTAAAAGGATGTATGACAAAGCAATACTAATACTGATCAATTCACCTACAAAGACTAGCTAGCTAGAATGCTAAAAAATTGAATAGAATATGTACACCTATCATAGTTTCTAAACAACTTTTTTTCAAATAGACTGGTTTACACCTTTGAAATATGCATACAAAAGCATGTTTTCTTATGTGGCTGAAATAAAAATAAAGTTTTCAGAGAAGCATTCATTTTATTAGTCTTTCCTGTATTTAAAGACATATGCGGCTATTTCCAATGCGCACCTTTCCCGGGTCTGCAAACAGGGAAAGTTGTCTGGGTCCTGTCTTTCGACCCTTAACGGACTCGGATCAACACAGCTTCCGATATTCTTATGTCATATCGGTGTTCCGACATTTTTTTCACAAAATAACTAATTAAAGTGTGTTCGAAATATCTATTGACATCTTTTCAGAACTGATCGTCTCAGCACTAAAGACAGATAAATGTAGCTCAGTCGAAATCAAACGACGTACACAATAACCCTGGTTACGAATACAATAGTGGCCGAGTCTATACTATTTGTATGGTTATTTAGAGCGGCGCACGACCTGACCTCGTAGCCTAGTGGTTAGCGTGTCTGGCTACAAAGCCAGAGGACCAGGATCGATTCCCGATTGCGCACATATTATCAGTGTGTTTTTTCTTTCTTTTTTAACATTCTAATGCTAAATTACTTCATAAACTAGTAAAATGGCATCATCAAAACGACCGAAATGGTCATCCCCGAACTTTTTATATTGAATTACGCATGAAACCTATGGGGGTGGGGTTAAAGTTGGCCTTCTAGAAAGAGAATTAGTTCGGTGACCCCAGATTTTTATTCTTTTTTCTGAAAGGTATTATAATAGTCCATGAATTAAAAATAAATTTTCAAGATTTTCAATATCAGATTTTTTAATACATGATTTATTCTAAAAAAAAATTACATTTTTCGACGAATTGCCAAAATATATCATGCAGTATCTTGTCACAGCATGGGATAACAAGTAAACATGCACATTTTCTTAAAAGCTTGAGGTCATTGGCAGTAATTTAAGTTAAAAGAAGGAAGCTGGCTGAAGATTACAACCGTTTTAGCTCGATAATTAGGACTAGTGTTATTATTTCATATTTCCAGAAAATTGGTCAAATACTGTAAACTTCAATATGAGATTCTGAAAAAATAAGCACGGTGACATATCCTTTTTATTTCATAAATGGATAGCCCATGCATAAAACAAACTGTATGCAAAGTATTGAACATATTTCAATATGGGAAGTATTTAGTAGCATATGTCCTTAACATAGGTTTAGATAAACAAAATTTTGAGCGTAAAATTGTAAATATTTTCTAATCAATCAGTTTGAACATATGTTTTGGGTGCTCAAAAGAATCATCTCATTGAGACGGTTCTTTTGAGTACCCACAACATATGTTTTGGTTGAGAAATAATAAATTAATTTTTTGGTACACCCTCTTAACTAAAGGCCTGATTGAACAAATCTTAATTTACAACAAACTTACCATTAGGAAGAGCTTTAACAGTGAATGCTTTCTCCACCAGCCCCTCTATCACAACACCATACTGAACTGTCTGTTGTCTGATTAGATCACTACACTGTATTGCCTGCAATGTACAATAGTTATAACATTAAACATTGAATTCTCAACAAGGCCCTATCTTTCACAGCCATAACACTGTTAAGCCAAAATGTGGTTAGGAAGGCAACAATGCATGCCACTAACACCTTCATATTAAAATAAGACCGGCTGTAAATCATCGGTACATGTGAGACCTTTAAGCAGGGGTGTGGAAATAGTAAAATTTTCTACTTGTTCAGGGGCAAGTAAAAAGCCAAAATGTACTTGTCCATAGAAAATTTTACTTGTCTGAAAGAAAAAAATTAGCTTCATACCTTTCAGTGCTTAAACAAATTATTCTTCCAAAAACAGTATGAAACCAGATATATATCAACTCTTGTAAACAGTATGGATCCTGATCAGCTAGGTCTCTTGAAAACAGTTTAGATCCAGATCAGCTGGCTTCTGAAGAAGCCAGCTGATCAGGATCCACATTGTTTTCAATGCAAGATGTGAGCTCGTAATAATTAATCAATATATGAAATACAGAATTGTATTAACTTTATACATTGTACTTGTCCGAGGACAAGTAAATAAAATTTTCGACTTGTCCTGAATGAAATGGGACCTGGTTGGACAAGCCGGGCATGGTATTTCCACAGCCCTGCCTTTAAGGCTAGTATTTACAACAAAAAAAAGAAAACTTGCATACCAGATTGTTTATCTGATGAGTATTAAATAGTTTTGTGCTAGTAAATACCAGAGAAGTGTAAGCATAATTTTTCTAACAGTCAGTTGTAAAGTATAACCTATAGAGAACTTAGTTTTTTATTACTCTATTACAGCAATTTATACGCACCTACTGTCTAACTCAAGACATTTCCAGTAAAACCAAAACATCACAAGCGAGATGTACATTGTATTTTAATTGAATAAATGAACAGAACATTTGTTTTAAGTAATTGTTTTTGAAATTTCAAATTGATAATAGCTTTTCTTTTGTGTTCCGAACCAATATTTCAATTAATCGTGCTAGCCCTGTACTGTCTATTGTCTGGACCACTACACTGTATTGCCTGTAACATACTATAGATGACCAGGAAATACCACAATCACACACTGCAGACAAACCTATGGCACAGTGAGCAAGAGCCACAGAACATTCACAGTCACATGACATCAAGACAATAAAAGTTAAGCAACGAGCTCTGTCTTCCACACAGTGATATGATTACAAAACTAGAAAGGACACTAAGTACTGCATAACAAAATAAGGACCAAACACCCCTAAAAAAACAAAAACAAAAAACAATAGGAGCAACAATAAACAATGATTCAACAACAACAGAACCACAGCCTTAGAACTGATAGCGGTCGAAGCCACTTGGGGCTTAAATTAATTATAATCTTAAACCTTTAATTCTCAACAAGGCCCTATCTACCACAACACCATATTGTACTCATGTTGTCTGCTAAAATCACTACACTGTATTGCATGTAACATACAACAGTATACAAAGCATTAAAATCTATTTTACTGCTCACTTTCAGAATCCACTTTCCTCTGATGAGATCTATCCTATGTCTGTTATACTGGCTGTTAACCCTAGCAATCGTTGCTGTGATGTCTCCAGGCTTCTTTCTCAGTGACACAGACTTTATTTCCTCGACACACTCTGACATATCAGCAAGAAATCCCTTATACAGCCCCTTCTTGTCTTCATCCCTGGAAAACGCAATAGCACCATGAACCAAGACCTGGTCCCCAGGGGGGTACTCTCAATTTTTTTGCATACGTAGGCTCGGACCCAGCATCTACCATTCACCCCCAAAAATATCAGGAATTTCAAGCACCCCAAAAAAATATTTGAAATTTTAGCAACCCAAAAAAATTTCCCCATTCTGTACCATGATCTTAAAAACAGACCCTAAAATGCATAGAAATGACCCCAAAATATAGTCCAATTTTGTGATGACCCCAAAAAAATATCTACAAAATCTTCATACCCCAAAAAAATATTTATTTTTCTGAAAACCCCCAAACATATTGAAATTCAAAATTTTGAACCCCAAAAAATGACCCGAGCCTACGTATTTATGAGAATATCAGAGTTCCCCCCTGGGACCTGGTCCCGAGGTTATAAAACTTTTTTCATGTTCAAGTCAACTGAGCATGAAATTTCAATTGCTGATAAAAACTAAAATGATGATAAAGATTTTTCTTGCTTCAAAACTCTAAGGATATTTTATTTATCCTGCTAGTAAATGTTAAAATGCCAACAATTGTTGGCATTTAAACATTTGTGTGCAGGATAAATTTCATGATCAGGCCTATATAGTATGTATAAAATTAAGCCTTTGCATGCTGGGTAATTTTTCATGCTTTTATTGTTGTCAAGATTTATCTGGGTCCAAGCTGTTTGCAAAGGTTATTAGATGTCAAATGTTGCTGTTAGCAAGGAAAGAAAGAGTTAATCAAGTGTAAAAAACAGAAGGGGCAAAATAGGTGATGTGGTGTGGCTGAGACTTATTCCCTGTCCAAATGAAAAGATGACAACTTACCCATAGCATGCACTCTTCAGGAGTTCTTTAAGCCTGATAGTCTCCTCTTGCATTGATTGTGACAGATCTGTTGGCTCTGTGTTTGGCCATATCTTCCTCTCAAGTCCAAGGGTGAGTAGCTCTTGTGACAGGGATTCTAGGTTAGATAACATACTGTAAACTTTCACTGACCACTCTCTGCTCAGTTGTTTCAATTGGAAAAGTTCCTCTGTTAGACCTAGGAAAGGAGCAAAATATGTCTATAAGTGAGATTTCATATTTTCTTCTGAGAAGAAAAGGCCTGAAACTTTTAACAAGAGCTTCCTAATGTTTACTTCTTAGACCAAAAGTGCAGTCCCTGATCAGATTGCACTACTATGTGACATCAGATCTGGGACCACTTTTCACCAAAAAAGTATCTTTTACTTTCTTGGAAACTAAGAAAGGGGGTACAATCATTCTTGTGCAGGATACATCGTTCAGATCAAATACATTTTCCTATATAATCCTGAATATTTACTGAGTTATGGAAAAAAAACAAGATTGTTACCAGATGGACAGACAGACAGTGCCATGCCACAAAACGACTTTTTCCTCAAATGGTTGTATAAAAAGGGGAAGGGTGCTCATCAGATAATGTAGGACATAGGTACTTTCTCCTAAATCTTCAATCTTTAACTCCAAACTATACCTATCCTGAAGTTTGAACAAGTCAGTTTTAATTTTGCGGTATGCAAAATGTATTGACCAAATGTAGTGACTGCTCTTGCAGCATTTCCACCAATATAATACATATGGTCCTCGTCATGAGAAAACCTGGCCCAGATGTTATAAAACTTTTTTCATGCTCAACTTAACTGAGCACAAAAGGGGTATGTGCATTAACCCCTTCACTGCCGTATATAATGCACGCAATATGCCGGGGGAAAATACGGCTATTTTGATGTTTTTATGGTGTTACATATAATTTCATACAAAATCATAACCACTGAAGGGATTTACACCAAATTTTTCCTGCTTGTTTGAGACATTTGGTACAATGTCTGCAATAATGTTTTCTAGTGATAGCATGTCAATGAAAAAAAATTTTCAACAGCTGAAAATACATGAATGTCTACTTTCGTTTACAACATCATTGTTTTGGAATGGTTGGGAAACAATGGTTCAAAAACTTGAGAATGACAGGAATTTCCTCCTTTACCATTGCTGATTCCAATTAATATCAATTGTCATCCATATACAAGCCATTTTAGACTTCCGAAATAACCTCTACTTCAAAGAAACACAACAGACTTATGCCACGATCACCTGCCATCTTTGAAAAACAAGTTCTTCATCAAAAGGGCCGTTTTCCCTGTGAAAAGCAAGCTTTCTGACGAGTTATGAAATAAATCTTGGAAAAGTTAACTCTATCATTATAGAGCAGATAAGGATAATTGAGTTGTGTCCCTTGAATATTACACATATATAAACAACACCATGTTTAACCCATGTTTAGCACGAGCAAGACTCGGGGTACTGGCGTAAAGGAAACGGTATTCACCCCGAGCATGACTCAGGGTAGGGCAGTGAAGGGGTTAAGGGGCTATTTTGGCCCCCTCTAGAGCCCAAAACTGAAAATTGCTTTTCACCAATTTCTTTTGATTGGTTTATTTGAAGAATAACTGAAGTGTAAAATTTCGGCATTTATTTAAATTTTACCCATGCTATGGTAACAAAAATGGCCGACAAAAAAGGCTTAAAACAGAGAAATTGCCATTTTGGACCAATAAGGCTTTTGGAGACCATTTTTTTAGTTTTAGAAATTAGATATCAGCAAAGCTAAAAACCAAAAAATCATTTTAATATATTATTTGGCGTGGAAATTCTCATCTTCTGTTAAAATATCTTTTTGGTATTTGCTTGTGATCTATGTTAATTTCTCCGTCAAACCTCTCAATTTTGCTGCAAAATGGTCAATTTCCTATTTTCAGCCTATTTTGGCAGCCATTTTTGTTACCAAAGCAATGGTAAAAGTCAAAGTAATTTGAGACTTCAACACTTTGGTTATTGTTCTAATAAACTTATAAGAACAAATTGGTGAAAAACAATTTTTATATTTTAGCCTCATAGGGGGCCAAAAAAAACCTTAATGCATGTAGCTCTTTCAACTGCTCATACAAGCTAAAATACCGACAAATGAAGAAGTTCCTTGCTTTAAGTCTCTCAGATGTTGTATTTATCATGCTAATAAATGTTAAAATACCAACAATTGTTGACATTTTAACATTTATGAGCAGGATAAATTTTGTGTTGAGCATGGAAAAAGTTTTATAACCTCAAGGCCTGTCTGGGGTTTCTGACCAGGTCATACTCAAACCAACCTGCTCAGCAACACAGATTAGCTAGAAGCTAAAGTTTTGAATGTGGCAAGTAAATCGATCCTACTTATCAGAGAGTGAAAAATAAAGACACTGATTCGACTGCACCCATGCACAGGTTGATCTGCGCCTTTGTTGTCTGCATCCAACAATGTCAGGTTTTCCTGCAACTAGGCCCATATATTGCTATGGCAGCAGGCAATTCACCTAATATAAATCCTATAAATCCTAAGGTGATTTGACAGGCATTAACAGTATCATAAATATGTAGGCTGTACTTATTTGGCTCTTAACCATATTGTACAACTGCCATAAAATTAATACTTTCACCCTCAGAGAAAAATAAATTAAAAATTCTGGTCTGTTAATGTTGCTTACTACATATTTGGGCTACTTTACAGATGATTTTTCAGTTGCAGGCAAACAGTTTGGACTCTAATCAGACAGCTCCACTGGAGCAGCCTGATTTGGGTCCACTCTTTTGCATGAAAAGCATAACATCAGATAAACTATTAAAGACATGCCATATCGTTAGATGGCTCACCTTGGTCAGACACCATCTCTGAAGTTGTTTTGAAAGTAACTGTGAGGTTTTCTAATGCATTCTTATCTTCCCATAATGCAACAATCTTCTCTTGACCTTTGACCTGATTCTCCCAGCGTAAACACTCTGTGACAGTGACTAAGCTACATAAAGCCTCCTGATGACCTTGAATAGTTTCAAGCTGGTGCCTAACTAGGTCTGTTTGTCTCTTTTTTGTAGATTCAATAACATGATCACATAATGTTTTCCACTTATCTACTGTGATATCAAGGTAAATACGGAGTTGCTCCACCTGAAGGTACAAAATGGTTACCACGACAACACACAATGTGTGCATTTTTCAACTACAATGATACATGATTTTGCAGAAACTAAAGCTGCTTGCATACTCAAAGCTGTTGATTGTTCAGTCTAGAAAGTAGATCTCACTATATACCTCAAAAGCTGACTTAAAGAATGCCATTATGTAATTGCCACAAGGTTTCCAATTTTGCCATGGGCTTATCCAAATTAATCCAATTTGTTTGCAATTTATCATGAATGTTCATATGAAAACATTGATTAATTTAGAAGGTTGTTTTTATGTTAAAAAAGAGTTCAAATCAAGATTGCATATAAATACATGTACTCAAAAAGATAATAAAGGCTTTTTTTTATCAGACAGGTAAACTATATGAAGTTCTGAATGAGTACGTTTTTAATTTGTTTGTTTGTGTTGAAGCTTTATGTCCCAGTCAGCAATTTTTCACTCATGTCAGGACATTTCCTAGGTTGAACCAGTACCAAGTAGAGGATAAAGTGTCTTTTAACCCCTTCACTGCCTTACCCTGAGCAGTGCTCGTTATGAAAATCACTTTTCATATGCCACTGGCACTAGCGCTGCTGGTGTTAACATGTCTTTGTTTATATGTGTGTTGTTAGCACGATTATAGTCAAGGGACAGAACTCACTTATCCTTATCTGCTTTAGAATAAAAGATTTAACTTTTTTAAGATTTTTAACATAACACCGTGGCGTAAAGCTTGCTTTTCACAGGGAAAACGGCCCTTTTGATGAAGAACATGTTTTTTTTCAAAGATGGCAGCCGATCGTGGCATTAGTTTGTTGTGTTTCTTGGAAGTAGATGTTATTTTGGAAGTATAAAATGGCTTGTATATGGATGACAATTGATATCAATTGGAATCAGCAATGGTAAATGAGGAAATGTCTGTCATTCTCACATTTTTGAACCATTGTTTTCCAACAATTCCAAAACAATGATGTTGAAAACGAAAGTAGACATTCATGTATTTTCAGCTGTTGAAAAAATATTTTTTTTACATGCTATCACTAGAAAACATTATTTGAGACATTGAACCAAATGTCTCAAACAAGCAGGAAAAAATTTGGTGTAAATCCCTACAGTGGTTTTGATTTTGTATGAAATTATATGTAACACCATAATAAAATAAAAATAGCAGTATTTCCCCCGGCATATTGTGTGCACTTATAAATATGGCAGTGAAGGGGTTAAGGACACAACATAGTGCCTCAGGTGAGGCTCGAACCAGCCATCTCATGTCAAGTAGTCTATCAACCAGTCATCAAGCTCCTCTTGTTTATAATATTTCCCTATTCCTTCTAGCAGTAAAGGTGAAATCAACTGCGATACCAACATTTCCTGGAACTAATCATGTATAAAGCAAAATTAGGAGGGATATTTATCTGCTATCATCTATCTTACCTTCTGAGCCCATTCTTGACTGTGTGTCTTCAACTCTTGAAGTTGGCTAAAGTCTCCATGTAGGACATATTTCACTTTGTCAATCACCTCAGGTGCCAATTCATCAATAGCAAAGCATAATGCCTCATTTTGCCTGAAAAATGTTATAAAAAAGTAGCAGAAAAGTCCTTGTGATATGTGTAAGCAAAATACAAAATAGAGGAAACAACCATTTTCATAACTAGTGATGTTTTCACAAATAATCTCTGCATCAAAAATATTTTGAATACAAGTAAAACTGCCACATGGCATTATTTCAAACTATTATTTATATATTCACGTATACGAATTATAGCTGGATAAGGGGGCCCCACCTCTACACATCCAAACAAAAAGACATTGTTTTCTTATTTCTCAATGAAAACAATTGTTGTGGTTCTCATTGTTGTGGTTCTCATGGTTGTGGTTCTCATTGTTGTGGTTCTCATTGTTGTGGTTCTCATTGCTAGCATCATGGTGAGGCAATTCCAATAAGTATTCAATATATAGAGGATCTTACACAAGTGCTCATGCTTTATAGAATTTATTAAACGAGTTGGGGAAAAAGAGATAAAAATGTGAGGCTTGCCGAGTGTTAATAATTTCGCAACAAGTTTAATAAAGTCAATAATACAGGAGCGTGAATGTAAGAGTCTAATAAGGCCTTCCCAGGGGTTTTGGAGAACAGGGGAAAAAGGGTGTTTATTTCAGGGGAACAAAGGCCAAATTTTGAAAACAGGGAATCAAAGACAATATTGGGGAGCAGGGAGCATAAGAAAACAAATTTTTGCTTTTTGGGGAACAAGGGAACAAGCCAATTTATTTCAGGGGAACAAGGCAACAGGTACCCTCCCCCCCTGAGAGGGCCTCTATTTTTATCATATGGCCCTAATACAACTTTTAAATGGTGTTTTTGCATCAAAACGCTAAGGTTTTGCCATATATGCGCAACATTATTATGGACGTCATGATATAGTTTTACCAAAACCTGTAAACCACTAGTGGTTTATCAATTTTAATACATGACATTATATCACTCCCAAACGAGAGGTCATATGATAAATATGGCTTTGTTGAAAATTAAGTAAAATAGCAGTTTGAGAAACTCTTGTAGAGAGCTATAAAAGGTATTTTTATGCAAACTACAGACATAAATTTCACTTCACAAGGCTTTCCCACCATTGTGTTTTCTTACACAATTTTGAGGTTTGGTGGTATTTGTTATTTTCCTCCAAATTTCAAAAGAACACCATGTAAGCAAACAGTGAAATCAGTTCTGGGTCTGCACAATTTGCCTTTGTCTCACAAAAAGGATGCTAGGCTATATGAGTGAAAGATAACAGATTTTTATTAAACTGACCTCTTCTTATCTTCTTGCATAGAATGCAGCTGGACAGTTTGGGTCACATCAGCTATGTGGTTAGTCCAACCTAACAGATCTCCACAGAGAAGATTCACTTTCTGTTTATCTCCCTTTGTAGCCCAAGATAATAAATCTCTAACCAATCGTCTTGCATATGTCAGTGGTCCATCTGGAATAATATAAACAACACAGGTTTAGATAAACAAATGTTTTCAGCATATGATTGTAAATATTTTCTTGCCCATCAATTATAACATATGCTTTGGGTGCTCAAAAGAACTGTCTCATTGAGACGGTTCTTACCGTCTCATTGAGATGGTTCTTTTGAGTACCCATAACATATGTTTTGAATGAGAAATAAGCAAATTAGTTTTTCGTTACACACTCTTAACGAAAGTCCTGAAACAACTAAGTTTACATGTGACTAAAACCACTTAAAATATTTGATTTAAACACCCTAGAAGCACTTTCGAAAGAGAAATCCATTCTCAAAAGATTTCTGGTCTTAGAGAAATTCTGTTTAAAAGAATATATCCTTTATGGTTAACCCGTTCAAAAAGGTTGGGCAATAACTTCATATAAAAATATTCTCCTTAAGACAGCAGAATTTTATACTAGTCTGTGTTATTATGTGTCAAATACACTGAGAATACTTGGCTTTCAGGTTTGGGCCCAGGTAAGATTCCAACCAGCCTGTTTAGCTAAAGAGACTAGCTTGAAGACTGATAGTTTGAGATGTAGCATGTACAGCCGTACTACTTTCCGGGAAGCAATTTACAAAGACACAGATCAGACTGTATGCCTACGCCTTTGTTGTTCTCATACACCAGAATATTTCTTTCCCATGTTCACACCAAGTTTGAACAAACTTGGTAGAGGTCCACTAGGCGATGCTAAATACCAAATATCAATAGTCTAGGCTTCTGGTTTCAGACAAGATTTTTTCTTGTTTTCCTTATATAAGCCTATGTAAAACATTTGACCCAGGGGGGGGGGGACATTTTTTGACCAAGGTCTATAATTTGAACAAACTTGGTAGAAGTCCACTAGGTAATGCCACATACCAAGTATCAAGGCTCTAGGCCTTTAGGTTTCAGACAAGAAGATTTTTTCACATTTTCCCTATATACACGGCCTCCAATCTCTGCCTCCTTCTCCAAAAAGAGCAGAACGTAAAGGGAGGCGAAGGCCCTTCCGGGAAGCAGGCAGTGGGCATAAACAATGGAACACGGTAAGTTGTGTTGACACATTTTCAATCATAAGTAAATTTTCAGCGCAAAACTCGAAAATCTAAGAATGCTATGCTTCGGGCAATTGTTCAAGCTATCCGTAGAGCATGCTGTTTGCACATTTGAACTTAGTTTGTAAGCGTGAGAGCTTTTCTACCGTTGCACAGTTGTCCAAGAAACGGTGGTTCCCGCATGGTTTTGCCTTCTAACCAAACGTATAGTAGCGTTTGGACCCTTATTCATACTACCGAGGCCCCTCCACACCCATGTTGTCCCAAATGCAATTTTTCGAGATATTTCAATGATAATTGAGTGATTTAGAGCCAAATTTCTTTAGGAGCAGGAGGCGAAGGGCAGGAGGAGGAGGCTGGGAGAGGAGGAGCAGGCGGCGATGATATCAAAATTTGCATTGATTTTGCTTATTTTTAATAATATACTTATCCAATATATATCAAACTTGCATGTACATGTATGAATATTTCAAACCTTTTAAATAAATCGAAATTACTTCGCTTTAAATGCCACCACCAACGTAATGTGTGGTTCACTTTTTTTCTCATTGGAATCATGTAATGCTCACAGATTAGTGATACTTGTGTATTTCTCCCTAAGTTCTTGGGAAAAGGATTATCAAAAATCTCAGACTGGGTCGAACCTCTGTTTTATACCCACCCCCTCTAAAGCTTTGATTAAGAGCAACAATTACTGATGGTGCGAAAGACTTAGACGCAGAAAAAAGAGGAATTCAAACCAAACCTAACCATCATATAACTGATATAACAACTCGTGTATAAGAGCAGTCTCAAAAGATGTTAACTTAATTATTGCAAATCTGATAATGTCCGTACACGCATTATAAAGGAAACAAAAGTGTTTCGCTTATTCTCCCATTGTGTTGTTTGTTTAACCCAGAACGTCATGAGCTTGCTAGAGGTATATACAAAATGTATATTATAAGAGAGGTATATATAGCAATGTTTGTGATCAAAATAATTCAGTTAACAATAGCGTTTAATCATTCGTATCATACATGCAAGTTTGATATAGATTGGATAAGTATATTATTAAAAATAAGCAAAATCAATGCAAATTTTTATATCATCGCCGCCTGCTCCTCCTCTCCCAGCCCCCTTCTCCTGCCCTTCGCCTCCTGCTCCTAAAGAAATTTGGCTCTAAATCACTCAATTATCATTGAAATATCTCGAAAAATTGCGTTTTGGACAATATGGGTGTGGAGGGGCCTCGGTAGTATGAATAAGGGTCCATACGCTACTATACGTTTGGTTAGAAGGCAAAACCATGCGGGAACCACCGTTTCTTGGACAACTGTGCAACGGGAGAAAAGCTCTCACGCTTACAAACTAAGTTCAAATGTGCAAACAGCATGCTCTACGGATAGCTTGAACAATTGCCCGAAGCATAGCATTCTTAGATTTTCGAGTTTTGCGCTGAAAATTTACTTATGATTGAAAATGTGTCAACACAACTTACCGTGTTCCATTGTTTATGCCCACTGCCTGCTTCCCGGAAGGGCCTTCGCCTCCCTTTACGTTCTGCTCTTTTTGGAGAAGGAGGCAGAGATTGGAGGCCGTGTATATAAGCCAATGTAGAACATGTGACCCCGGGGCGGGGCCATTTTTGACCCAAGGGATATAATTTGAACAAATTTGGTAGAGGTCTACTAGGTGATGCTCCTTACCAAATATCAATAGTCTAGGCCTTCTGGTTTCAGACAAGATTTTTTTCTCACAGTTTCCCTATATAAGCCTATGTAAAACAATTGACCCCCAGGGCAGGGCCATTTTTGGCCCCAAGGCTATAATTCTAACAAAGAAGGAAAGGTCCACTAGGTGATGCTACATAACAAATATCAAGGCTCTAAGCCTTGTGGTTTCAGACAATAAGATTTTTTCACATTTTCCCTATATAAGCCTATGTAAGACATGTGACCCCCGGGGCTGGGCCATTTTTGGCCCCAGGGCTATAATTTGAACAAACTTGGTAGAGGTCCACTAGGTGATGCTTAATACCAATTATCAATAAACTAGGCCTTCTGGTTTCAAACAAAAAATTGTTTTCATGTTTTCACTATATAAGCCTATGTAAAACATTTGACCCTAGGGATATGATTTGAACAAACTTGGTAGAGGTCCACTAGGTGATGCTACATACCAAATATCAAGGCTCTAGGCCTTGTGGTTTCGGACAAGAAGATTTTTTTCACATTTTCCCTATATAAGCCTTTGTAAAACATGTGACCCCCAGGGTGGAGCCATTTTTTGGCCCCAGGGCCATAATTTGAACAAACTTGGTCCCCTAGGTGATGCTTCATACCAAATATCAAGGCTCCAGGCCTTCTGGTTTCAGACAAGAAGATTTTTAAAGTTTTCATCTCGAAAATCTATTTTTAGCCTCTGTGACCTAGATATGCAATGGACCAGAACCATTTTAACAATTTTGGTAGAGGGCCACCCAAGAATCATTTGTGTGAAATTATTTCAAAATTGGACCAGGGGTTTAGGAGGAGTTGTCATTTAAGTCAATTGTTAACAGACGGACGATGGAGGAAGACGGATCACAAAATCTCACCTTGTCACTATGTGACAGGTGAGCTAAAAAGGGGATTAAGAACAGAGCCCTTATAAACACCTGCACCAAACTCCTCTCTGTACCAATCTATAACTCAGACCTTGCTTATCACCTCCTTGTATTGTTTTTTGCTTGTTTGGTTTGTGGTTTTACGTCTCAATTAACAGCTATGGTCCTGTCGAGACAGTCAGTCTAACATAACCACACTTTTTCCTAGGCACGCTTGACAAAGAGGTTAACCAGCACTTTGTGCACATACTTTCCCTTGTAACTGACACCAACCCTTCTTGAATCAGGGGAAGGAGGAGAATGACTGTAGAAAATCTCCATGATAGTATTGGGGCTGGGCCGGAATTGAACTCACAACCCCTGGATCTGCAATCTGACTGGTTACTGACTGTGCTATGGGACCCGGTACCTCCTTGTGTATGGACTGGACCAGTGGCACTGACCACTTGTCGATTCCATGCTTGAACATCCACAACCAAATGACAATTCTTTGAACTCTGTTGAATGCTTTCTCCAGGTCCATAAAGGCAATCTAGAGTGGCTTGTTATCCTGTTTCTGGCATAGAGTGAATATTGCATCAATAGTAGCACGACCTGGCATAAAGCCAAACTGCATCAATCCTAAATGTCTGCCTGATCAGAGGCTCCACAACACACTCCAACACCTTCATCACTTTCTCAATCAGTTTTAAGTTCTAGTTTCCTATGTTTCAACACCCCCATTCGCCTCTGCTTTACCACAATATATTTCTATTATTGCAGAAATGTATACTAATTGTTATACATTACCTGACACAGCCTGAGACAGAATGACACATTTATTCAACTCAGCTTGCTGAGATTGAAATATCTCTTCTCTACATCTACTGCAGTAAAATTTATACTACAGAAAAACCTGTGTAAAAAGGCCACTCTCAAAAAGACCAAAAATTGGTTTTGAAGACTAATTATCATCACTTAATGCAGGTCAAAAGTATTGCAGAATGCTCCAATGGGAGCATTTTGCAATACTTTCAACCTTCATTAAGCTACCATTTGTCATTAAGATCTTTGTTTTGTCTATTTTTGAGTGGCCGCTTCAGACAGGATTGACTGTATATGTAATACATTACCTGACACAGCCTGAGATAGACTGACACTTTTAGTCAACTCAGCTTTCTGACTAGAGGCCTGCTGTGGTTGTATTATCTGTTCTTCTATACCGGCATCTATATCTACTGTAGTAACATTAACTGGTCGCAAAACTGGTGCTGAAGTAACTATAAACTTGTTTGCTATATATGCTGGCTTTAGACCTTTGTTTGTATTTTTGGTGAAGCTGGTTAGGTCTGGTAACCTATTTTCTGTCAAATAAAAGGAAAAAATAAAACAACCATATACACATATTTATAATTAATCCTTATTTGACTGATATTTACTATACGGTTTAGATGGAACAGCATGTAGGAGTCCTAACTGGTCACTGCCTTTGAGTGAGCTGGCTCAAATCATGTCATGCAATGATTTTGTAATCAGAATGGGAAACTATAGTTGTCAGACTCTAAAAAAGGGCCCCTGATTCGGGTCCAATCTATTTGCAAAGGTTATAAGGTTATAAGCAGACAACAAAAGTTAAATTTTTGGTAAAGTGCAATTGGTTTTCCAATACAATACAAAATTTATTTATATAGTCGGAAATACAAACAATATAACATTAGCTATGAATAGCTATTTACCGACTTACAAATTAAGACAAGTATACCTACATACAAGCACAACACATATAATAACTTAGGATAGGAGCATGTTTTAAAACAGCACATTTTTCTTACTTTATCACAATCGATTCGCAAAAACAATCAAAACAATCGATTCGCATGTCGGTACTTATGAATCAATGTTTCAAGTCTAAAGTACTAATAGAATTGTCTTCCATAAAATGTTATAGTAGAACCAGCTACATTTATACATGCAGGTTATAACAAAAAGTATTAATTATAAATAAAATGAAGCATAAAACAAGCAAAATTTAAACGTCTGAACAACACAATCATACACAGGTCTCTCCACTCCATGAATTCCACTGAGCAATTGCAAAGAAACACAGACTGGCACCATTCAAAGGTTATGAGCAATTATGAGCAACATTGTACTTAAATTGCAGATGAATCATCAGTTATATATTTCACTTTGCCACCCTCATTACAACAAATTAATTTGCATTTCTGTGACGAGTGCACATAAGAAAGACGTATTATTGCGCACTTCCGGTGCGCTCGATTAACCACACTAATCTGTTCGTGTAACTACAAGTAATATTGTAAATCTGCAAAAGAATCATCTCGCTGAAAATGTTCTTAACTCCTTACATGATGGGTAATTTTCTGTTTGTGTTGTTGTCTGCTGGCCTTTTTCACAATTCACATTTCCCAAAAAATATTTTGGGAACACTATTAGACTGTCAAATGGTTTGGATCCAGATCAGGACCAACGTCCTGAAGGACTGGGTCCAGACTATTTGCAAAGGTTAGCAGCAGAAGACAAAATGTCAAGAAGGCTATTCAGATTTTCCCAACTGGTATTGATACATCCTTGATGATTGTCAGTATTTCTCATCAGAGTATTTCTCATCAGAGTATTTCTGGGCTATAGCTCCTGCCACGCTTCTCAGTATGGTCTCAGCTATAGCTGTGCTGCACCTGTTCAGTTGAGGCTATCGCTTGCCAATAGCCAGGCGATAGCCACAAGCGAACTTGGCCCAAAATTACCTTTATCCTCTATAGAACTGGCTCCATTTGTTCTGGCGTTTCTCCTCAGTGGACTGAGTACATGAGGTTGATTGAGTTCTGATAGGCCTGACTTGACTTGAGCTAGAGTGTCCTGGAGCAGATTGAACCTTCTCTTTAATGTGTCATGATGAGAACTGTTAGTGAAGTCTGCTTCTATACTTGTAGCAGTAGATCGTACTGCTGTTATTGCTGAAAATCAAAGTCATGGATGAAAGAGTGAAGTCAGCTTCTATACTTGGGGCAGTACATCGTACTGCTGTTATTGCTGAAAAATCAAAGTCATGGATAAAAGCAGGCCTTTAGTTAACAGTGCTTACCAAAAAATTAATTTTCTTATTTCTCAACCAAAACATATGTTGTGGGTGTTCAAAAGAACCCTCTCAATGAGACGGTTCTTTTGATCATCCAAAACGTATGTTCAAACTGATGGATTAGAAAATATTTACAATTTTACGCTCAAAAATTTTGTTTATCTAAACCTATGATGAAAGTTAAAAAATTCTGAAATCCTAAACTTTAAAAGTTCAGAACTTAAAACATGCATTTTGCCTACAAATAAGAACATTTGTCTGTTTTTATCCTTAATGTCCAAGTCAAAAAATTCAGTCATGTCAGGATGGGTCTTCCTGGGTTGAACCAGTAGTGAGCAGTGGATAAAGTGTCTTGCTCAAAGACACAACGCAGTGCCTCCAGTAAGGCTCAAACCCGCAACCCCTTGATCTCTAGTAGAGCACTCTACCACTGAGCCACCACACTCCTCTCACAAATAAGAACAATTTCAAGTATAAATAGTCTATTGTCTTAAGAAATACTGAATAAAAATCAGAGAAGCTATCATAATCTGCCTAACTCAGCATTTTGAGGCTGATTTTCTTTAGAAAGTCAGCCAAAATCCTGAATTCAGAAATTATTCTGAAAACTTTCACCAATGATAGATAAAAAAACCTGAACCCTAAAAGCCCATTTCTAAAAGCCCATTTAAACCTTATTAAACAATCAGTGTTTTTATCATGTTGAAATGATCTAGCTTGCATGAATAGGTGAAGCTGGTCCAACTTTGATGAATTTGGCTTTTACGACAGCAAAAAAAGTAGACCAAGATCAAATGCGAATCTGATCAGGGTCTGCACTGTTTGCTAATATCCATTTTTGAAGGTTAGGATAAAATGGCTTGACTATTGTGTTTAAACAACAAAATATCATCAAGAAGCACAGTGCAAAATGTATTCTAACAGTCATTTAAATGTGATTTTATACAGTGTAACTTTGATGACTCAAATACTGTGGTTATCTAGATTCATTGTGTGGTCTTTAGATGCCATAACCATCAACCCTATACTTGAAACAATTGGCTTGGTCCCAAATATGTTTGAGCTTTACTGTAATTCACATGGCCTACTCCCATTTTAGACCATTTTCAGGTGTTTTATATTCTATTCTGAAGGAAAACTAACATGTAATCTAAAGATACAGAAAACCATACAAGAGCACCACAAGGTAGGGCTTAAAAAATTGTCTACAAGCTCAACAGAAAAGAGTCACCACAAGAAAGTTTCTGACAAACACAACCAAACACGGCATAGGTCTTGACCAACATAAAAGGCACACACCAAGTTTTGCCAAAATCTGACAATAAATAGTCTCAGACCCTAGTCTTCAAATTATCAGCTGCTCAGAGGTCTGAGTACCCTTAGATTAAAATATACCTGATTTTGTTTTTCATGAGGATAAATATCTTGCTCACCTTTGCGTAGTTGTGTTATATAAACCATCAAACCATTTCTGAACAACGGATCATCATGCCCATCAACAATTCTCTCAGCCACCTGAGCCACACGACGTGATCTTCCCACAAGAGACTGAATCATGTGAGTGAACCCTCCAAGGTCAGATATCACCAAACTACCATTACATGTGTTGATGTCTTCTTCTACCTTTCTTTCTGTAAAGAAAACCCTTTCAAATAGAACATGTAAAACTAAAAAAAAAATCCATTCATATTATTTTCAATCTTTTTTTCAACTTCACCAATTGAAAACTTTGTTTAATTCTGCAACAAAATATTGAAAAATGAATAAAATGGGTAAGTTTCAGTACCCATACTTCACATAAGAGAGTTTACTTCAAAAATATTTTCTTATTTCTTCCCCAAAACATATCAGAGCCAGTTCATGATCATATGTGTAAAGTCATCATTTATACATGCATGCACAGCTATCTAGTTGGGGTAGAGGCCTACATTTTGACCAGAGCCTTCATTTACCAGTATGTCCCTACTTTTTACTCGGTGAAAATATCTGTGAAAAGCCATCTTTTAATGTTTAATTGATAAAATTCTTACAAATCTGGTACTTGTACTCAATGGAACTGATGAGCTAGCTGCTCTGAAGTTTACATGGGAACATTTTTTTCCCTGATGATTCAAGATATAAAATCATGTCTGCATTGCAGATGAGTATACCAGTAATAATTGAAAAAAAAACCCAACAACATGTAATTGAACATCCCAAAATATTGAATTTGGAAAAGGTAGCTGTGAACAAATGAAATACGGTAAATGCTCTAAAATTTTGAACAACAGTTGCCTGCTAAAAATGCCTTGACAAACAGCGCAGACTCAGACAGGGTTGCCACTCAATTATCCATTTCAAAATTCCCTGTCTTTTCCCTGACTTTCGACCATTTTCCAGACTGTTTTTTTTTAAAGGCCGATAAATTGGCAATAATAGCCATTCTCATCCATCTATAATTTGAAAATTTATACAAATATTTATGCTTGCTCATTTAATCCTTAAAGAAAAATCTCAAACCATGAACATTAGAAAAGGAATATTTCTGAATATAAACTGCTTGCAATTTATGGATAATATAATTTTCAGAAATTGTTAACAATACCTTTTTGATTTTCTTTTAATATTCCCTGACTTTTTGTGTTTTCTCTAAATTTCCCTGACTGAAAATGAAATTCCCTGACTTTTCCCTGACCTGGAAAAAATAATTTTCCGGACTTTTTTCCCGGACCTTGGCAACCCTGCTCAGATCAGACTGCTTCTAAAGAAGCAGCCTGGTCAGGGTCTTCCCACTTTACTATTCTGACAAGCATTTTGTGAATTCCAGCCCTAAAAACCAACATTTTATTTGAGAACAGAAAGAAAAAAGTATTTGAAATTTTAGAACATTTACCGAAGTCTATTTATAGATCATACAAGAATTTCCATACCTGAGACAAGCATAAACATTTTTGGGTCTGTCATCTCATCTAGAACTTGAAGCAGATTTGTCAGTTCAAATGTCCACTCTTTCATCAACAATTTCAGATGTTTTATTGAAACTTTATCCTGGGGATTTTTAGAGATATTGATACACGCTGGAATGATTTCTGGGTCCAATTTTTCAAGCCTATAGACACAAGTTCTTATCACATGAACACCTGAAATACAAGTACAGCGAAACCTTACTAGCATATGTAAACAGTGCAACTCTCTCTTTAAAACCTTTTAAAGGAGTTGTCCATAAATATTACATATTATTGCATAAAAATGGTGACAAAATAATGTCATACTTTTCGTAATTTAGGTGAATTTATCGTTGAATTGATAAAAAAATAACAATCAAACATTGTTTTTCAATGCCCTCTGTTTTTATAGTGATTATTCGGATCTTTTTGTTCAAAAATAAATTCCTCAGTAATTACTAATTTGTTTTCACTGCTCTGATTCTTCATTAGCTAAGGTGATTAAAGCCCTGTTTATTGCTCTGAAAACCAATAACTGTCTGCAGACATCTTTTTCATCTGGTACATTTAACAGCATGCGATCAAGCGTCTGTTTACCTCAGCTGTGACTAAATGGAATCAGCTCCCAGAAGAGGGGCCTATAATTCGCTATGATTACATTCAATTATTTCATTGAGTAATGGTGGCTTCAAGTGATAAGAATGAGAATCGGTTTAGACACGGCCTATGTTACATTTTTGCACTGCATAATTAAGCAGTCTGGTTAAGAGCCCCTAAGTAAGTAATAGTTAATAGCATTAATTGAAATTGTAACATTTAGCTCTGTTCATGATGTATTCTGCTTTGCAAACATTTTGGACCCAGACCAGGTCCGACAAAATAAGGCACCTGATCAGGATCCCAACTGTTTGATGCTCTGACTGCATTCCTGAAAAGTTTTTTTGAAAACAAGATTTCTTAAAGAAATAGGTAGACAATTAAAACATTCAAAATAATCCTGTATTCGCAAAGAGCATTATTTAATGTCATAATTTTTTTCATTCCTATTATAATTTCCATAAATCTGAAAAAATTATTGAAAATTCAAACCAACAAAATGGCTTGCAAGCCAAACAGACTCAGATCAGCCTGCGCATTGGTCCATGCAGACAGCAAAGACTCTGACCATCCAGTGTCAATATTCAGGCTGATTGGAGTCTCGGCTGTTTGTTCATGCATCTGCCAATTCTAGTCAGTCCTCAAAGCTTGGATACTTACCTACCCATTATGTTACTGCTCTGTTCTGTGAAAACACTGATCAGACTATAATCAAATGCAGATGCGATCATTTAACTTTAAACCTGTTTGTGTCGTCTGCCGATAAGCTTTACAAAATTTTTTGATCAAGAGAATGGTCTGACATTTTACCGGGCCTGATCTGGATCCACACTGTTTGATACTCTTTGATAAACCTTCCATACAGTTTAGAAATAGATCAGACCAACCCTATACACTGACTGTAATTAACCTATATGACCTGGTAACTGCCACTTCTGTAGTGATGCCTGAGGAATACTTCTTGGAGTATTCAAGCGATTAATGGCAAGCGATCCCCTGTGGCATGTGAGTGCAATTAAATTATGGGCTAATTGGAGCAGTTTTAACAAAATTAATGGTCATATGGTTCCCAGTATACTGTTAGCTCTGTAATAAATGCATATGAAAAAAAGTCTAAATTATCCCTGGTGCATGTTAATGAATGAAAAAACATGTTTGATCCCTACTGCCAATAAATTGATTATTTCCATTATAATCTATCAAAAATTAGCTAAGAGGGAAAAAATATGCCCTTGATCCAATTCCAAGGTTTCATCAACTTAAACAGGGATTTCAAGTTATTGTCAAATCTCTTAATTATTCAAAGCCCTCCAGATCACTTGAAATTAACATAAGTTTAAATTGAAGAGAGTTAAAATCATTAAATAATATATAACCCCCAATTTTTTTTCACTATTTCCAATCAATACATATGTTCTAGGTGCTTAAAAGAATCATCTCAATGAGGTGTTTCTTTCAAGCACACAAAACATGTTTAGAAAGGAACTCATTATGATAGTTAATAAATACTCACTATTCTCTGAATCTAATGTATCCCAAATAAAATGTGAATTAGCAGGTAGTTTGAACTGTTTGAATGATCAAGTTTTTACTGTATAAGGATACAAGTGATTGAGAGTCAACTACATTTGAGCTAGTGTCCAGTAAAAGGTACAAGTTAGCATGTGCCCTTATCAAAGACTCAGATCAGCCTGCACATCTGTGCGGTCTGATCAGTCTTCAATGGGAACTCTATGGGTAGCCAAGGGTCCAACATTTCTTCAGGTGGGAAACTAAGACTCTAATCAGAATGTGCAGACACGCAGACTGATCTGAATCTTCACTGTATGCACATGCCAACTTGTACCTTAAGCTGGATACCAGCTCATTTGTAAAACTTGTCAATTTGCTACTTTATGCAACAACATTAACCTTATTGCATTCCCAATGGAAAACTATGGAGTTTTGACAATTCTGGGTGTAACAGAGATGACATAATTTTTGTTGATGAGATTTTTTATAAAAGCCTAAACTGTCACCACATACGTTTTCCATCCGTGGAACTAGCAGCAGCAAGATTAGCTATATGACACATCTTCTCTGCATGATCCTCAAAATCTGTCACTAATGCATTGTTCTGATCCATTACACAGTCACCCTGAAAACAGATAAATGCTAAATATTATAACCAACATATCAGGGTTCTTAAAAAGGATTTTTTTTTTACTTTTCGTCCCCACAAGGTGAGTCTTATGAGCAGGTGCATTATGATGCAAGAGTCTATGATGCTTAAGTCCTGTTTTGGGTTGGCAAGTTATATGTAGTACTTCTTCAGTTTTTATAGTAAAAAATTAAGTAAGTATGCCTTTTTTAAAACTTTGCTGTGATTGTTCTGCATTTGGCATGGTAATGCATGACTGGACCCTTATCATTGATAAAAGTTACATACAAAACCAACTTTAGCAATTTTACTGTTTGTCAACACTGTGACATCTTGAAGTTTTGGTGGCCCATATTTGGTTGGAACACTTCTGCTTTGGTTCAAAATAGTAAACCTATTTCTCATCACTAGTGATTAATTCCTGGAAAGCCTTTTTGCTTTATTTTGAATTACAGATGTTTTTGCATTTGCTACAAGGGTTCTCTTTTGTTCATCTGCCAACAAGTGGGTATACATGATGCATTTGTTTTCCTAAATTGTAAATGCAAATTCAAAATACCGTGAACTTGTGCCAACAAGAAGTTTGTCAACCGAGCTAATTGCCTCTTTGTGAACCGTACATCTTTTCTTAGGATATTGTATATTTTTTCATTGTTTCTTTTAGTTGTTGTTGTTGCAGGGTGACCTGTGTGAGAACATCTTTAAGTTGATACTGCCAGGCCCCCCAAATTAGCTACCCACCTATAAATCATTCTTTGAGACATTTTGTCCACCCTATCAATATCATATACCTGGTATATGTCTTCAGGATGTATAGTAAGTTGCAATATAGGCCCATATTTCAAGCTTATTGTTAGCTCTTTTCCCCAGTCATTTCTGTATAGCATGATGAACATGCTGTAAAGAAATATAGACTGTAAAAAGGTCAGTGTATTTGTGAGATTTTTACCTGTGTTTAGCTTTAGTGATCACTCTACCGACATGAGGTGTGTTTTAGCACAATTGGCATGAAATAAAAGTACAGTAAAACCTGTCTAAAATGACTACTCAAAAATAGACAAAACAAAGGTTTTAAAGGCAAATGGTAGCTGAATGAAGGTCGAAAGTATTGCAGAATGCTCTCTTGGAGCATTCTGCAATACTTTTGACCTGCATTAAGCGATAATAGGTCTTCAAAGCCAATTTTTGGTCTTTTTTGAGTGGCTACTTTAGACAGATTTTATGTATAGTGTGGTGTGAAAATGTGGTGTTACTGGAAAGCTTTTCGTGAATTTTGCGTCTTTCAGTTTTTTTTATATATATCTCCCTCCAGCCCTCACTAAAGCTGAACACAGGTAAAACTCTCACAACATGTACCTCAAACTACCAACATTTGAGTCATTGTGAGTTCTCTTTACTTGGAGCATTTAGTGCCATTGTGTTACCTGTGAAGGGTAGACAGCAGCTTTCACTAGTCTCTCTAGTGGACCTGTAGTCTCCTTGAACACTTCAACTACCAGGTGGAGTAGAGATATGTTGACATTCTTCTCTAACTCACAGAACTCATCTATCACAGTCTCACAAACATCTTCGTACTCTGTCCTGCAGGTGTATAAAAGGAGACATCAACATTGAAAGCAAATGAATCTAAAATGCAAGCCCTTATCAAACTATGCATCTGCCGTAAATCCAATCAAAATTGTATGTACAATAAGAAAGTTATAGCAATTTGAAAATCAAAATTCTGACTTCAAATGAGCCAACGGAGGCCACCATTTTTAAAATTTAATAAACTTCCTGTGAATTTTGAAAAGCCTATAAAAACCCCAAAATATTGTAAATTGCACAAATTGTTTTCAGAATCAAAAGTTGAAAAACAGAAAAATCAATAAAATGCAAACAAAGTTTGTTACGTGCCAGGCCTAACTAGAAACAAATTCAGGAAACCAAAATTTGCTATTTGGAAAGTCAGCAAAAAGCACTTTTAAAATTTAACAAAATTTATTAAAAATAACAAAATCATAATTTACAAAAGCAATGAAAAATATTTATACAATCAAAGAAAGTCTAATTTACAGTACCTTATATATACAAACTGTCCCTCAGAATATTTATCAACACAAGTCTTTCAGCAGTTTCTGGTCCCCAGATTTTGAAGTTAATTCCAAATGAACACTAAGTCTGAATCCAAAACTGAATAATCCAAAGTAAACCAAAATGAATAAATTAAACACAGTATTCCACTATAAAATTCCAGTACAAAAGGTTTAGACTTTTAAATGGTGAAATTATTTCAAAGATGCCCATATGAACAATTTACTTTTATATATACTCTTTAAGAAAATTCAAGAATGATCAAGTAACAACTATGATATCATATGCTAAATATAAATCAATACATGGGTTCTGGAAAGTTCTACATTCTCCTGGAAGATTCCACTAATTTCAAGAACCCACTCAAAGCTTCTAATGGCATGGAAAAGAAAATTCTAGAAAATTCCCGACTTTTCCGGAAACTTCCATGACAATGCATTTTCAACTTCTAGATGACCAGTCATCATTCTAGAAAAATCTTATAACCAAATAAATACCTTGTTTACAAAAACTTGTTTACCATCAATATCTCCAATATTTGGGTCAACAGAAACAAAGTAAACAAAATATGAAACAGATAAACACCATACATGTTACAAAGTTAAACTGAATAGCAGGAGACAAGTTATCCTGTTTATGCACATTTAATTAGGTCTGTGTTATGTCACACAGCCTAAAATGGCCTTTATATTTTTCAATTCTCTACTATACAAACATTTGTAACTTTCTTGTAACAATTTTGATCCAGTTTGTGGCAGATTTCATGATTTAATAAGAGCGTGCATTCACTTGTTTTCATTTTTGCTGTCCCTTTTAAACTATTGGTAAATATAAATTGACATTCTACTCTAACTACAGGGGTGGTAACAGTCCAAGATTCTCAATCAGGAAAATCTTTCAGCTCAATCCTGAACTTGTCCAAAATGTTCAGAAATCACCAATAAAATGTTTAAAAGAACAAAACATCCATAGAAAGCAATCAGTTTATGCTTATCTTATAGTAAATATCTGATTAAAAGATCATGATAGGCCCTGATAACAAATTACAGCAATAATAAATTTGATCTTATATGTAAAATGCATGAGTGCTCAATCAGGAAATCCTGATTAACCCTGAACTTTATCACCCCTGTGATGAACAGCACACCTCTTTCAGTTTCACATGTATCTCCATACTCTGTCCCATCAGTGTATTAAACTATTGTTAAAGACATTCTACTCTTACTCACAAAATTCATCTTATATGTATGTGCTTTTCTGCAAGTCTTACAAACATCTCCATAAACTATTAGTAAAGATACTCTGACATTTTTCTCTAACCCAAACGATTCATCAATCATATACTATTTGACACATTTACATTTATTGTAACCCTTTGCATCTGTTTGTATTTTTTTAAAGAAGTGGTAGTAAGATTGGATCAGAATGTTAAGTGTTCTAAAAACTTAAACACCTCTTTCTGCTGCTTTTAAACTAAAATTTTGATAACTTTTAATATCAAAATGCTAAAAAATTACTGTTCTATTTTTGGAAAGGAGTACTAAGGACTTAATCACTGGGGTCCACCTTTCTTGAAATCATTGTGCCTCCAGATCAGCTATCTGGTCAAGATCCTGACTGTTTGTCGTCAAACTTTAGGAAAAAATTAAAATTATTTTTTTTACTCTTTACCTCATAGAGATGCCTTTTAACACTTTTGCAAACAGAGCAGACCCAGATCAGACAGTTCGTATGGAAATATGATTAGATATGATCCTACACTTGTGGACCTGACAAGTAATTTCTTTGTTCTATGTACCAACATGAAAGTTAGTTTATTTATATAATTATTAATAGTGGGTGGAGCCTAGCATGAATATCCACGAAGGAAAGGGTGAAGTTGTCTAACAGTAGAATATCTAACCTCAGTGTTGGAAGATCAGGATTAGATTTCTGTGACTGGTATAACTGTAGAACTCTTCCTTTAACCTGGATTAACTGAAATATGAAGCGATAAAAGATATCTATTTTAATCCTTAAGGTGCCTGCAAAAATGCATCTGAAAATGTCCTCTGCTTGAGTCATCTGCTGTGAATATTTTCTAGGGTAAATGACTAATGTCAGTGTAGAGACAAATAATGTGGACCCAGATCAGACTGCTCCTAAAGGAGCAGTCTGATCTGGGTCTACTTTGTTTGACCAAGAGGCTTATAAAACATTTCAGCTTGCAAAACACAGGATTTCCATTTAAGAATGGGTTAATATTTCAACAAATTAAGTGAAATCCATTTGAATGAATCTCTTGACATGTTTGTCTATGAAATTTAACTGTAAACATCTAAATTTCAGAGAGACTTTTCTGATATTGCTGTTCTTTTGTTTGGTTTTGTTTGATTTGATTCTTTACATCCCATCAACAAATTTTCAGTTATAAAGGGGCTGGTCTTCCTGGGTTGAACCAGTACTAAGCTAGGATTAATCTTCTTGCTCAAGGACACAACGCAGTGACGCTGGTGAGGCTCGAACCCGCAGCCCCTCCGTCTTGAGTCATGCACTCTACCACTGAGCCACAGTGCTCCCTTTATATTGTTGTTCTGGTATTTACCCTAAGACAGGCCCGATCAAACAGTGTAAACCCAGATAAGCATGCTCCTGATGTAGCAGACTGGTCAGGGTTTACACTGTTTACCATTCCCTAAAGACATTTCACATACCTTATCAGGGAGTTAAATTGACCTATGGTAAATGTCTATGGTAAATGTTCTAAAATATCAAAAATTGTTCTCTTTATGTTCTTTAACAAATTGTTGGTTATCAAGAATGGAGCTAGAATTTGTTTTTAAAAAAAACCCAGATGTCTCCCCCTTTTAGGGGTCAAAATGTCAGTAAATACAATTACTAATCAAAGGATAGTAACTCAAACAAGAGGGCCACAGTGGCCCTGAATCGCTCACCTGTACATCAGTCTTGTTAAATGGAAGCTAATGATTTAAATCATTTGGTGGAGGGCAATCGAGCTGGTCTCTTTGAGTGCATAACAAGACCCTACCCCCTCCCCCCATCACACACAAAAATTTTCTACATACCAAATATTAAGGCTCTAGCCCTTGTGGCTTCAGACATGAAAGTTTTTTCATGTTTTCCCTAGATGGGCCTCTGCGAAACATGTTGAACCCGAGCAGGCCGAATTTGTGCCCCAGGGTCTAAATTTTATCATACTTGGAACAGTCAACTAGGTGATGTCTTGTCTTACCTATATAATCCTATATAAAACATGTGACCCCTGGGCGGGACCATTTTTGACCCCAGGGTAATTATTTGAACAAACTTAATAAAGGTCGACTTGGTGATGCTAAATACCAAAAATCAAGGCTCTTGGCCTTGTGGTTTCAGACAAGAAGATTTTTCACATTTTCCCTATGTAAGCCTATGTAAAACATGTGACCCCTGGGCGGGACCATTTTTGACCCCAGGGTAATTATTTGAACAAACTTGATAATGGTCCACTTGGTGATGCTAAATACCAAAAATCAAGGCTCTTGGCCTTGTGGTTTCAGACAAGAAGTTTTTTCACATTTTCCCTTTATAAGCCTATGTAAAACATGTGACCCCCTGGGTGAGGCCATTTCTGGCCCGAGGTCTATAATTTGAACAAACTTGGTAGAGGTCCACTAGGTGATGCTGAATACCAAATATCAATAGTCTATAAGCCTACTGGTTTCAGACAAGAAGATTTTTTCTTGTTTTTCCTTTATAAGACCAAATATCTATGTTTTGTTTGTTTGTTTGATTTGATTCTTTACGTCCCATCAACAATCTTTCAGTTATATAGGGACGGGTCTTCCTGGGTTGAACCAGTACTAAGCTAGGGTAAATGTGTCTTGCTCAAGGACCACAACGCAGTGACGCCGGTGAGGCTCGAACCCGCGGCCCTTCGGTTTCGAGTCAAGCACTCTACCACTGAGCCACTGCGCTCCCTAAATATCTATGTGTCTTGATCCACATCTGAATTAAGGGTGAGGTTGGTGCCGTTAAACCGGTTTAAGCCCTCCAGTAAAATATTTTACTGACCTTTCCAAGGCGGTACTTCTTTTGTGGATCTTTTATGTTTTTGTTCTGTCTTGTGTTTGCTATGTCTGTGCGCGTCTGTTT
The DNA here is from genome assembly GCA_964019695.1 of Loripinus fragilis. Lineage (NCBI taxonomy): Eukaryota > Metazoa > Mollusca > Bivalvia > Lucinida > Lucinidae > Loripinus > Loripinus fragilis. Next base: position 141,961,090 of record OZ026515.1, read on the forward strand.
ATATGTGCTTTGTGGTCACCTGCTGGGAAGGGGCTGACCTCTTGGCTCTCGTTTGTGGTGTCTTCTGTGAGTTTGTCACTTTCCCATTGGTATCCTGGGTCGGTAGTGGTGCATGATTGTATCGATTCCTGATCTTTGCACCTTTACTTACTTTCTAAAACATTTGACCCTCGGGGCAGGGACATTTTTTTTGCCCAAGGTCTATAATTTTAACAAACTTGGTAGAGGTCCACTAGTTGATGCCACATACCAAATATCAAGGCTTGAGGACTTTAGATTTCAGACAAGAAGATTTTTTCACATTTTCCCATAAGCCAATGTAGAACATGTGACCTGGGGGCGGGGCCATTTTTAACCCAAGGGCTATAATTTGAACAAACTTGGTAGAGGTCCACTAGGTGATGCTAAATACCAAATATTAATAGTCTAGGCCTTCTGTTTCAGACATGAGGATTTTTTCACTTTTTCCCTATATATGCCAATGACAAACATGTGACCCCTGGGGCAGGGCCATTTTTGGCCCAAAGATATAATTCTAATAAAAATGGATAAGGTCCAGTAGGTGATGCTACATACCAAATATCAAGACTCTAGGCCTTGTGGTTTCAGACAAGAAGATTTTTTCACATTTTGCCCATATAAGCCTATGTAAAACATGTGACCCTCAAGGCTGAGCCATATATGGCCCCTTGGCTATAATTTGAACAAACTTGGCAGAGGTCCACTAGGTGATGCTACATACAAAATATCAAGGCTCTAGGCCTTGTGGTTTCAGACAAGAAGATTTTTTCACATTTTCCCTATATAAGCCTATGTAAAACATGTGACCCTCGGGCGGAGCCATATTTGGCCCCACGGCTATAATTTGAACAAACTTGGCAGAGGTCCATTAGGTGATGCTACATACCAAATAAAAAGGCTTTAGGCCTTGTGGTTTCAGACAAGAAGATTTTTTCACATTTTTCCATATAAGCCTATGTAAAACATGTGACCCCTGGGCTCAAGCCATTTTTGGCCCCAGGGCTATAATTTGTACAAACTTGGTAGAGGTCCACTAGGTGATGCTAAATACCAAATATCAATAGTCTAGGCCTTCTGGTTTCAAACAAGAAGATTTTCTCATGTTTTCCTATATAAGCCTTTTAAAACATTTGACCCCCTGGGCAGGGACATTTTTTTGCCCAAGGTCTATAGTTTGAACAAACTTGGTAGAGGTCCACTAGGTGATGCTAAATACCAAATATTAATAGTCTAGGCCTTCTGTTTCAGACAAGAGGATTTTTTCACATTTTCCCTATATATGCCAATGTCAATCATGTGACGCCCGGGGCGGGGCCATTTTTGGCCCAAGGGATATAATTCTAATGAAAATGGAAAAGAGCCACTAGGTGATGCTACATACCAAATATCAAGACTCTAGGCCTTGTGGTTTCAGACAAGAAGATTTTTTCACATTTTCCTATATAAGCCTTTTAAAACATTTGACCCCCTGGGCAGGGACATTTTTTTGCCCAAAGTCTATAGTTTGAACAAACTTGGTAGAGGTCCACTAGGTGATGCTAAATACCAAATATTAATAGTCTAGGCCTTCTGTTTCAGACAAGAGGATTTTTTCACATTTTCCCTATATATGCCAATGTCAATCATGTGACGCCGGGGGCGGGGCCATTTTTGGCCCAAGGGATATAATTCTAATGAAAATGGAAAAGAGCCACTAGGTGATGCTACATACCAAATATCAAGACTCTAGGCCTTGTGGTTTCAGACAAGAAGATTTTTTCACATTTTCCCTATATAAGCCTTTGTAAAACATTTGACCCCCGGGGCAGGGACATTTTTTTTGCCCAAGGTCTATAATTTGAACAAACTTGAAAGAGGTCCACTAGTTGATGCCACATACCAAATATCAAGGCTTGAGGCCTTTAGATTTCAGACAAGAAGATTTTTTCACATTTTCCCATAAGCCAATGTAGAACATGTGACCCGGGGGCGGGGCCATTTTTGACCCAACGGCTATAATTTGAATAAACTTGGTAGAGGTCCACTAGGTGATGCTAAATACCAAATATTAATAGTCTAGGCATTCTGTTTCAGACATGAGGATTTTTTCACGTTTTCCCTATATATGCCAATGTCAAACATGTGACGCCCGGGGCGGGGCCATTTTTGGCCCAGGGGATATAATTCTAATGAAAATGGAAAAGAGCCACTAGGTGATGCTTCATACCAAATATCAAGACTCTAGGCCTTGTGGTTTCAGACAAGAAGATTTTTTCCCATTTTCCCTATATAAGCCTTTGTAAAACATGTGACCCTGGGGGCGGAGCCATATTTGGCCCCACGGCTATAATTTGAACAAACTTGGTAGAGGTCCACTAGGTGATGCTACATACAAAATATCAAGGTTCTAGGTTTTGTGATTTCAGACAAGAAGATTTTTTCACATTTTTCCATATAAGCCTATGTAAAACATGTGACCCCTGGGCTCAAGCCATTTTTGGCCCTAGGGCTATAATTTGAACAAACTTGGTAGAGGTCCACTAGGTGATGCTTATTACCAAACATCAATAGTCTAGGCCATCTGGTTCCAGACAAGAAGATTTTTTCATGTTTTCCCTATATAAGCTTATGTATAACATGTGACCCCTGGGGCAGGGACATTTTTGGCCCCAGGGCTATAATTTGAATAAGTCCATTAAATGATGCTACATACCAAATATCAAGGCTTTAAGCCCTGTGGTTTCAGACAATAAGATTTTTTCACATTGTTCCATATAAGCCTATAAAAAACATGTGACCCCAGGGGCCAAGCCATTTTTGGCCCCAGGGCTATAGTTTGTACAAACTTTGTAGAGGTCCACTAGGTGATGCTAAATACCAAATATCAATAGTCTGGGCCTTCTGGTTTCAAACAAGAAGATTTTTTCATGTTTTTCCTATATAAGCCTTTCTAAAACATTTAGTCTAAACTTAGTCTAAACTTTTATTTCATTTTTGTATAACAACATGTGTACATATAATGCAATAAGTTCACATACAGATCATTTCGAAATAACATTTGACCCCCGGGGCAGGGACATTTTTTTTTGCCCAAGGTCTATAGTTTGAACAAACTTGGTAGAGGTCCACTAGTTGATGCCACATACCAAATATCAAGGCTTGAGGCCTTAAAATTTCAGACAAGAAGATTTTTTTTCACATTTTCCCATAAGCCAATGTAAAACATGTGACCCGGGAATGGGGCCAATTTTGACACAAGGGCTATAATTTGAATAAACTTGGTAGAGGTCCACTAGGTGATGCTAATTAACAAATATCAAGGCTTGAGGCCTTTAGATTTCAGACAAGAAGATTTTTTCACATTTTCCCATAAGCCAATGTAGAACATGTGACCCGGGGGGGTAGGGGGGTGGGGGGGTAAAGGTCCACAAGGTCAAATATCAATAGTCTAGGCCTTCTGTTTCAGACATGAGGATTTTATCACGTTTTCCCTATATATGCCAATGTCAAACATGTGACCCCCGGGGCAGGGCCATTTTTGGGTCCAGGAATATAATTCTAATTAACATGGACAAAGTCCACTAGGTGATGCTACATACCAAATATCAAGACTCTAGATGTTGTGGTTTCAGACAAGAAGATTTTTTCACATTTTCCCTATATAAGCCTATGTAAAACATGTGACCCTCGGGCGGAGCCATATTTGGCCCCACGGCTATAATTTGAACTAACTTGGTAGAGGTCCACTAGATGATGCTACATACAAAATATCATGGCTCTAGGCCTTGTGGTGTCAGATAAGAAGATTTTTTCACATTTTCCCTATATAAGCCTTTGTAAAACATGTGACCCCTGGGCTGAGCCATTTTTGGTCCCAGGTTCATAATTTGAATAAACTTGGTAGAGGTCCAATAGGTGATGCTAAATATCAAATATCAATAGTCTTGGCCCTCTGGTTTCAGACAAGAAGATATTTTCATGTTTTCCCTATATAAGCCTATGTAAAACATGTGACCCTCGGGGAGGAGCCATATTTGGCCCCTGGGCTATAATTTGAACAAACTTGGTAGAGGTCCACTAGGTGAGGCTACATACTAAATATCAAGGCTCTAGGCCTTGTGGTTTCAGACAAGAAGATTTTTTCACATTTCCCCTATATAAGCCTGTGTAAAACATGTGACCCACCGGGCCGAGCCATTTTTGGCCCCAGGGCTATAATTTGAACAACCTTGGTAGAGGTCCACTAGGTGATGCTTCAAACCAAATATCAAGGCTCCATGCCTTCTGGTTTAAGACAAGAAGATTTTTAAAGTTTTCATCTCGAAAATCTATTTTTAGCCTCTGTGACCTAGATATGCAATGGACCAGAACCATTTGAACAATTTAGGTAGAGGGCCACCCAAGGATCATTTGTGTGAAATTATTTCAAAATTGGACCAGGGGTTTAGGAGGAGTTGTCATTTAAGTCAATTGTTAACAGATGGACGATGGACAAAGACCGATCACAAAAGCTCACCTTGTCACTTCGTGACAGGTGAGCTAAAAATAAACAAAGCAGAGCTATGGTTCTTGTGTTTGACATTGTCTCCTTGCTACATGACACATCGTCTTATTGTGTTTTACAACTGTATGAAGTTTCATTCAAAAAAGCTTTAATGGTTTTCAACTTACAGCACAGACAAACAATAGCATTGCAAATAATCAAAGAGTTATAACTCCAAAAATAAACAAAGCAGAGTTATGGTTCTTGTGTATAACACATTATCTTATTGTGCTTTACAACTGTATGAAGTTTCATTCATCTATGGCTTAAACGGTTTTCAACTTCAGCGCAGACATAAAATAGCATTGCAAATGCTCAAAGGAAATAACTCCAAAAATATGCAAAGCTGAGTTATGGTTCTTGCAAATGACACATTGTCTCATTGTGCTCTGAAGCTGCATGCAGTTTCACCTAAATAGCTTGAACAGTTTTCAACTTACAGAATGGACACTAAATTGCATTTACTAATGTTCTAATGAGAATAATTTGGAAAAATTACAAGCAAGAGTTATGGTTTTTGAGCATGACATGTCGTCTAAATGTGCTTTACAAATGTATGAAGTTTCATCAAAATGTCTTTAATGGTTATCAAGTTATAGAGCGGACTCAATTTTGTGAAGGACAGACAGACAGACGTGAGGCGAAAAACAATATGTCTACCGACCCTGAAGGGGTGGGGGGGGGGGGACAGACATTATTCACAAAATGCTTGACAGACAGAATAGAAAACTGGGAAGACCCAGATCAGATGACTTCTTGATTTGGGTCTGCGCTTTTTGTATAGGCCTTTTTGACAAGCTAAAAAGGTTTGAAATTTTAGAACATCTACTGTATTCACAACTCATAAATAATTCGATTTTAAACTTACTCTTTGACAAGTCTTTATAATAACATCTCTATGATTATCATAGCAGAGATGAGCCACAGTCATACTATGTCTTACTATTCCCTCCGTCCACATCTCTAGATCTATGTGTAGTTCATCTCTATTGTCTTCATTTACAGCTTCCAAGGCCTGAAACAATAACAATATGAGACTGGATCATGAATCTGTAGTGCTTCAAGCTTCCAGGACCTGATATAATAGAAATATAAGACTGAATCATGGGTCTGTAGTGCTTACAGCTTCAAGGGCCTAAAATAATAGCAATATAAGACTGAATCATGGGTCTGAAGTGTTGACAGCTTCAAGGGTCGGACATAATAGCAATATAAGACTAAATCATGGGTCTGTAGTGCTTACAGCTTCAAGGACCTGATATAATAGAAATATAAGACTGAATCATGGATCTGTAGTTCTTACAGCTTCAAGGGCCTGACATAATAGCAATATGAGACTGAATCATGGATCTGTAGTGCTTACAGCTTCAAGGACCTGATATGTTTTACAGCCTGCAAAAGCAACGCAAACACAGTGAAGAAAGATCGCTCTGTAGGTTTTAAATGTCACTAAAATGTGAATGGATGTTTACATTAGTCAGCAGTAAATGCAACCCAGTAAAATCTGGTTGATCTTTGAACTAAATACCGGGACACATTGGTAAATCAATTCTGCCTAAGGGTTTTGTAAGTATAAAGCCGACGTTCCGGATTTTATCTCTGTATACGAAAACGGGGTCAGTCTGATTACCGCAGGCTACCACAGGATACCGCAGGATCCCCTGATATTGGCGTTTTCATAGGAATTTACCATACTATTACATGGAATAGGCATTATATAATAAATGACAGTAAATATCTTCACTTGTTTTGTTGGTAAAAATAGCCATGCAATAAACCAACTGATTAAAAAGACACCCTGTCACATTAGCCTAAGGATAACTCAATTTGGTGTTATTAATTCAACAAATTATATGATTATTTTCTATTTTTATATTTGATATATTTTTCATAACTATAAATCATGATTTAAGGTTTTCCTAGATTAAGATGATATTTGATTTTTTTTTTTTTTGATGAATCTGTGCAATATCACATGTGTGACAATATAAAATAGGTTCACCCATGATGTGTTTTGTCTCTTTTAAAATACCAGACTTAAGGACGAGTTCAACTGGAGTAAGGACGAATGAAAAATTTAGACCACTTGCCCCACAGGATGAGTAGGTCCAAAAAAAAATTTCGAGCCCTGGATAGTATCATAAATATTATACAGTAACACCCATCTTAAGTGGCCACTCAAAAAGAAGACCAAAAATTGGTTGTCAAGACCAATTATCGCAAATGCAGGTCAAAAGTATTGCAGAATACTTTCAACCTTCATTAAGCTACCATTTACCCTTAAGACCTTTGTTTTGGCTATTTTTGAGTGACCGCTCAAGACAGGTTTTACTGTACCATAATATATACTGTTTCGAACATAAAGGCAAAGATTCTGACAATTCTTACTTGATCTATTCTAGATACAAAGTATCCTGACTCTTCCGTCTCTGGTATTTCTTCCTCTGTATCACGGTTCTGTACAGCATCAACAACATCTCTCATGGTGGACTGTATCTCATTCACCACATACATCTTTCCCACCTTACAACAGGAAAATAACTAGTAAACACAAGTTTAACCCTTAAAGGGCCAAGAAAAAATGCATCTAAAAATGTTGTCTGCTGATGTCGTCTGCTGCAAAAAATTGCCTAACAATACTGACGAATTAAGTATAGGAGCAGTCTGATCTGGGTCCACACTGTTTGCCATAGAGGCTTCTTAAACATTTCAGCAGACGAGAAAAGCAGACGACTTTTGTTGTGATTGGCGCATTAAGGGTTAATCAACAAAAAAATTCAGCTTAAAATTGTAAATATTTCTTACCCATCATATTAAGCATATGTATTGGGTGCTCAAAAGAACCTTCTCATTGAGATGGTTCTTTTGAGTACCCACAACATATGTTTTGATTGAGAAATAAGAAAATAAGTTTCCTGTTACGCATTCTTAATCATTCAGATTGATATTCCTGTCAGAGCAAACATTGTAAACCAAGTTCAGATATCATTGACAGAAGTTTGATCAGGGTCTACAAAAATGTCATTCCATCACTATAACTTACAAACCCCATCAGGTAGTCAAATGGGCTGGCCCCTTGTATATTGGGACAAAACAAGAAATAGCTATACCTACAGATCAATCCTGTGAAGTAAGGTGAAATTTCACCAAGAGATTCGGGAGGAGATGTTGCTTATAGTGATTTGCTGACAGACAACAGCCTGACTGACAGCACTTGGATGACCGACACCCTACGATCACAAAAGGTCACCTTGAGTGTATGGCTCAGATGAGCTAAAGACCAAAGTAAGTTAAATCCTGTCATTCCTGTGTAAGGGTGTCTGTTGGGTAATATATTAGGGCACACAGATATATCCAGCCTTTAGATATTGTTAATCTAGACCAGGCCCCGAGGTTTAAAAACTTTTTTATGATCGACTCAACTGAGAATGAAATTTAAAATTGTTAACATTTTAACATTAATTAGAAGGATGAATACAACATCTGAGAGTTTTAAAGCAGGAAAAAGCTGACCTTTTCAGCAATTTAGTTTTTATGAGCAGTTGAAATTTCATGCTCAGTTGAGTTGTGCATGAAAAAAGTTTTATAACCTTGGGACCCGAGTCATAACAAATGAGCCAGTGCATGAGATTTCCAACAATGTGGTATGTGCGGCCAGCAAAGCCTCAGATCAGCCTGTGCATACGCGCAGTCTGATCAGAGACTTTGCTAGTCGCTTGAGTATTCTATGATTGTTAAGCTACTGACTGAACACCATTTGGAGATTCTAAGCTTAAAAGGAGGCTGCACAGGATCATATGAGTCTACACTTGTCAAAGTGCCACATTGTTGGAAATCACATGTCGTGGCTCAAATGTGGTTGATTTTACTGGCTGAACGAGATTAAGTGTTGAGTTGAACTACAGTGAGTTGACTTACTTCAGCTTGAGGATTATCTGAGTATTTGACATAATTCTGCATGACCACACTCAAAGAAGACAGACATTTCTTCATCACACTCAGAGCTGTCACAATTCTCTCCCTCTGACATGGATGAGTTAGGTCCCTTTGTCTCTTGTTTGCTAGACTTGTCATAATAGCTAAGGCATCTGTAAACTCCTGGATAAAAATGTTAATGCACAGCATAATTCAATATAAGATAGTACAGCCTTTATCTTTTGAAGGTCACAACACTGAGCACTTACAAAAATAAGTATACGTAATAGCTAATCTTTCATATACAAGCCCCAACAGCCGGCAATTCACCTGCTATTTGGGGCCGAGCCGGATACTTTAGTCTAGAACATAGCTATTTCAGTTCTTTACTTGAGTTGATTTTTTACAACACAGATGTGAATTATACTTCTTTTACAAACAAACTTGATCACCATTAAGCCAGCTGATATTTGCCATTCAGTATGAAAGTTTTATACATAGGAACAAAACCAAAATATATGTCTTTATGTCCTTAGCAAATGCAATTTATTCTTAATAAGAAAACCAGTTCTCTCTGTTAATAGCTTTGTAAAGAGAAATAAAACTAACCTTGAATCTAGTAAGAAGGTCAGGCATAGTCCTTGACTCCGAGAGAAAGCTTAGTTTATCAGTAACTATATGAGTAGTTGTGATCAATCGTCGGATTTCAGCATCATCAGCAACTAGCAGTACCTGAAATTGGAGGAATTACAGCAATTGAAGAAAATGGCACACTTCCATGGTGGATAGAAGTCATAAATCATACCAATGAATCAAATTTGTATCTTTTCACCACCTTCACATGATATAGATCAATACCAAATACAGTAAAACCTGTCTTAAGCGGCCACTGAAAAAGAAGACCAAAAATTGGTTTTCAAGACCGATTATCGCTTAATGCAGGCCAAAAGTATTGCAGAATGCTCCAAGAGAGCATTCTGCAATACTTTGGACCTTCATTTAGCTACCATTTGTTTTTAAGACGCTTGTTTTGACTATTTTGGAGTGGCCACTTAAGACAGGTTTTCACTGTACAAAACTAATATGGAAGCCATACTGTTTTTTGCCTAATGAAACTGTTATTAACTGGAGATAACTCAAACTGACAGACAGGGGCAAAGGGCAACCATTCTTGCATGTATTACACCATTTAGAACCAAAAAATAACCCTACCAAATATTATCAAACATTTCAAGGTTTTTTCTTAAGGCTGAAAACTGAACAGGAGATTTGAGCAACCATTCTTTTATGTGACATACTATCATAACCTGATACATGTATAAAGTTATAATGAAACCCTATCAAATATTATCAGATAGCGTAGGAAAGTTATGGCGGCCTAAATGTTGGCTTGCTTCTTCATCTACTTCCCTTCTTTGTGTTTCAGAGCCGCAAAAGCATATGCAAGAAACAACAAAAATCTCACATGCTGACTCGTGTATGCTGGTGTCGAGCTAGGTACCAGTAGGCATATGCACCCATGGGAGACTCAGATCAATCTGCACCTCTGCACAATCTGATCTTTTGTGGGTGCTCTATGGGTAGCCAAGGGTCAAACATTTCTTTGGGTGGAAAACTAAGACTGATCGGACTGATTTGAATCTTTGCTATACACACACACCAACTTGTAACTTATGTTGGATACCAGCTCATTTACAGACCAATTCCTTTTAATTTGGGTTAATTCAACCATCAACATACATAGGGCCCGGACATAGGGCCAGTTAAGCAAAAATAATTTGCGTAAAATTGTGATTATTTTCTTATCCATCTATTTAAACATTTGTTTTGGGTGCTCAAAAAGAACGGTCCCATCGATACGGTTCTTTTGAGCACCCACAACATATGTTTTGGTTGAGAAATGAGAAAAATAATTTTCAGTTTGGCACTCTTATCTGGGGGGCCTGAACATAATTGAAAATAAGAGCTGAATCAGTGCTATTCCGAAGTATGCCATATCTACCTTCATGGTTCCCTGTAAGACATCTTTACTAGCTTGAACAAGTTTATTTCTGGCTTCTTTGCTGGGACCAATACCTTGGAGTCTCTCTGCAGCAACATACAGGTTTGAGCTGGACAATTCCAGAACTTCACAGGAGCTTAAAGTTTGAGCAATGAATTCCTGTAAACATAACAAGCATATATATTCCAGGAAAGGAGGTAGTTTTTGTTTGTTTGATTTGATTCTTTACGTCCCATCAACAATCTTTCAGTTAAACAGGGACGGTCTTCCTGGGTTGAACCAGTATTAAGCCAGGATAAATGTGTCTTGCTCAAGGACCACAACGCAGTGACGCCGGTGAGGCTCAAACCCGCCGCCCTTCAGTCTCAAGTCAAGCACTCTACAACTGAGCCACTGCGCTCCCTACAAGGAGGTAGTCATGAATCAGGGAAAACAGGGAAATGACACTGCACACAGCTGCTATTGGTTAAAGTCCCTCAACATAAGAGATCTGTTAACCCTTTGTATATTAATGGATTATTCCATCCGGTTTGATACAATACATTTGGGATAGTCCATTGTACATATCTAGGGGTGTCAGGTTATAATTTTCAAAATATATTATTTTGTCTGAAGAGCTTTTAAACCTTTACAAACAGTGTAGACCCTGATGAAATGCAGCATTATGCTGCATTTCATCTGGGTTTTCACTGTTTGCAAAAGAACTTATTTAGAGGTTTCTTGAATAAGCATTAATGACCTTCATAAAGCTTCGTGGAAGTTAAAAACTGATAATTACAAAATGAATACTCAGGGAAAAAGACTAACAGGGGCCCAGTAGCCCAGTGCCTCTAAATTTTGGGCTGTGTCCCTAAAATTAAATGTTTAGGGGCCCAGCTTGCCCCTGAAAATATGGTAGTATGTAAAGGTATGAAGTCTTGAGAATTCCGACACTAAAGCTGTTGGAAGTTTACAAATCTTCATTCAGCTGATTCTAAATACTGCTAATAGGGTGAATAATTAGAGGAATTAAGATTTGAGGGTCTCTGACTTCAATTATGAAAAAACAAATGCTTGGCAATGGTGTAGCGTTGAGTTTAACTTTCCGCCAAATCCTGGGCCCCTAAATTTTGGGCTGGGCCCCCAATCATTTTGTTTGAGGGGCCCAGCTTACTCCTGGTGAAAAACAGTTAGTCTGTATCCCTGATACTGAAGTAACTGGTGAGCAATATTCTGACTGGAGAGAATCCTGTATCCTGATTGGCCCAATTAGTCTTCATAAACCTCTATGTCTACCTGAAAACTCTTCTAAAATGGCCTACAGGGTTATATAGGATGAAAACCAGCTCAAACTAGTTACAAAGGTTGATATTTTTGAAAAAGTTCTTATATCACCCTCTATGAGGCCCTAGAGAGCTAAAAATAGTCATGCTGCACAAGAGCTGCATGAAATTGACATAATTTGCTGTTTCATCTTAAAGACTTTTTAATGAATTTTAACAACAGTTTTGTTTAGATTGTTCACTTTTCTTTGTTTGAATAAACAAAATGTAAAAAAGTGTTTTATGATTTTACATTCTTCATTCATAGAATTTATATACATATCAAAATGGAAGGCACGCAAAAAGCATGCATAATTTTCCAGCTAGTTTTAGTGGTTTACACTACAAGCAAATAAACTAAATTGAAATACCCTTGTACATTGTATTAATTTCTTATTCTAACCCTTAAAGCACCATCACAACAAGTCTTCTATTTTACCATCTGCTGAAAGGTTTTAGAAGCCTCTTCAACAAACAGTGTAGATGCAGATCAGACTGCTCCTGTAGGAGCAGTCTGACCTGGGTCCACACTGTTTTCCTTTAAACTTACTTTAACCAATAATGTGCAGTAGACAGCTAAAGCAGACAACATTTTCAGATGCAGTTGTTGATTTTTTGCTTTAAGGGTTAAGATGTAAATCAGGACCTTCTTGCATATTTAATGTTACTAGTAGACCTACAAACAGCCTTAGTATTTAAATTTGTTCCTAGTTCCTGCTATCAAAATCTAATCATACTCCAAATGATTTAAAGGTGAAAAAGACTTGCCTGATCTGTGGAAGACTGAGCCTGCTGCTTAGCAACTAAAGTAAGGTGACTTGCAGCATCCATAACTGCCTGAGCACAGGGAACCATATCATCATTTTGGAGGGAAGCAGCATCTTCTGATTCATTCAAAATTATGAGCAAAGATATCTATAAAAAGACAATATGTACCTTATTCACGTTGACGCTAAGATTTATCATTGTAACTGCAGTAGATTTCTAGTTTTGCAATCATTTTGCTTAGGAATAAAGCTGCCACCATGATCCGCGATTTTGCTACCGCCATTACCCGTGATGGCAAGGTTCCATTTGACTGAGAGCAAAGTTTCATTGTCTGCCTGTGCAAGGAAAAGGGTGATGCTCTGGACAGAGGCAACTAGCTGACTGAACAGACCAGGAATATTCTAAATAGGATTCAAACAAAGTCTAGCTCAAAAGACACCAATTGTCTTATGAGACTATCGACAATCTGATTGTCGATAGTTTCATAAGACAAGAAGTGTCTAATGTCTATTAAGTTAGGTTTTGATCCAGGAAGTCAGTTGGGACCTTGCCATCATGGATAATCGTGGATCATGGAAGCATCTGTATCATCTGCTGCTTTGAACATATACACCACTTTGCCTGATGGACCTGTAGCTTTGCCTAACTACATCTTTGAGATGGAAATTCCACGATAATAAATTACAACAGCAACCTGATGGGGTAGTGCTAGAATGTCTATTACCAAAATGACTATTCCTTTAATGTCTACTGTGCCAAAATGTATATTCCCATTATGTCTACTGTGTCAAAATGTCTCTTGTTTGTTTGTTCAAAGTGATATAAAAATATATGCTTGTAAATTTTCAGATGTGTTAATTTCTTTACTTTTGTCCACAAACTTCTAGATAGCTCCTTGTAAATCACATTTTATTGTGTTTATCACAAGTTTCTTACATTAAAATAATAGCTTTTTGGTTATTTTGGGGGAGTGCTAAGTGATTTTTGTGAAAATCTCACAGAATTTTATCATATCTCCCTTAAAAATTTGCTTTATCTCACTGATTTCAGTCCACATTTTATGGCATTGTATGCTGTCTATGTGTCAGACATTTCCTTGACATCTAGAGCATCTGTAGTTTAGGTCCTCTTTCACATGCTTGAGGGCACTGCACTTCTAGTGCACCCAGTGCTTGCCCCAGGGGGGTACTCTCATTTTTTCTTCATACGTAGGCGACTACAGATGGTGCCAGACTATTGAGGAATAGTCCTTTGGGAAAAAGGAAAGCTTCTGGGTATCACTATAAGCCTCGAGCTTGCAATACTGAGAGTTGTGTGATGACCTGGCCCCAAGGTTATAAAACTTGAGTACAGTCTCAAATTCAAAATAAAGCGCAAGCAGCCAATTATTGCACTTTATTTTGAGTTTGAACTCAATTTTTTTAACCTCTGGGCCTGGTAGATTTTGTTCTCTGAGACGGGGTCAAGTACTTGTCTTTATCAATAGACATAGTCCCACAATGAATCTTGTGGAAGAATAATAGAGAGGACTGATCCCTCCGGGCCTCAAGAGTTGGCCATTGTAGCTCATCGAGCATCTCACCACACACTACAAGTGTTGCACCACATCCTGCAGGTCCAGCGGGCTGCAGTCCTCTGTACCTTCTCCACCTGTTGTATCTGAGTTTTACAATGTGGACTCCAAATAGGTGCTGCATACTATAGTGTTGGGCGTACCAAAGCTTTGTATGCAACCTCCTTAGTACTCCTAGTCCTAGGTGCGAAAGTCTGCGAAGGAAACCTAGTCTTAGTTGCTTTGGACGAAATATCAGAGATATGTTGACCCCAATCCATGTTCTCTGTGATTGTTATGCCAAGATATTTTGCGAACTGAACATTTTCCAAGGTTTGCTGGTGCAGTGTGTAGTCGTGAAGGATTTGTTCTTGTGTAAAAAAAAAACTGTCGGTAAGCAAAGGGGTCTGATTTGGTCAAATTTGGAGCGTTGAAGCATGCAAAATGGGCGCTTTGAGTATTTTTTTTGCAGTTTTTTTATAAAAAATAATTTATTCTAAAGCATACAAATTACACTAAGAACAATTAATCACTCATATCCATCTTTATAGTTAGAAAAAAAAAGTCAGGTTAGCAATGAATATGCCATTTTATTGGCCTGATTTGGTTCGATTCATTATCAGAGGTGAGTGTAATTTGCACTCCTGGCGTAATGATCGAATTCGATGGTGCCAGTATCACAGGATAAATAGATTCGGTAGGGGAGATTAGGGTACTCTCGGACAGGTTTTTGCTTGGCTGGTTGTCAGGCGGTCACACTCCTTTCCCAGGCGTCTGTGTGCTAATAGCATATTATTGTATATGTAGCAGGGTACCAAACGCACAGTTACCGCTTGAGAATAGACTGGTTTTGCGTCATTTTTTTATCTTCATTTGTCACAAATGAAGATAAAAAAAAGGCTCTCAGAATGTCTGGCACTTTTATCAGGATTATTTCAGAATCAAGAAGGCATGATTTAAGACTATTGGTCTTATAAAACAACTGTTGTTTAGCATTTCGCAAAAGCTATTGAGGCTTCTCTGAGAAGCCTCAATACTATTGCAAAACCTCCAGCAGGCCTTTTTCATCATGCTTTTTCAGAGTAATTACAGATTAACAAAAGGAAACTAAGACTTTAAACTACATAATGGTCTTTCCAAAAAAAAAAACATGTTTTGTATAATATTCCTTGAGGGACAACAACCTACCAGAGGCATGGCTTTTTGAGAAGCCAAACCTGAACGGATCTGACTTGTGTTTTCTTTTTACAGTTTTCATAAAAAAAACATCATATTTATCTGAAATTGGCTTTACTCTTAACTTATAATCAGAATTGCATGATGTATTATATGAGACTGTGCAATGCTGAATATTCCTTGAGCGCTCTAGGGTAAAATTTTGGTGGTTCAATTTTTCAGAGGGTACATGAAGCCACAAAAACTCTGACAGCCACTCATTTTGAAAGCACAGTGTAGGCCTAGATTTGTTATTAACTGCTTAAAAATGACTATGCAAACCCGCCATAAACAAATTTGAGCAGGGCTGCCCTGAGCATAATTTGCTGGAAAATGACTAAGTTAACACACTGAAAAAAAAGTTGGGCAGGGGTTCCCCTAAACATAATAATTTTTCCTAAAATAGAAGGAAAAAAACAGAATAAACAACCAACAACGACCAGTGTTGTCTTTTTAATAGTAGATTATTGACCGGTTTCGGTCATCTAATGACCTTTTTCAAGATGAAATATAAGTATCATATAAGCCTGAAGTACAAAAAAACGGATAAGAAAAGTCACATGACCCTTTCTGTTATGATGTGAATAGAATAGAATAGAGTGATAGTATGAAAGAGTTCTAATAGAGTGGGTATGTATATTGCGTATATATGACATCAAGAGGTAGTTCTTGCATCAACCATTGTCCATGGTTTTATATTTCAAAATCCTATATAATTGTGCATTGCTGGTTTGGTTATATAATGATTTTTCGTTCACCCCCAGCCCTTTTCCCCAACCAACATAAAGTAGGGATAAGATAGAAAAACTGAAGAAGTGGGGTATGGTACTTGGAACTATAGAAACTTAATTACACCAAAGCACCAGCTTCTTCAGGTCTGATAGACATGAGACAGTTAAGATAGTCAAAATAAAATCTTACCTCTTAAATTTTCCATCTCTCTTGAGTCCCATTCTTACACACAGAAGTACCAAATTAAACCAGCAAATTTTATCAGCTGTTTGGTATTTATCTTTTATGCATCCTGTGAAACAAGTTTTAAATGTTGCACTGACAGGGGCAATTATCTGTTTAAACAAGTAATCCACTGCTGATATGCCGATTGTTAGAGGACACAACACCCCCGGGCCCTGATAATTTAACGGCAGGTTAAATTAATGTGCGACCGGTATAACAACAGTCGGTAGAAAATGTAAACATCCGGTTCAGACCACGCTAATTTTCCGCTGGCTGAATACAGTTTATTTTTGGAAAATGACAATTTTGACCCACAAGCTGCAAATATCAGCGTCAAGCCCGAAATTTGCATGCGTCAGATGACCCTGGAGACAATTTTAAGTTGCGTCAGACTACAAAATAGTGTGTCAATGGCTTGGAAAATGCAGCCTTGGCAGAACACTGCCGGTAAAACAAAACAACAATAAAAGCACCGCAAGCACTGCATAATACCCCATCACTGCTGGGGGCACCAAAAGTTATTTTGTGAGATATATAATGCCTAAATAGCAACAGAACTGAGATAGACAGTGATATGACGTCCTTAGTCACCATATGTAAACTTTGATGGTCAACATATCTGTGAAGTTTCATTCAGATATTTCATATAGTAAAGGAACTACAGGTCAAAAACATTTTCCAGATTAATCAAGGGCGGATAACTCATGAACTGGAAAGGTAAGAGTGACGGTCCTTCGTTGTAAAATGTAACCTTTGCTGTTTAACATATCTGTGAAGTTTCATTCAGATATCATAAACAGTAAAAGAATAACAGGCCAGAAACCATTTTTTAAAGGGAGAAAGGGCAGTAACTCCATCGAAAATGGTCGGATTTTGCCCATTAACAATCCCATATGACTCATCCCCAATAACAATATGAATGCAAAATTTGAAAAAATTCTGTGCATAAATACTCAAGTTATCGGTCGGAAACAGTGAGCATGGACGGATGAAATGAACAACAGGTCAAAAACCACTTCTCAGATAAATCAAGGGTGGATAACTCACAATCTGGGAAGGTAAGAGTGACGATCCTTACCCACAATATGTAACCTTTGATGGTCAACATATCTGTGAAGTTTCATTCAGATACTCCATATAGTAAATGAACTACAGGTCAAAAACCATTTTTCAGATCAATCAAGGGCGGATAATTCATGAACTGGAAAGGTAAGGGTGACGGTCCTTACTAAAAATATGTAACCTTTGATGTTCAACATATCTGTGAAGTTTCATTCAGATATTCCATATAGTAAAACAAACTACAGACCAAAAACCAATTCTCAGATCAATCAAGGGTGGATAACTCACAATCTGGAAAGGTAAGAGTGACGATCCTTAGTCACAATATGTAACCTTTGATGATCAACATATCTGTGAAGTTTCATTCAGATTTTCCATATAGTAAATGAACTACAGGTCAAAAACCATTTTTCAGATCAATCAAGGGCAGATAACTCATGAACTGGAAAGGTAAGAGTGATGGTTCTTTGTCACAGTATGTAACCTTTAATGTGAAACATATCTGTAAAGTTTCATTTAAATATTCCACATAGTAAAGGAACTACGGGTAAAAAACATTTTTAATTCAATCAAGGGCGAATAACTCACAAACGGGAAAGGTAAGAGTGACGGTTCTTAGTCACAATATGTTACCTTTGATGTGAAACATATCTGTGAAGTTATATTCAGATATTCCATAGAGTAAAGGAACAATAGGTCAAAAACCTTTTTTCAGACCTATCAAGGGCGTATAACTCACAAACTGGGAAGGTCAGAGTGACAGACCTTAGTCACAATATGTAACCTTTGATGTGCAACATATCTGTGAAGTTTCATTCAGATATCATGAGCAGTAAAGGAATAACAGGCCAGAAACCATTTTTCCAACACGAAAAAGGGCAGTAACTCCGTTAAAAATGGACGGATTTTGCCCATTAACAATCCAATACCACTCATCGCCGATAACAATATGTATGCAAAATTTGAAAAAATTCCGTGAATAAATACTCAAGTTATCGATCGGAAATGGTGAGCACGGACGGACGGACAGACACCGAAAGGTATAACATAATACCCCGACACTAAAGTGTGGCGGGGTATAAAAAATGTGTGAATCTCCGGCAAAATCAACAGATCAAAACACGTTTGCAGCCGATATTTTCGATCGGCAATTGACAACACTGTAAGAGTCAAGCCCACATACATTGTTTCTACAATAATAATTGCCGTTGTTGTTGTCATCATCATGTCATCAAATCGGCGGATACCCTTTGAATTATGCAATACAGCAATTAAGGAATATTATTTTAAGTTGTTTGCAACATATTTTGTATGTAGCATAGTGTCGATTCTTGCTCTGGAGGTGCAACAACATATGCTTAAAAAGGTAAACAATGCTTGTCCGAGTTTACCCTTTACCCATATTAAGGCCATGGTAAATTCGGACACAACTGTTTTTAGGTTTATTGAGATTTTTTTTTTACTTTTTGGCAAAAATAAAGCATTCTGCATGTGCACTAAACAACTCTGTATGCGCTGGCTGTTTTTTGTTGTCATACGATCATTGGGAATCTCACGATGGCTATGGGCAGAAGTGGCTTATTTTAAACTAGCCTGCGTTGGTAACTTGGCTTTCAAAGGAGACCAGTCTAGAAACGTCATCTGGCATGATAAGCATAACGATCTGGTAATAGGGTGGGTGCAAAATAAAGAAAGGGAAAACAACACAATGATAATTTTTTATTGATTTATTTACGGTGAAGGCCCCTAACATTGCGCACTTAAGGCTTTTAACCTCCGTTGGATATAATAAGAAAGAAACAAAATTGAAAAAGTGTGCACAGCCAAATTGAGTAATCTATATATATTATTTACATAGAGTTCAAAATGAAAAATATTTTCCCGATCTCTAGCAACATTGATTTGAAGTGCACAACCCCCCTGTTTTAGGATAGCGAAAATAGTCCCCTAACATTGCGCATCTTCTGCAAAATTTTCAATAACTTCTCTTTAATGAACTGCTTTTACAAAATATTCCAGGGAAAGTAACCCAAGGTTGTTCTCAACAATTTACTTCAACAAAAACTTGATTCAAAATAAATAATTTGAAGTCTGGGTCATTTGAAATTTAGGTCTGAAAATTTTTATCAACTTTTGCAAATTTTTGTCGAAATCCTCCCCTGCTCAGCAGTGAAAGCTTAAAGTCAAAACCTTTGCCGTTTTTCTCTTTCCAAAAAACTTGATTCAAAATAAATAATTTGAAGTCTGGGTCATTTGAAATTTAGGTCTGAAAATTTTTATCAACTTTTGCAAATTTTTGTCGAAATCCTCCCCTGCTCAGCAGTGAAAGCTTAAAGTGAAAACCTTTTGCCGTTTTTCTCTTTCCAAAAGCAGCCTGATACTAAATATCAAAAAAGATTTTATCTGATTAAAAGTGGCATAGTCACTTGGGCTAGTGCCCAATGTTAGGGGACGCGCAATGTTAGGGGTAATGAAAACTGATAATGTCCGAGTTTACCGCCATGTCCGAGATTACCCTAATCTCCCCTAATCGGAGCCCAGTTCGGTGAATTTACGGACACCCAACCGACTCTGGGACAGTCTTCAGCACTTGTGAAAACAGTAATAAACCAGTAGTTTATTTTTTACCGGCTTTCATTAGTGGAGTTTTTACAGGCCCAAACCATTTTTTTTACCTTCACGAGCCTGGTGGCGGGGGTGGGGGCTTGTTTTCTGTTGTTGTTTTTCTGTACTGACCCAACAACATGAACAAGCAAGACAGTGCCTGTGCACTGACTGACAAGTTGCAAGGTGCCTGGCTGTTTTACCTGCGAAGCTATTGGCGCTAAAATTCTCTCAATAGATTTGGTCTTTACTAGATTTGATAAGAGACCGTATGTCACATCCATTGCTTCTCCTAGGTTGCTGTAAAAATAAAATCTTCAATCCATTCTTCAACTTGAAGCGTCCCAGGAAACCTGTCGAAATTCACGAAGTTACTTCCCCTTGAAAAGCTGGTTTGTTATATTCGTACTCTTTGGAATTGATTTTTTGCACCTGAAATGATAAAAAAAATATTCCTAAATTATTTTTATAATAGGTAATTGCAAAATAAAGACTAATAAAATAGATCCTAAAGGGAAAATACAGAAAGACATGTCGCGCGGCAACCCGACCGGATGTAAATAATTTTCCAAAATGGAGGGCGATTGACATGTCAAGATTTCTGTACTGAAATATTTGCTTTTCCCCTCATAAGTTGTCCGCAAATAGTATCGAATCATGTCAGATTCTGAGGATGAAGCACCTGACAAACAACTGAAAATAGTGATAATGGGAGACGGTGCCTCTGGCAAGGTATTCAATCTAGAGAAGATGGGATATTTGACCAGTCTCTTGTCAGTCTTGATTCTGTGAAGTCCTGTACTGCGCCCATCACAAGTCCTGTACTTGCCTAAAATCATCACTGAACTGATGGCGCTCTGTATGCAAGAGCTGTTCATATGGCCATGGGTCTCAGTCAGAAGTTTTTTTTCCCCTAAAAATTTCAAAATTCACTCTCCTCCGATAATGATCAGATTCTGATTGACAGAGTATTCTGCTTCTGCTTTGTACAGTGTAGGGCTAGTTACAGCGTTATACACCGGGGAGAGAGAGCGGCGTTGTCTAGTAACATCGTGTGAGAGCGTCTCTAAAGCTCTCGACTGTCTCAGCGCGAACAACTTCTGTATCCAGCTGGTTCCATTCAACTACAGTCCTCACAAAGAATGATTGTTTCAGTTGCTCAGTCTTACAGTTTTCTATGACAAAGCACCTGTTGTTATTTACGCTATGTCTATCCACTATGTTTTTTGAGATATGATCTGAATATTTCCTGGGTCTTATATGTCTTTTTGGTTTTTGTTGTTTTAGAAAATCATCTACAGGTATAGCCGGCACCAGCCCCTCGACCACTTTGTACATAAACACTAGTCTGTTGAAGCTGCGCCGTTGTTCCAGTGATGACAGTTCTAATGTTTCCAACATTCGTGTGACACAACCTTCTTCTCGCGTTTTATAATTACCAGTGATGAAGCGAGCTGCTTGTCTCTGTACGCGTTCAAGTTTGTCGATGTCTTGTTTTAGGTATGGGTCCCATATGATTGATCCATAATCAAGCAGTGATCTAACTAGTGTTGTGTAGGCACTTTTTCTACAATCTAAGGGAAAGCTTCTTAGATTCCGTCTGAGGAAGGCTAGAGTTGAGTTTGCTTTCTTGGTAGTTTTTGTAATTTGAGAATTCCATTTTAGGTTTTCGGTAAGTGTAATTCCGAGGTAAGGGTTCTCACTAACTTGTTGTAATATATGGTTACATAGGGAATAGAAGTGGGAAGATTTGTTATTTATACTCATAATGTAGCACTTCTTCGCATTGAACCTCATTCCCCATTTACTGGCCCATTTTTCAAGTTCTATCAGGTCCTGTTGTAAAATAGTGTGGTCCTCTTGTGATTCGATTTTCCTGTACAGAAGGCAATCATCCGCGAACAAGCGAACCTGTGATGATACGGCTAAAGGCAAGTCATTTATATGGCACAAGAAAAGTAGGGGTCCTAAAACTGTCCCTTGGGGTACTCCTGAATCCACGGTAACTTTACTAGATGACTCCCCATCTACTACTACTTGCATATATCTTTTAGTAAGAAATGTTCTTAGCCAATGGTGGATAGATCCAGTTATTCCAAAGCTTTCTAATTTAGTCAGCAACTCCTCATGTGGTACAGTATCAAAAGCTTTTGAAAAATCGAGGATGATAACATCTGTTTGTGAGCCTTCATCATGGAAGTGAAGTAGGTCGTTTAATGTTACTAGTAGCTGTGTTTCGCAGGAGTAGCCTGAGCGGAAGCCATGGTTTAGGTTAGTATGTTGTTCTTTTCAAGATGAGTCAATAGGTGCTTACATATAATATGCTCAAGCAACTTACGGGTAACTGATGTCAAAGAGACAGGGCGATAATTTTCTGCGAGATGTACATCTCCTTTCTTGAACACAGGAGATACGTTCGCGTTTGTCCAGTCTGTTGGTAATTTCCCGCTGTCGATAGAATTCTGGAAGATTTCACTAAAGTCCTGGGGCTAGTTGGCTTGCACATTCTTTCAAGATAACATTTGAGATATTATCCGGTCCAATTGCTTTGGAAGTGTTTACTTTTCGGAGGAGTTTTTCAACTCCAGGCACTGTAATGGTAAGTCCGGGTAGTTCATACTTAAACTGTTTTGATAATTTTGATAGAACTTTATTTCCAGTTTTTGTGAAAACAGAGTAGAACTGCTCAACGAGAATCTGCGCTTTATTCTTACTTTCACCATGTAGGACTCCTTTAACTTTAAGTGAAGCAACACCGACATTATCCAGAGGTTTAGCTTTCACATAGCGCCAGAATGGCTTGCTGTTATTATTGTCAAAACCTTCCTGAATAGTATTGTTCACAAAATCCACTTCAGCCTTTTTGAATTCTCGTTTGCACAATTTTTGGTATTGTTTAAATTCTGACCACTGTTTCGATTTTTTTGCATGTCGATAAAGTCTTGCCTTGCGTTGGGTCATTCTTTTCAGATTCCTGTTGAACCAGGGGACAGTATTTTTCTTTTTGAAGATTTTTGAGGGAATAAAGTTATCCATTGCTTCTTGAATTCCGGTCTTAAAGGTATTCCAAAGTTCTTCAATGTTCTCTTTATTTTGAACCATTATAATAATATTGTGCGAGAGTTGTACACATGCTTTCTTAATCTCTTCCCAATTTGCTTTCGAGAATAAGTACACTTTCCTGGGTTTTTGTTTGTTATATATTGGTTTTACATCTGAATCAGTCACTACCATCGCATGATCGCTAATACCTGGGATGCTCTGTGAGTTTTTGATAAGTGAGGGGTTATCTGTAAAAACTAAATCTAGCACATTTTCTTGGCGTGTGGGTTGGCTATGCACTTGCGTGAGTCCATGCTCAATTGACAACTCAATCAATGATTTTTTAATTTCACGATAAGGCGCGTTTGGTCGAAATGTTAGTGTGTTCCAGTCTATGTCTGGGCAATTGAAATCACCTGCGAGCAGAATGTGTTTACTTTTGTTGCTTTCAGATTGTTTTTTCAGTGATGAATCCAAGTTTTTAATTTCATTCATATTCCTATGTGGCATGTAGAATGATGATAAATACAAGTCTTTGTTGTTTTTCATTTTTACTTTAGTCCAGGGTTTTACAGGACGCAATATCCTGCGTCTTATACGCATAAATCATTAGGTAGGACCCGTTAATTCACCTTAACTGCGTCCGCTGGGACGCAGATGTGTTTGTTGTGCCTTTCATTCCCAAATTCCAAAGTTATTTCGTAACGATTCGGGTTTTCCCATATTTACAGGCTATCTATAAATAAATAGGACAGATGCTCTTGTATTAAACTGCTGCACTGACCTCGTAGGTAAACGAGAAGTGAAAACATTCCTGCAAACATCGGCCGTGAAAAAAAGTCGTAAAATACCATGCTTTTTCTCAGGTCTGCTCTGCTAAAAAGCATGGAAAACGTATACTGATTTGTCCATCACTGACTTTGTGTATTGATTTTTTCGTAGTGTGAATAATCACTGACAACTCAGCCGACAGCTCAAGCGTGAAGGGCAATTATCTTGACAGTTTTCTTTCTTTTGTATATGCCAAATTACGTAACATTTTCACTTTGAAAGGCTCAAGTCGGCAAAGATAAAGGCAGAATAGATCAAAGATACCAGAGACTTCAGATAAGTGGAGACATGTAGACAGATAGATAGAATACAATGACAGCGATCATGTGTATTTCAAATTTACCAACCAAATTTCTCAGAATGGAAAGCAAGTAGCAGTCTGATCAGTGACTGTTTTTTTGTGTGTGTTTTATCTCAATTAGAGAACAGTCTGATCAGAGACTGTTTTTTTCTGTCTTCTGGGTGCAGCAATCTATCACTTCTCCCTATTTTCTCAAACTTCTCCCTATTCTCCCTATTTGTACTGGAGGGAGAAGTCACTCCCACCCTAAATTTAAGGGCTAGCTTGGTCCCTGCATATTATAGGGACAAGTTCAGCTTTTGTAAAAAAAGTGTATAGGATGGTAATATGTGTCCCTCAAAAATTTCAAATGGCCCCCAATTAATCAGAAGGGGGCCAAACATGGCCCTCAAAATTACTGACCTGGGGACAACACTGAGCCTTCAAGGAAGGATGAACTACCTTCCAAAATTCAAAGCTTATATAAAAAGATGGACCCCCAATTTCAATGATGAGACCCCTATCATATTCAAAGTTGAGTCCCAAGGACCCCCAAACATTCAACTTGGTGTAAAACCCTGCTTTAGTCCATTCAATTTCACAGTCAGTAACTAGTATACATAGAAAGAAAGAGTTGGCCAGATGTGAGAACTGGCAGTAGCTTCTTACTTGTTGGGTGTGAAATTCAGAATGGCAATAATGCACGGGACAGTCATTTGGAAGAAACTGGATGGTAGTTAGTATACACCGGTGATCACCGGTAATAAGTGAACAAGGGATACTGTAGGCTACATTATTAAAGTTTTATTTCTAGCAATAGCTGCATTACTGCTGAAAAATGTTGATGGGGATGTTAAGAATCAAATAAAGCAAGAACTACACATATTTGCTGGCATTATTGACAAATTTAGGTGTAGTTGCAAACAGAGTTGACATAAATCAGACTGCTTCTGCTGGAGGATAGGTGCAATCAAAAACCCTCTTAACAATCGACAAACGCTAATCAAAATACGCTAGAAACATGCAGTGTTTTTGATTGCAATTTTTGTCGCCATTCAGACGACAAATGGCAATAGAAAACTGTTTCTAGCGATTTTTATCTACCTTAATCGATAGTATTAAGGTTTTGGATCACCGCCTATCCTGTGTGAATGTGGTCTGGATCATTCTTTGTGTTTTGTTTGATTTGATTCTTTACATCCCATCAACAATCTTTCAGATATAAAGGGACGGGTCTTCCTGGGTTGAACCAGTACTCAGCTATGATTAATGTTCTTGCTCTAGGACACAACGCAGTGAGGTCGGTGGGGCTTGACCCTGCAGCCCCTCGGTCAGTGGCTCTGCTCTCCCATGGTCTGGGTCTACACAATTTTTACAAAAGGTTTCATTCAGGGTTAATCATTATACTTTTAGTAAGCAACATCTGACATGGGTCTACACTGTTAAAAAAGCAGAACATATACAAAATGGTTAATATAGGAGCCGACGTTACTTTGTGGTCAGAGACTGTTAATGTTGTCGGGTCTCCAACAGTCCTGAAGGGGAAACGATAAATAGTTAATTAAAAAGCTCAAGTACCGCACGATGTGTTTTTTTATTTCCATGATGTCAGATCTAATAATTATAGCAAAGTTCATTTATGTCCCAGCCAATCATTAAGCATCAACATCTCAAGTATTAATTCAGTAGGCGCAGCTATAAAAATTACTTAAAGATATGGTCGGAGCCACTATTGCTGATGACAGAAACATAAATGAACTTTCCTTGAACAAGTGACATAAAATATAATTGTAAGTGCTATTGAGAATAGTCAAAATGAAGTCTTTTTGAGGTGCCCAAGAACTTTCCTGAAGTATGAATACATCGATGACTCAACAGTGACCGACACTCCTTCCAATCCATTAACAACAGTACAATTGCCAATTCTTTAAATTAGTCTCATTTCCATAACTGACTTGTAATGGATATGGACTGACATCATAATTGGATGATTTCATGGTGGAGTCATGGCTGACGTCCTGGTGACAGCCATAACACTACCCTGATAGGTTAGCTACATGTGAGACCCGTGTCTTAACATTACTGCGGTCATTGTCGACGATAGATTCCTTCAGTTTACAATCAATTGCTCTATGTGACATTGACAAGAATCAAAACCAATATCAGCAGTGACTAGCATTTTTAGACCTCATTGAAACTAGCAACACAAATCGCCAACAACAGAGAATGATTATGATATGGCAGGTGTTCATGAATGATACACCGAGTACATCAACATAATGACGGATATCATCTATGACTGATATTTATGACTGATGTTTCATGTTGTATATGTTAACATAATAAGTGATATTATCTATGACTGATATCCTTGACTAGGCTAACATAATGATGGACATCTATTGCTGATATCTATGACTGAGATCTGTAACTGATGTATTGAGTGTATCAATATAATGACTTACATCATAATTGACTGATATTTCTGAGTAGGTTACCATAATGACTGATATCTATGAGATATCTATGACTAGAACACAATTTGACTGATATCTATAACTAGGCTAACATTATGATGGACATCTATTGCTGATATCTATGACTGATGTGCAGGTGTGTCGGCTCCCCACGCCCTATTATTCAATAATTCCCCCTTTTCACATGTTTTGGCTCATAAAAGTTTACATTAACCTCGACATGACCAATATACTGTTCAACACCAGTCTCTGCACATTGAAATACTGCTCAATCAGTACCCAGGCTTAATGCCATCATTACAAGAACATAATCTGTATTTAGAAGGTTTGTCCCAATGCCGATACAGACAGGGTACATGCCCAATGAAAAATAAATTTAGGTAAATTCCACAACTTTCAGGTGACACAACAATCAACAGAGAAACCCATATTAGATGCATTTCGAGCCCTGCACTCCTAAAATGACTGAAACCCTGAAGCCGCTCTCTCTCTGGAATAGCTGAGCTTGTTCTCGAACCATGTGCTCGCCGCTTTCTCACATAAAATTGCAACTTAACACACACAGATTCGCCTATCTTTCATTCATACAGTGAGACAGAACCCTTGTAGTTCTGCAGGACCAATGCATTTTTACTCACCTGAAGTGGAAACGATAAGAAATTAATTAAAAAGCTCAAGTAACGCACGATGTGCTTATTTATTTCGATGACGTCAGATCTAATAACTATAGACCAAACGTCTTTTCCCCACAAAAGAGCTACCGTTATTGATTATTTCCCTTTACACAATTCACCTGTTGCTGCAAATCCCTCCCTTAGTTCATTGGCGCACACATGGCCGCATCGGCCAAACCAACATTAATGTAACATAACATTATATATTGGACACAAAAATAAAATGTGTAGGGGTGCCTGTACCTCTATGTTACACAAAAAAAAATATGGGGGTGCCCAAATTCAACTTGCTACATCAAGCCATGGCACAGTCTCCATAATGATCTTAGCTGTTGATGGGTTGTTAAACACAAACTCTATACAGTGTTAGAAATAAGCAAATGCCCACTTTCCCCCCACAGGTTGAATTAGCGGGGGGCAAGCTGAGAGTCTCAGAAGGTTGCCCCCTGGGCAATTTGAAATTCTTGAACATGAAATAATATTTTTTTCATGTCTTTCTTAAACTTTCTCACAATAAAGTCTTGCATGTCCACTGCAAATTAATATAAATAATAAGATCAGGGATCAAATTTAGCACTTGCTAACTTGCCAAATGCTAGTAGTTTATCCAAAAAAGCAAGTTGAAATTACCATCACTTGCTTTTATTAGCAAATGAATACAATTTGCTCTTTCCAAATTATGCAACATAGCATAAATTGCTTTAAAAACAGTGTAGATCCTGATCAGCCAGCTTCTGAAGCTGGCTGATCTGGAACTACAATGTTTTCAATATAGCCAAAATGTTCTTTCAGAAAGGTTAGGAGATAATTTTTTAAATACATTTTTGGAACACAATCTTGTCAACACATACTCTAAATGCATTGGTTTCATTTTCTAATTAGCGATATATGTAGTGACTTAGCAAGTTGATCATCACATTTAGCGAGTAAGAAAAATTATCACTTGCTTAGCTATTTTTAGTAAGTGGTTAAAAATCTTAAATTTGGTCCCTGAAGATGTAGATATGCTTCCAGCTTAAAACAACTAAACAGTCTAAAACTATGAACCTTTCTTAAGAAGTTCATGTCTAGGCAAACAGTGCAGACCCATATCGACTAATTAGGGCCTTCACTGTTTGCCATTGTGTAGATGTATACTTTGAGCCATATCTGTACATGTTAAAGCTCTACAATGTTTGATTACATTAATTTTTCACATGGGAGAGCATCGGACCCTTGATCACAAGGTAGCAGGTTTGATTATCACCTCAGGGCCCGGTGTTGTGTCCATGAGCAAGACACTCATCTCAGTTGCTTAGTACTGGTTAAACCCAGGAAGCAGTCCTAAAATTACTGAAAAATTGTTGACGGTGTTAAGCCTCAAACAAACATTTTTTTTTATGTATCAGCATTTTTAGGAATTTTATGAATGAATCGTGCAGGGCAAGTTAAAATTGTGGGGGGCAAGTTGCATTTGTCTTCAGGTTGCCCGCCGGACAAGTTGAATTCTCTGGCTTATTTCTAACACTGCTATAGCTGATGCAATACGTTGCAATGTAAAAATGACTGAGGGCCCGGATGGAGGGTTCTGAAAAATTGCAAATCATTCACCCATTTAAGGCGAATGAGATTTCCCACTATTTCCTAGCCCCTATTTCCTGCTACATTGTATTATCAATTGGGCCAGTCTATATCCGTTTGAAAGGTTGTTGGCTAGTATTGTTCATTTTTATTCAAATTCTAATAGAACATTCTGTAAGCATAAAGTGGAGACCCTGATCAAACGCTGCGCTTTGTGGTGTCTGATCTGGGCCTACACTGTTTGCCTATGTCCCACAAAAAGGACACTAGGCTTTAACATACGGGTTAAAATTTTACCACTAAATCACTTACTATAAAATATTTGCCTAGGTGATAGAATTCATTTGTTAACCAGTAAAATTCTGACAGCAGAAATCCTACACACTAAATTGGTTTATGATGCTTATCAGCTATGCAGTCTAGGGACAAGATGCCCCTGTACTTTAAAACAATCACTGCAGTAAAATTACATATATCAACACTATGTCAGATTTGCTTTCAAAATAAACAGCCTAGATAAAATATGTAAGCTTACCGTAACTCCATGCATGTAAGACATGAGGCCAGTGATTAATTAGCTTTGGATACAAGTAAACTTCATTTAACAGTGAAGACCCAGATGTAATGCTACATCTGGCGACATTTGATCAGCGTCTGCACTGTTACTCATTGAAGGGCAGTGATTTTGTTACCTGCGCATCCTGCATCTTTTGCGCATAAGTTTTTATTTCAGCGAGTCCCGGGATGCAATAGTATTGCAGACTTGTCATTAAAAATAGTGTTTAGGACTCATCAGTTTGCAGTTGGGACTCATTGATATTCAGGGGTGACAACCTACGTCATAACATTGATCTCGTATACACGTAGGACGGCGCCATTTTTGTTTTGCAAGGTAAGATTTTCCCTTCGTAAGACCATACAAATCAGTATCTGTGAAGACTAAGCAGTGCATGCGGTGCCTACCATCATTCTTGAACTGAATATATAATGGCTACACCCAGAAATGCCCTTGCCTTTGTAATCATTCGCCCACAAATATCGAAGCGGAAGACACAAGGATGATTTTAGCAGAGATGTAGTTTACACATTTATGATAATGTCATATTTTACAGCTTATATCACCATTCTTACCAATATTTGTGTGAGTGTAGTTACCATTTCTCCTTGGCTATCATTCATAACCATTATTTGCTGATGGAAATCAAAGGAACATTCAAAGTGCCAATTTTGATCTCGTAAACACTTATTTTGGCATAGATGTCGTACACACTTATAACGGGATCGATGTAACTGCGTAGATGTCGTATACATTTTCAGCCCAAAAGGACGCGCATGCTAACGACAAAACGGAGAAATGATATTCTAGTCCCAGTCATGAATATTAGTTCATTTTCAACGCTTAACTCACTCGCTAGAGAGCCTATCTATCTTGTGGTGCTACTTACGCCCTCGCGACTTTTTTGGCAGGCACCAAACGTCAGGGTTATGAAAAAGAATAAAAGATGAATGAATTGTAGTGAGTCTGGGTAAAGATGAAATGCCAATATTGCCTTGAAGATCTAAGGACTTGGGGCAGCAGCAACATTGGTTTGGAGGGCATTCGACTGGACAATTGCCAGTGGAAAGAAGGAGTCCTTGCTAGTATGAATTTGACGGAATGTCATACAATGGCAATACCCTGAGATCCTATGTGTGGGCTACATATAGTCGGAAAGGAGCACAGCCACCAGGCCATTTACAAATTTATAGAAGAGGCAGAGGCGTGCCACAGATCGTCTCCCTTCAAGGGTCTGCCAGTTCAACTGAGACTGCAATGAAGTGACACTGTTTGACCTGGTGTAATCAATTAAGGTCCACTAGACTGCACGTCTTTGAACCATTTCAACTTTATGGGTTCTATCTTTGGTATGGAGGTCTCACACTGCTGAAGCGTACTCCAGTTGGGAATAATAAGCCATTTCTTGAATTTGAGGTGACTTAGTTAATAAATCTGAGTGACCGTGGTTCTGTCCACATCAGCTTTCCAACTGAGGTTGGTGGAGATATCCACCTCAAAGTATCTGGCGCTGCTAACAGCCTCCAGCACCTGTGCATACAGTATATACTGCCCTTGTGGAGGTCACCTTCATAACCTGGCACTTGGAGTGGTTAAACTCCATATGAGCCGTGAAATGAGATTTCCAAAAATGTGGTATTTGAGACCAGCAAAGGCTCAGATGAGTCTGCGCATACGTGCAGTCTGATCAGAACATTTGCTTGACGCTTGAATATTCTATGACTGTTAAGCTACTGACTGAACATCATTTGGAGTTTCTATGCTAAACAGGAGGCTGCACAGGCTCGTCTGAGTCGACACTTGTCAAAATGCCACATTGTTGGAAATCACATGTAGCGGCTCATATCCCATCTAGCCTCCGATGTCTGCAGTCTGTCAAGGTACCTCTGTAGTTCGTCATTCTACTCGAACAGCGCAGTCATCGCGTGATGGTTGCAGTTCAATAGGACACTTAATAATGAACAAATATTACCCTTTTAACCGCCAGGTACACTATTTTGTGCATTCGTCGCCAACAGGCGATGACTGCGCTGTTCGAGTACTGTGTTCTCTAGTCTGACTCATATCAGTTCTGATTAAAAATGTAGGGAAAAAACAATTGGTTGGTATATACACGTACAAATTATATCCTCATCCAGAGGGGGGGTACTCTCATTTTTCCTTCATACGTAGGCTCGGGCCCAGCATCTATCGTTCACCCCAAAAAATATCAAAAATTTAAAGCACCCCAGAAAAATATTTGAAATTTTACCAACCCCCCAAAAAACCATCCATTCAGTATATGGACTTAAAGAAAAGACCCTTAAATGCATAGAAATTACCCCTAAATATAGTCCAATTTTGTGATGACCCACAAAAATATCCACAAAATCTTTATGCCCCGAAAAACATTTGATTTTTCTGTACCCCCCCCTCCCAAAATAAAATAATGAAATTCAAAATTTGAACCCCCAAAACACCCTAGCGTTCGTATGTATGAAAATATTAGAGTACCACCACCCCCTCCACCCCACCCCTGGGTTTATAGCCTACTTGATTTCGAATAAAATTCTATTCTGTTCTACAAAAGCAAAAACAAAATCTTACCTGATTCAGTGATTAATATATCCGTTAATGATTTAATTACCGCAATTGTTAATTTAAAGAGACGAGGTATGTTTTGCAATGAGGGTTTTTCCCCAACTATACAGGCTGGTACAGGTAGCTTTGCATCAATCGTTAGCTGTGTTACTCTGAGTGTTGACACGCACGCAATAGACGGGCGGTCTCTTTTGATCTTGTTGGAGTTGAGCAGGTTTAATTGCGGTCAGCCATGGCCGGCCGCTTATATAAACATCATTCAAAACACACATCAAATTCAGGTTTCGACCAAACCTTTATGCCATGCTCATGCTATATTTTATTCGCTGCCGAACAACGAGTGGGGTACCAAATATCGTGGGTTGACCTACAGCGCGAATTAAACTGTCCGTGAAATCTGTAGGGCTACAAAGAATGCGTCAATTTGCCCTGTCGCTTATATAAACGCAATAAGTATTAGCTTTTCAAAAAAGCTGGCGAAATTGAAACGTCCCAAAGTCAAAACGTCCTTGATTGGCAAAGAGTGCGAGCGAACTTCACATCAGTAAACGTACTTATTTGAACAGTAACGAATCACAGTTCAGATGTTAATAATCAGAGCTTAGATAAATCTACATGGACAAGCTCTAGAAGTTCAAAATGGGAGCATGCAGTGGGCAAGAATACATACAATGATAGGGCTAAACGACCGCCAGCTTTTTTTAAAAGCTAATACTTGTCATTGTAATCATCGACATTTATTATTAGCACCATAGTTAATTCTGCACTCTCTTTTGTCATATGCAATTTTTTTCAAAACATATATTATCAGCGTATCAAACAGTTTAAATCCAGATCAGGCCCGAAATAATGTCCGATAATTATCTACACGTTATAATAAAAAACCAACTTGAAGTACAGTTGATCACAAGACAATGATGGGATAGGTTGGCTTTAATGGTTAGATAAGTTTAAGTAAAGTTATTGCACTTGTACATTGCTCGTACAATTATCGCTGTGTACATGCATATGTCACATAAAGATTTTGTCCATGACTTTGTTTACGCATGAATTTGTACATGCCGTAACATGAGGATGGTCAATTTCCATGTTGCATGTTCCTCTGATAACAATGGAGTTATTGACAGCATTTATTTTCTATTTATTATTAATTTTACAGATCCGCTGTTCGTGTGTATTTTATTATAATATCATATTATGTGAAAGCCAGTACAGATAAGCCAAACTGTATACATGTTAAATTCTAACCATGTGTATTTATACCCTTGTCTGAGTTCTGGAAATCTGAGGTTGCTAAGAGTGGCATTAGCTCCTAAAATTAGGTTCCATTCTCTACTCATTAGAATCACTTCATCAGGTAGAAAACTAATGCATGTAGAAGAAAAACCCATAAAACAGAAAACTGCAATGTTAGTTCAGATATGTAACAGAGTCTACAAACTTCTTTAAAAATAATAGTTTAAGGTCCTACCTGTAATGAAAACCAACAGCTCTTGTCACATCACCTCAGAATATGATTTCGTTCTGAGGGATGAAAAGCTGAAGATATATGAAATAGCCAGTAGTAACCCTGCTTCTTAGAAAGGTGAGATATATTTGGTTATAGCGTTGAAGATGCTATTATGTCACTGGCACTGTGTTGCCACTGTGGTCAAATGAAGTGTCCTTGATTATCAAAAGGTCCACTATTTAATTTATGACTTTTGCTTGCTGGCCCAAAGAATCCAATTTAGTCCATACTCAGCATGAAGTCATACAATCCGTAAAGATATCTGTGTTTGTGTTTTAACTGGAACGCTTAAACTTTTTTCACGGTACTAACCTATAACCTCACTAAGCCTCTTATCTATTTTCAAAAATAAATCAGTGTTGTCAACATGCATGTACTTTTTACTGTCAACATGCACGTCCTTTTGGGCTGAAAATGTATACGACATCTACGCAGTTACATCGATCCCGTCATAAGTGTGTACGACATCTATGCCAACATAAGTGTTTACGAGATCAAAATTGGCACTTTGAATGTTCCTTTGATTTCCATCAGCAAATAATGGTTATGAATGATAGTCAAGGAGAACTGGTAACTACACTCACACAAATATTGGTAAGAATGGTGATATAAGCTGTAAAATATGTCATTTTTATAAATGTGTATACTACATCTCTGCTAAAATCATCCTTGTGTCTTCCGCTTCGATATTTGTGGGCGAATGATTACAAAGGCAAGGGCATTTCTGGGTGTGACCATTATATATTCAGTTCAAGAATGATGGTAGGCACCGCATGCACTGCTTAGTTTTCACAGATACTGATTTGTATGGTCTTACGAAGGGAAAATCTTACCTTGCAAAACAAAAATGGCGCCGTCCTACGTGTATACGAGATCAATGTTATGACGTAGGTTGTCACCCCTGATATTGGAAACAGCGAGTCCCAGGACCCATAAGCCCAAAATTGTAAATGAATCACTGGAAGGGCCAGCAAAACACACTTACTTACTTACTTGGTATACTTGGTAATTAAGCTGACACACTACAGTTCAGCTCTTAATTTCTGCTTTATTGAAGCCATAGATTGGTCCTTTACAGTTGTGTCTTGTAGGCTGTTCCATGTGTCGACCACTCGGTTTGAGAAGAAGTTTTTCCCGATGTCTGTGCGGCTGTACTGTTTCATTAATTTTTGAGAATGACCACGTAATTCACGAGCAGGCTGTTTAAAATACATGCTAGCAGGAGTTTTGTACTGATTATGAACAAATTTGTATGTTTCAACACATCTGAAAATTTCGTCTGCTAAAGTTGTTTGCTGTATATTTAGTACTAACATCCCATGTAGATGGAAGATTCAATTGGAACATGAAGGGTCAATAGACTTACCTCTTTTTATGTATGTGGCTGTTTGTCACATACTTTACTGTTTTTATACAGTAGGAACTTATTAAAATTAAATTAGTTCTGGAACAGTCTAGTCTGGGTTTTGATAAATAAAATAGATTCAACAAGAACATGGCAATAATAAATATATTATGCTTTGCTGTATGCATGGAGCTAACTTATGACAGAGTAATTTCTAAATTCAGATGCTGAACTCAGTTAAATAAACAATTAATCTCAGAGTGTTGATAACAACAATTACAGGCGAAATTTATGAACTCGGATCCAAGTTCCTCAAAAGCGCTTGTCCCTAGAGTGTATGGCTTGGATTCTGTTACATAAATAAGCACTGCAATAAAATGTTCAGTTCTGGCTACACTGCCAGCAGGGAGTGATTAATTACCAACCAGAAAGTTGGTTGGTAAAGTACGAGTTGAACCAGTCCTTAAACAGAGCCATCAGAGTTACACTGGCTACAAGT
This sequence comes from Loripinus fragilis, assembly GCA_964019695.1. Classification (NCBI taxonomy): domain Eukaryota; kingdom Metazoa; phylum Mollusca; class Bivalvia; order Lucinida; family Lucinidae; genus Loripinus; species Loripinus fragilis. Next base: position 141,996,363 of record OZ026515.1, read on the forward strand.
ATATGACTGACACATTGATGAAAAATTGTTATAAGGACTGCAGCCATTCTAAATTCAACCCTGGAATTTAAAGGTGGCATTTATCGCCATGGAAATTAGGCTTAAGTGGCAAATACTGGCAAATACACAAGAACACCTTTAGAACGCTGCCCTATATTGCCTGAAGATGGTAAAGTGGGGTCAAAAGTGGTGACAAGTTTTTCAGTGGCAGATCCATGGCGCCTGTTTTTCTCAGCTGATCATTCATAGCTCTCTTTCTCCAAAAAATCTTTTGTCCTATATTGAGCCAAGATGGTAAAGCTCCGATTTTTTTGGCGGCAGACCCATGGCGTCTGTTTTTCTCCGCTGATCATTCATAGCTCCCTTTTCACCCAAAATATTTTTCTTATGCCAGTTTTAACATGTTTCTGATGTTATCTAGAGCTGGAATTTTCCTAGCCCAAATCTCATTGGGAGGGTACTCACAACATAATAATGTTTTGGTTGAGAAATAAGAAAATTAATTTTCTGTTGCAAGCTCATAACTAAAGGTCTGTATGTGCAGTCTGACTTCATCCCTTATCTGCCGTTGTGCTGCAGGGAAGTGACTTGAATCTAAAAGCACATTGGGTTGAAAATGGTGAATCAGATGTTGAATTATGTTTATTTTATTTTCCCCAAGTTTAGTATAAAAAAGCCACAAAATTCTAACATTATTATTCTACCACAACACACAGAATACTTAAAAATACTAAAAGCTGGGCCCAATAATGATTTATCATCATCATAATCAATTAATCCTCCATATTTATTTTATTGGTGAAGAAATAGCGGAATTTCATATCTATCTGTGCATTTGTGCAAGCTAATCTGGATCTAGGCATTACTCTTATATCACTGAATGTTTAAACATGAGAACTGCATGGAACTCTTGTCTTGTCCCTTCTAACACATATTGCTGTTTTCTGTGAGAAATGAGCCGCGGCATGAGATTCCAACAATTTGACAAGTGTAGACTCGGGTGAGGCTCTGCAGCCTCTTTAAGCTTAAAAACTTCAAATGGTGTTCAGTCAGTAGCTTAACAATCATAGAATACTCAAGCGACTAGCAAAGGCTCTGATCAGACTGAGCGTATGCGCAGGCTGATGATCTGAGGCTTTGCTGGTCGCACATACCACATTGTTGGAAATCTCATGCACTGGCTCCAATAATTTGTTCAAGAAGTCACATGGATTTTTTAGCCTTTCTACCCCAATCTTTGCTACATTCCTTCTTTATATTACAGACATCACTAGCTACAAGATATTCTCAAGATCAGTTTGGAAAACAGTACAGACAGACAGTTGGGCTTGACTTTTTCTTGAAAAGGATTGTCTTACCAGGTAACAGTTTCAACAGTAGTCTAAACTTTTCATAGCTAGCTCTAAACAATAATAGGGATGTCCAAACATTAATTTTTCTACAAAAACAAAAAAAACAATACACAAAATGCCACATAAAAAGTTATGGGCGCGGATACCAACTTGACATCTATGAGATTAAGTACAGTGCAGAACCTTCATAACATGCCTCATTTTAACACAGATTTTGATGTAACATGGTCATTTTGTTGCCCCCATATTTTTTTTTACCTTGGAATTTTACAAAGGAATTATAGGAAAATGACCATGAAAAGGTCATTTTCCTATAATTCTTTTGTAAAACTCTCCTTAAAACATGATTCCCTTATATCAGGGTTCCTTCTTATGGACCAAATATATACTCAAACAAAAAAGAAACGTCCGATCTTCATGGTACTGTATCTTTCGATCCAGCTAAGATGTTGCAACAAAAATAAAACCAAAATGTTAATCAAACGTCTGACACACAAAAAATGGTGTTTATTTGATTTTATCTTCTGATCTTGAAGTGTTATTAAACCTAATGTGTAAACAGCTGTTTCCATTATCATCAGGAAGTTAATCATCAAAACCTGACACATTTTACGTTAAATGGCAACTAGAAGCGTCCGACGATGAAAAAACATGTAAAAAGCCCAAGTCTGCTTATTGAACGAGCGAAATTGCAGTTCCAAATCTACAAAATTATCTAAAATTACCTCCCTTTGAACTAAAAAAATAACAAATTAAGAACTTTCATATCTCCTTAACCTAACATCATTTTGAGACCGTTTTTGTTTTAATTTGCTGTGTTTGTTTATGACAACAATTACACAATAGAGAAAACAAAAACTATGGCTGATGTTGGGCATCAAAGGTTCACTAAATCTGTGTTTTATACCCCACCCCTTCCTGCAAAATCATCAGAGAATTTCCATTATCAATTGTTTTGATGCTGATTAGTCTTTATAACTGTTAAAATGCTTGTGGCGACGGAAAAACATCAAATTTGTTCGATTTTGTTGATTATCAAAATGTTGGACAAATAATGAATTTTCTGAATGTTTACACGCACGCTCGTGAACGATGTTTTTGAGGTCAGAGTATGTTACAAACAAATGACTGTGGTGAAAAAAACAATGCATACAACTAGTCAGCTTATCTTACAAGAGAGTTTGTTCAGTGATTAAAATGCGCTTGAACGGTTTGGGATTATGACGGACAGACAAGCTATTGATGTTGTGACTTTTTATTTTAAGGGTACTCGTGTTCGCTGCTTTTTTCAGCTGCTCAACTGATTATCAAATGGATTACTCTTAGGTGCAAATCATTTCTAAATGATCAAAGTTTGTATGGTGAAAATTAGAATGAAATGCCTTCATCCATTTGGGACTGGCAGACATAAACGTCAAGCGGACATAACTTTATTGTTTCAGTATAGCATTATAAAGGGACTGCACTGTAATTATGATGCTCACTGTAACTATCTCATTGCCGTTGTTTCATTGAGAACCCACTTCAATGCTATGAAATAGCAGAAGCGCATAAAGTGTTTACCCTCTGTGTGTGTGCATTTGTGTGTGTGTTCCAAACCCTTGTCTGGGCTATGTTACTCTGACCGGGTCACTTAAAGTACACAGGTTTTGTCTGTTAGACAGTAATTATTAAAACCTGGCAGCCCTGGTATATGTGCTAGAATTCAATTTAAACCTTTTGAGATATAATCAGCTGAAGCGTAGCATATTTCTATGTAAGCCAGCTAGAAATTTGAATCTTATTGTATAAACATGATAAATGTAAAGTCATCATTTATATGTATAGCACTACATGTATCTAGTGATATATGTATAGCCAGCCCATTAGGGCACCCGGATACCTCAGTCGGTAGTTTGTTTAGCTCTTACTAGCTAGATACCTCTGTAGCGCAGGTTCGAATCTTGCTAGCGTTGCTAGCAAAAAATATTGATTAGTGAAAATTATCAAATTATTCCTGCAGTGGTATGTATCTCGATGGTTTGACTGTCACCTTCCGGGTCGCGGTGGTTTCACAGGGTATTTCCCGGCAAAACGCCGAGTACTGCACTGGCTTTCCCTCACCTCTAGGCAGTAGAATTGCTAAAATCTGAAGCCTATCTCCAGTAAGTAGTTCGGCTAGAGGCCTGAATTTCGGCCTAAGATTTCATATACATTTCATATTTGAAGTGTGAGCGGAGAAGGCTCTGGTGAGAGCAATCATTGCACAGATATGTATGCTCATCTGAGCGCTTTCTAATCTACACTGGCTAAGACTCACCTATGGGACAAGAACCCCAATCTTATGCACTTGTCCATATACTTGTTTTCCAAGTTAGCAGAAGACATTCTGATTGAATAATCTCTGTTGGATATGTGTCATGTGAAATGTAAGATGTTTTCCATGAAGTCATGGCTGCAGCAGATGATTAATTTGTGATATATTTTATATCTACCAGGTATTTTCATATTTTGAGCAACTAAGGTCGTGCTATTTCATGTGAATTATCTGAAGTCAATTGAAATATCAAGACTAATTTGCTCCTAAAAAGTAATCTGTATATTAAACCTTATCCTGCCAGTATTTTGTCCTGCTTATTACATCTGCTGCATATATTAAAATGGATTTTGTATCCGAGTGAGACTCCATTATTGTTGAGCAATGTGTCACCCGCTCCATTGCTTAACTTCATAGAATAGCCAGACAACTAATAGTAACCTGTGTTGTTGTAAAAGCTCATACAGCAAGGGTGTATTAATGACCTATATAGTTCTCCTTGTAAAACACTTTAGAATGCTTTTATCATGGAATCAAACAATATGAAAGTAAGTAAGGGTGCAAAGATCAGGAATCGATACAATCAAGTACCACACCTGAACCAGGATACCAATGGGAAAGTGACAAACCACAAATGAGAGCCAAGAGGTCAGCCCTTTCCCAGCAGGTGACCACAAAGCACATATAAACAGACGTGCACAAAGACATAGCAAACACGAGACAGAACAAGAACATAAAAGATCGACAAAAGAAGTACCGCCTTGGAACGGTCAGTAAAATATTTTACTGGAGGGCTTAAACCGGTTTAACGGCGCGCCAACCTCACCCTTAATTCAGATGTATATCAAGACACATAGATATTTGGTTTGCATGAAAGACCCCTAACTTATCAATGCATCATCTCCTAAAACATATAAATTAAGATATAACAAGGAGATAAAGCAAAGATAAGAACTCAACAGTAAATAAACCCTGATAATCAAAGTAAGTAAGGGTGTAAGTAAACCCTGATAAAACTGCTTCTAATTTCCTAAAGGGTTCATATTGTTTGCAATATAGGATATCACAGTACACAGGCAGATGAGAGAGCAGACAACAATTGCCATGAATGACAGGACAAGGGTTAAATTTGGTGTTCAATGATACAAAGGGAAAACATGCTACTGTGGCAGGGGACAAAATTTTTCAATATTGCACTTGTCCTGCAGGACGAGTGACTTACAATTTTCACTCTTCCTGCAAACACGTGCACTTGTCATTTAAAAGCGTATGTAATAAAGAACATAAGGGAGTAATATGATATCCTTGAGGAATTCTTCCCAAAGCACTCGTCCTACAGGATGAGTGCTTTGGGAAGAATTACTCATCCTTTCTAAGATTTCACTCATGGTTATGAGCGGACGAGTGGAATTTTTGTTCCCTGTGTGGTTTATGATATTTAAATTTTTCAGGCAATGTACATGTTGCGTTACAAGTCTGGGATATAGGTGGGCAGACTCTAGGAGGAACAATGCTCGAGAATTATATATATGGAGCTCAGGTAAGGTTCATGGACAGAGGAGATACATGTAGCATGAGAATATGGCTTTAAACCTTTCAATGCTAATAGATTCGGAAAAACTTAAATATGGTGGACCTATGTGGAATCCTGCCATATATGAGGATGTATCACACTTATGTGGTCAAATAATATACTACTGTATCTCATACGCCATTTTTATACTACAATCTATACACCGGGGCTCAAATATCGTTTGTAATGATTAGTTAAATCGGGAAAGGGTCTGTTTTTTCACATTCGATGTCGACCATTTCAATTTCTCAAAGAAAATGCAAGTGTCTTTCAAACATTGATCACGTTTTGGGGAGTTTGGCTGTAAAACTCCCCAACAATCATTCAGCCTGTCTTATACAGTTGACACGATAAAATTCAATCATTTGTATACTAATGGGTTCTTCCACATGATATGATACAATAAAGTTTGGATGGTTCATTGTAGATATCAAGGGGTCACAGGTCTTTTCGTCTTAGCAAACAGTGTAGACCCTGATGAAATGTCGCATTGTGTGGCATTTCATCTGGCTCTTCACTATTTGCTAGAGTACAGTAAAACCTGTGTAAAACGGCCACTTTCAAAAAAAACAAATTGGGTTTTTTAGACCAATAATCGCTTAATGCAGGTCAAAAGTATTACTTTCGACCTTCATTAAGCTACCATTTGTCATAAACATCTTTGTTTTGTCTTTTTTTGAGTGGCCGTTTTACACAGGTTTTACTGTACCTTTTTAGGGATTTCCAGTATACAAAGTGTTAAAGGAGGCAACATTTCATATATACTGGTTCATTTCTTTTTCAGGGTGTGTTGCTGGTATATGATATTACAAATCATGCAAGCTTTGAAAATCTCGAGGACTGGTATGGGTCGATAAAAAAGATATTAGGATCAAAAGATAAACTTCCACATATGGCATTAGTTGGCAATAAAAGTAAGTTTTCAAGAATTTATACTTTCTTCATAGCATAGTTAAGAAAACTATAAAATAAACTGATTAGAAATACTTTTAATGTCTACTGAGATGGCAAAAAAATATGCTGGCCATTTTGTTTCTTTAGTGTACATTTTTCTGTAGTGAAGATCTAAGTAAAAGAAAGGGTAATGCATGGTATGTGTGACCATACATTTGCATAATCAGAAGAAAGTTCAATAGTTCAAACACTACACATGCTGCATGTCGAATAGCTGTGTAGCTCCAATTTTACGTTTTGCATGTGCATGGTTGTATTTGCTATATGAGGTTCAAATTGGGATGAATTACCATCAGGGATAATAGAATAAAACGCTAGAATGTAAATACAGCCTATATTTCACTTTCTTTGAAAAATATTTCAAGTTCAACTTGGGTAATTTTCTTTTGATTCATAGTATGTGTTTTCAGAGAATAACTTCCTTGTGCTTTATCAGGACTGACATTCTAAATAAGTACCAAATACCAAGGGTAAAGTGGCTCAGATTGGACACCCATTTACATTATCAAATAATGTATTTGTATTTCATTAACTTGTTGAGATCCATAACAAACATACACGGACACATCATTATGGGGTACAGTTGTAGTTATCCACTCAAGTGTACCATTTGATGGATTCTTACCCGAACCACAACTATACAAGGTATTTCTGGTGTCAGGTTGTGCGATGCTGAATCTTACAGTAATCTGGTGCTTGATTTAGAATTTATGTATCTAACCATTGATTTGTTTGTATATTTTTCAGTTGATTTAGAGCATATGAGAACAGTGAAGTTAGACAGACATCAAAGATTTGCACAAGATCGAGGCATGTCTAGTCATTTTGTCTCGGCAAAAACAGGAGACTCTGTAAGTGATGATACAAATAAATAGCTATTTATTACAGACAGTTATGTTATGAGTAATTTTTTTCGTAAATTACAGACAGTACAATAATGAACAAATTTTTTAAAGGCCTTACATTATTAAAGTTCTATTTCCTGTCTCAACTGTAAATGCACATTTTGTTACTCAAACTATGATTATATGATTTTTTGTTTTTGTTTGATTTGATTCTTTACGTCCCACCAACAATCTTTCAGTTATATAGGGACGGGTCTTCCTGGGTTGAACCAGTACTAAGCTAGGATTAATGTTCTTGCTCAAGGACACAACATAGTGAGGCTCGAACCCGCGGCCCCTCGGTCGTGAGTCAAGCACTCTACCACTGAGCCACTTCGCTCCCTAATATGATTATATGAGCCAGCTCATTTGGGAAATTATTTCATATTTGTAAAATCATTAATTAATCAAGTGGCCATCTGGCACCATTTGGCCACAAAAAGGATGGGGTGGTGATGGGGATGACTACAGTTAAACCTTTGTAAAACGGTCACTCAAAAAGACCAAAAATTGGTTATCAAGGCCAATTATCGCTTAATGCAGGTCAAAAGTATTGCAGAATGCTCCAGACAACAGTGGGGCTAGAGGTCTTAGGGATGCAATTTCATCCACTAATATAGAGGATCATGTTTTATTGAATTTATTAAACAAGTTGGGTAAAAGAGATGAAATGCGAGGCTTGCCGAGCATTTTATCTCTATTTTGCAACGGGTTTAATTAATTCAATAATACAAGAGCAGGAATGTTAGATTCTATTTATCACATGACATTAAGAATTCTTAAAAATCGCTTTTTATTGTGAAAAAGTCCAGACTTTGCCATATTTTACGCAACATTATAATGGATGTCATTAAGTAAAGTTAATAAATCTGTAAACCACTAGTGGTTTCTCGATTTTATTGCATTGCATTATTTCACTCCCAGACGTGATGTCATGTGATAATATACAATTATTGACTTCAATGAGGTAGACGCGAGGATTTATCTACCCGAAAAAGTGATAATTCACCAAGGCCACTAGGCTGAGGTGAATTTCACTTTTTTTAATTTAAGGGTAGATAAATCCTCATGTCTACCGAAAATGAAGTCAATAACTGGTTTGTTATATGACTTTTCAACTAAGAATGAAAATCTTCTATTTTTACTTTTGTTGTTGAAGTCATGTTCAACCTTCAACCTAATGACTTTCTCACAAGTTTTATCAACTGTTATTAAAATATTTTAGTGTAGTATTTTGCATTTTGAAATGTATATTAATTCTCTGAATGTGGAATGTAAAATTCAGTCATTATACTTTTTTACATTTTGTTAATTCAAACGAAGATAAATGAACAAACAAAACAAAACAGTCATAAAAATTCATGAAAGGCTTTAGTTTACCTGCTGGGATGTGAAACAGCAAATCATGTCAATTTCATGCAGCACATGCTAGTTTTATACTCATCATGCTATCTTTAGTGCTCTAGAGGGTGATATTAGAAAAGTTTAAAAAATATTAACTTCTGGAAACTAGTTTGAGCTGGTTTTCATGCAATATTAACTTGAAGGCCAGTCTAGGCCGGTTTTCAGATAGACATAGAGATTTATAAAGACAAATTGAGCCAATCAGAAAAAAGGATTCTCTCCAGTCATATAACAAAACAATTTATTTGTTCAAGCAGTGAAGGCTTTGGAGGAGCTGCATGGATGTACAGGCTTGTATGAGAAATCACTTGTCACGTATGCAATAAGTACAAAAATATTTTGTGCTAGCTGATTTCATTCTGCAATAATGGGTTAATTTCTGTTTGTCTTGTTTCAGGTGTCACTATGCTTTCAGAGGATAGCTGCAGAAATTCTTGGTGTGAAACTGACTAAACCAGACATTGAAAAACATCATAAAGTTGTGAAAGCAGAGATCATTCAGTACAATAACGATCAAGCGGCGGCAAAATCTATACCTGCATCTTCTCAAAAAAGTTCATTTTGTTCTCTACAGTAGTGATAACTTGGCTCTGATTGGTCAATGGAGTGGTTGAATAGTGGAAGCTTGGCTTTGATTGGCCACTGGAATGGTTGATGTATCATTATAGCACTACATAAGAGAGGCATCCAGGCTGACACAATGTATGAGCCTCATAGTGAGAAAACCTGACTTTGTTGTTTGCAAAGATCAAAGGCACTGACCAGCCTGCGCATCCCCACAGTCTGATCAGCCCCTTTGTTTTTCTCTCAAAGCAAAGTATTATGTATAAGCTTGCTTGATACAAAACTATTACTCTAGCTATTTTTATAGCTGAGTATATTGGTTTGAGTCATACTTTGTTGGAAACCTCAAAGACAGGTTTTCTCACTTATCAGCCTATACAGGTTCTTACTTCTCCAAGAAAACATATAGGTCTGCCGACTGGGATGATGGTACTTGTCTCATAGACATGAAGTCATGCCTTAGACATGCATGCACACATATATCCAGTGGGCCAGAATTTTGTTTTGGCCTGAATATTAGTCTACTTCTAAGACTGGAAACATAAACTTCTTAACCTGATCACTAATGATATAAGTATCAACATCTCATGAGATGCTTCCATTGAGTACTATATCATACAATATATGGAAAGTCATTATTTTTGGCTGAAAAAAAATCAACTGTCTTCATATCTTAAGCTATTAAAGATTTTATTTGAGATATAAACGATAAAATGTTCTATCACCAAAGAATTCATAACAAACAGAAACTTAAATAAAGGAGGTAGCAAGCCCAGGGAAGCACAAGATACACAATTGTTTTCTGAAATGGCAAGTATATGAAGAAGATGGAGTCGTTTGTGTGTGTGTGTATTGGTGGTGACAATCATGACTACTAGAAAAGGAAAATCTTTCGTATTGGTGTGTAAGGCATACGCTTGAAAATCTTAAGGTCAGTTAAGTGAAAATATCAAGAACAAAAAATTGATGGTGACAAGCTGGGATGAGATAGAGTTTTTTCTTTTTATATTTTTAGAGAAATAAATTTAATATATGATGTCACTGTTATTGGGAGGCAAACTGCATGCCATAAAAATGATACAACATTCTACAACATTTTTCCCTGTACATGTTATGTCAGAACTGCATCCTGTAAAAAAAGCACAGTTTCTATTTAAATAATGGCTAATTCATTCATCTGCTATAAAATTTGGATTCCTACTGCCATGCATAAGGTCCTCTTGTAAAGTCCCCTGTATATGTTACATACTGTTTCTGAGTATAAATAGAGGTATTGCAAGATCAAGTCCAAAGCAGGCTTTTCTCAGCAGACAGATTTACTTTGAAAGGGAACAGAGTTTCTTATAGATGAAATCATCTGGAATGCTAAATTGTTAGGTAAGGTCAAATATGCAGTTCTTCAATAGGGATATAAGCTGGGTTAGCCCATGACAAGCCCATACATGTGGATCCCAATTCATGCCAAAATACACAGTATACACCTAGGGTAATGTAGCAATGACCCTGGCCTAATAGATAACCTCTTATTGTGAAACTAAGGATCGCAGGTTCGATCCTCAGCTCCTATAGTCTGTTATTTGATTCTTAAGGTGTGGCCCCATCTCTATTAGACCTTAGCTGCTGATAAACATTACATAGGTCCTATTGAGGAAAATAACCTACAGTTGTTCCAATTAACAATATCATGCTTAAATTTAATGATGGGTTCATTTGAAAATAGCCTGAATACTCAAATTTATGATTCATAGCTTATTTGGTGAGTCATTTTTGTTCATAAAAGTTCAAAGGAGATGTTGGAAAAGGATGTGAAAGTTTTTTTTAATTATCCACCATATCAAAGACCAACACGTAGGAGCTTGAAGTTTGGTTCTTATATCACCTATATAGCCTCAAAACCAAAAGCTCACGGTGTCATTACGTAGTAATGACCAGGAGTGAAACTAAGCTCTCGGTAGCCATTCTGGCTCCAGTTTGCGGTCAGTCGGCAGTAAAAGTTGTGACGGCAACGTCAAAGTGTTCGATAACTTTTCCTCTACCTTATGATCAAGATGGCGACTTTAAGACAAAACAGGACAATGTCTGAAGTATGCTTTAAGTCGATATAGTACCGGAAAACCTATTTGTTAGGGCATAAACAATGAGACAATGATGTTTTCATCTATGGAATAAGCGCCAAGACGCTATAACTTGACGTTACACTTTGTATGCCAAATCGTGCTCGACGTCAACGTCACACGATCTTTGAAAAACAACGGTTTCAGTTTTGAATTTCCGCAAAGTTTATGAAAAACAGAACTTTTCGTGATAAGTAAATGTAAGGGTTTGATTTATTTAATATTCTGAACTCATTTAACTGATTGTTTCATTTTTTGGTTGAAGAGTTTGTAAGTTTTGAAATGTATTTTCTCCAAGTTTGACGAAGGCTCGGATTCACTGCCTCAAACTGGATACTGGAGCCGGAATGGCTACCGTTATTTTTTCCTTATTTTCAAACGCTCATTTTTTTACTCAGTGATATGTCAGAAAAAGTTATCCATGCCTCGCAGGACCTGTTGACATAGTTTTTATGGTTAGGTGTTCAGCTTTTGCCAAAACCTCCTGGTAACGGCGATTCAAAGGTGCCTGAAATTTAGTTTCACTCCTGGGCATTACTACGTAATGACATTGTGAGCTTTTGGTTTTGAGGCTATAGGGGTAATTTAAGGATCGAACTTCAAGCTCCTGTGGACCAACCTTCTAAAGTGATAAATGTTTTTGAGATTTATATGAAATAGAAACTGCTATTTATTATCAGGGTAAGTTTCATAGCAATTGAGTGATTTTAGATTCCTCAGAAATTGTGTGTTCTGCATCCACCTCTCAGTTTCTATTTTTAGCTCACCTGTCACGTAGTGACAAGGTGAGCTTTTGTGATCGGTCTTTGTCGTCTGTCCGTCCATCGTCCGTTAACAATTGACTTAAATGACAACTCCTCCTAAACCCCTGGTCCAATTTTGAAATAATTTCACACAAATGATCCTTGGGAGGCCCTGAACCAAAATTGTTCAAATGGTTCTGGTCAGTTGCATTTCTAGGTCACAGAAGCTAAAAATAGATTTTAGAGATGAAAACTTTAAAAATCTTCTTCTCTTAAAACAGAAGGTCTGGGGCCTTGATATTTGGTATGTAGCACCACCTAGTGGACCTTTATCAAGTTTGATCAAACCGCCTAGAGCCTTGATAGTTGGTATGTAGCATCACCTAGTCAACTTCTACCATGTTTGTTAGAATTATAGCCCTGGGGCGGAAAATGGTCCCACCCTGGGGGTCAATTGTTTTACATAGGTTTATATAGGGAAAATGTGAAAAACTCTTCTTGTCTGAAACCACAAGGCCTAGAGCTTTGTTATGTAGTATCACCTAGTGGACCTCTAGGCTCTACCATTTGTTCAAATTATAGCCCTTGGGCCAAAAATGTCATTGCCCCGGTGTCAAATGTTTTACATAGGCTTTTATAGGGAAAACGTGAAAAAAACCTTCATGTCTGAAACCACTTGGCCAAGAACCTTGATATTTGGTATGTAGCATCACCTAGTGGACCTCTACCAAGTTTGTTCAAATTATAGCCCTTAGGCCAAAAATGGCCCCGCCCCGGGTCACATGTTCTACATTGGCTTATATAGGGAAAATGTGAAAAAATCTTCTCGTCTGAAACCGTTCAAACCACAAGGCCTAGACTAGAGCCTTGATATTTGGTATGTAGCATCATATAGTGGACATCTACCAATTTTGTTCAAATTATACCCCTTGGGCCAAGAATGTCCCCGTCGCGGGGGTCAAATGTTTTACATAGGCTTCTATAGGGAAAACGTAAAAAAAAAAACATGTCTGAAACCACATGGCCTAGAACCTTGATATTTGGTATGTAACATAAACTAGTAGACCTCTACCAATTTTGTTCAAATTATACCCCTGGGGTTAAAAATGGTCCCGCCCTGGGGGTCACATGTTTACATAGGCTTATATATGTAAACATGAAAAAACCTTCTGTCTGAAACCAGAAGGCCTAGAGGCATGATATTAGGTATGTAGCATCACCTAGTGGACCTCTACCATGTTTGTTCAAGTTATAGCCCTAGGGCCAAAAAGGCCCTGATCCGGGGGTCAATTGTTTTACATAGGCTTATTAAGGGAAATGTGAAAAATCTACAGGTGAGTGATTCAGGGCCACTATGGCCCTCTTGTTTTTATTTACACAGGAGTACAGTTTCAGTCAAATAATGAGTAAATGCAGTTGTAATATAAAAAAAAATGTTGTAAAGTTAAGAGTAGAAATGTCATTCATCCACAAATTACTTGTCACCCACAAAGTATATTGGAATGGAAAGTTGTGCACTCATATCAGACTGTTTCACATGTGTGTATTTTAGAAGCTGGATTTCGTAAGCACAGTTTTCTTGTAGATTCACCTGAGATTTGTCCCCTCATTGTTGTTGATATTGTCTTTGTATAGGTAGTTATAAGTGTGTCTCTTGTCCTGTTACTTTCAATCTAAGAATTTGTGATATTGATTCTGATCCACTGTAAATTCAGAAATTTTCGTGAGAATTTATTTTCGCAAATAATGTTAAAAGACATATTTGTGATGCTAGAATATTCACAACTTGTGCATGATATACATACATCGGTAAACGGAGTAGTAATTTTCTCAATTTCGCAAAGATTTCATTTTGCAGATGGGAAGTTTCGCAAAAATAAAACACGAACATTTCTAAATTTACAGTATCTATATGTATATGCTATATGTTTACATTGTAAATCTACTCACTTTATTTATAGTTTGTATGTTGATCATGATCTAATGTTTTGTATTTCTCACTCTGATTCCTCTATATTTTACTTTTGATTGTTTTTTGCCTACTATATTTATTCATGTAATAAGGCAGTGTTTCCCTTTAAATAACAATCCTACAAATCTAGATTGATCTAGATTTATGAATTGTTTTATGAGAGAAAATCACTCCTTAAATCTGTATTAAATGAGACTGATTCAAGGATATTTTTACAGTTGAATCACTTTTTAACAGCTGTATGTTACAAGACTGGTTTATAGTTTAAGGGTATTTTATCAGTGTAATCACCCTTCTTTAAATAGTAGCTGAATCATACGAGACTTATTTATAGTGTTATGCTATTGTTTTCTGTGGAATGACCCTGTCTTATAGCTGAGTGTTACAAGACTTGAGTTATAGTTTAAGGGTATTTTTTCTGTGGAATGACCCCATCTTTAAGTGAGTTATACAAGACTTGAGTTATAGTTAATGGGTATTTTTGCTGTGGAATCGCCCTGTCTAAAAGGTGAATGTTACAAAACTGATATTCATTTTAAGGGTATTTTTGCTGTGGAAATACCGATGTATACATAACTGATAAAAGTTTAAGGGTATTTTTGCTGTGGAAATACCCTGTGTCTTATAGCTTGATAAATAGTTTAAGGGTATTTTTGCGGGGAAAGCTGAATGTTCCAAGACTGAATGGTAGTTAAACGGCAGTTCGAGCAGTGGAATCACTGTCTTACAACTGAATAAGCGAGGTACACACACTATGTTGTCATACTGGTGCTAGCATTTATCAAACTCAACTGATGTAAAGGTTATTCAAAAATGGGCTCAGCTGTTTAAAGCAAACAAACCTGTTTAGAAGCTGACAAGTTCAAGTTTTATTTAACTACTAACTGGTAAGACAAATGCACAAATATTTTTTTGTATATAAAATGTGGGTAGGTATTGCAACACAAAACAAACTCATTTTTTCTGCAAATGATATTGATGTATTCAGACTTTGGGTAATCATAATCTGTAATCATGATTACTTGTAATTGATTACTTTTTTCAGTAATAATAAAGTAATCTGTAATTGTGGATTTTTATGATAATCCATTTCATTGTGAAATAGCCTGTAATCATGATTACGTTGCAATTACTTTATGATTACTTTTGCTTTTTTACCGAAAAAAAAAATGGTTTAAAAACTGATGTAAATTGTACAATACATACAATAAGTATGGAATTGTTAATTTTGTATTTCAAAGGGTAACAGGTCACAATTTCAATAAAATGATGTATTTCTGTCCCTTACGATTGTTTTTATCTTTACAAACAGTGCAGACCCTGATAAAATGCCACCTTATTAGGCGTTTCATCTGGGAGACAGATATAAGCAAATAAAATGTAGGTTCTGAATAATGACTTTCTGCCTAAAATATAATGAGGATCAAAAAAAGTTGTAATTACCAATTAAACACATTCTAAAGTTTAATGATGTGCACAAAAAATGGCAATTATAGGTGTTTATGTAAACTTAAAACATGTGAGTCAAATTTAATGATTAACATGTGAATTTTAGTGTTAAGTCAAATATTTTCTTGTAAGTGATCAAGTGGCCTAAATGTTAATGATTAGTGATTTTCAGACACCCCAACCCGCCATCCATGCTCTGGTTTATGTTTTAAGCCTCCATATTCAGAAATACCTACAAATCTGTTTTAAATGATGCTGGTGCCATCAGGAAGGACCTGCTACTGACCAGTCCTGTAAAGTTTTATGGAAATTGGGCCAGTGACCATTGTTTTGTTCAAGGGGTAAAACACAAATAAAACTCTCTTTAGTGACATCCAACAGATTCTCTTGTTTATATCATACCCTTATCTTCATTTTCACAGCACTACCAAATATATCTGTAATATTAATGTAAAAATTTACAAGCCAGCTTGTATGGAAAATGGTACTTAGTACATACATGCATAAAGTTATTAACCCTCTACCTCATAGTGGAGCCTTTTAACGCTTTCTCAAACATAGCAGATCCAGAGCTGCCTGATCAGGGTCTACTTTGTTTAAGGAAATATGATTAGATATGATTCTACACTAGTGGACCTGAAATGTAATTTCTTTGTTCTATGTACCAACGTTAAAGTCTATTTATATGATTATGCATAGTGGGTGGAGCTTAGCATGAATATTCATGAAGGAAAGGGTTGAAACCTGAATGAACCTATTTGGTCTGAATCTTTGCTTACTTTCATACTTTATGTGGTTGATCAATGAAGGCTCTGGCAAGTCTGCACTGATGTGTTTGCTGGTCTGAGTCTGTTGGCATATGTTCTAAGTACCAACTCTTATGAATTGACCCGTATAATATTTAGGCCTCAATGCGAGAAAACCTGACTTTGTGCATCAGCACAGTCTGATCAGCACCTTTGTTTTTCACAATCTGGAAAGTATAGTAGTCAAACTTGCACCATGCAAGATTTCAATATTCTAGCTAGTCTTTATAGCAGGACACTGGTGTGTATTATACTTGATTAGAATCCCTGAAGACAGGTTTTCTCGCAATGTCGCCCTTATTGGAATGTGTTACTGTGTATTCCATTACGGTTTCAATCACAGGCAGGATAATCTGTAGTCCTTTCTTGATTTAAACCCTTTGTGCACTAATGGATTCTTCTCTCTGGTTTGATACAATGAACATGGGATGATCCATGATAATCCATGATATATATGGAGGGGTCACATGTTATAATTTCCAAAAAAAAAAATATATTTCTCTCTCTGAAGACCGTTTTTGTCTTAGCAAACAGTGTAGATTCTGATAAAGTGCCACATTATACAGATTTATCTGGGTCTTCACCGTTTGCCAAAATACACATTTAGGAATCGCTAATATACAAAGGGTTAATTCCTGGGTACATTTGTTAACAGTGTAGACCTAGATGAGAAAAGAAACAAACTGGAAATATATCCTATGACTTGGTAAAGTATGGACCAGGTTGCGAGAAAACCTGCAAATAACAAAAACACAGATCATCCACTCAGTCCTTTCTTATTAACTCTTTGGAATGTATATAGAGGATCTTACATGAGTGCTCATGTTTTATTGAATTTATTAAACGAGTTGAGGAAAAGGGATAAAATGCGAGGCTTTTTCGCAACTAGTTTAATAAATTCAATAATACAGGAGCACGAATATAAGATTCTATTTATCATATGACATTAAAACTATTTTAAAATCCCATTTTTTACCGTGAAAATGTTAGGGGATTGCCCTATGCGTGACGTTAAAAGTGTCATTTCATAACGTTTCCTGAAAACCTGTAAACCACTAGTGGATCAATTTTAATGCATGCCGTTATTTTTACTCCCAGGCCCGACGTCATATGATAAATTATTTTATCATATGACGTTGTGTCTGGGAGTGATATAATGACATGCATAAAAATCAATAAACCACTAGTTGTTTACAGGTTTTGGTAATGCTATGTAATGACGCCCATAATAATGTCAAAATCTTACTGTGTCCACGTAAATTTAAATGAAGTTTTATAATCATATGATAAATAGAATCTAACATTGATGCTCCTGTATTATTGAATTTATTAAATTCATTGCCAAAAGAGGAATGAAATACTCGGCAAGCCGCACATTTTATCTCATTTTCCCAACTTGTTTAATAAATTAAAAAACAACAACATTAGCATACATGTTAGATCCTCTATAAAACTTGCTACATGCAAAAAAAATTATTCCAGTTCCGTTCTGAGACTGAGCAACCTGGTATGAGCCTTACCTGGTTGCAAATCAGAAGATAGGCCCCAAGGTTATAAAACCTTTTTCATGCTCAACTCAACTGAGCACGAAATTTCAACTGCTCATTAAGACTAAAATACCGACAAATAAAGAAGCTCCTTGCCTTGAGTCTCTCAGATTTTGTATTTATCATGCTTATAAATGTTAAAATGCCAACAATTGTTGGCATTTCAACATTTAGGAGCAGGATAAATTTCGTGCTCAGCTGAGTTGAGTATGAAAAAAGTCGGGCCAGGTTTTCTCATGATGGAGCCCATGAATAATGGGCTATTCCAATTTCATTGTAACCCAACAAGAAGAAAGAATCCACTAGTAAAGAAAAGTTTAATTTTATTGTTCCATCTTTATTTGCATTTATTTGTATGTACTTGTTGATATCAATATATTTTCTTCTTGTCTATCTTTGTTTCTTTCCCTGAACAAAAAACTGGAACATTTTTCAGCTCTATTTATTTTAACCCTTTTCCAGCCAATATTTTTGTCCTGAAAATGTAGTCTACTTTTACGTGTGTTGCATATATTCAAGAACACTTCAGACTAGTATGCTCACCTGAGCCAAAGGCTTATGTGAGGTATAAGTATGCCAATGGTCTGTTGTAGTTGTCGTCCATCCACATTTTATCTCACCTAAGGTAAGCTATTGTGATCATTGAATGTCGGTTGTGTTATGGGCCAGGCACTCTCACCAATATATCTACATAAGGTAGATTTCGTATAGCTTCTAGTATATAATCAATCTCTGACAACTGCGTCAGAGAGTCGACTCTTTGGCTCAGTGGTTAGAGCATTGGTTTCTTAACGGGGCGACCCAGGTTCGATTCCCAGCAAAGGCATGGGAAATTTTCAGCTATGCTTTACTTTGTTACGGCTACCATGTCGTAAGAGTTGTTTGCTTCAAAGTGAGTCATTTGCTTCAAAGGACATTTCCTGCTAAACGACTTACTGGAATTTGACTGAACCCATATATCTTTGCTTTATCTCCTTTTTATATCTTGATTTATATGTTCTTGAATATGATGCACTGATAAGTTAGGGGTCTTTCATGCAAACCAAACATCTTTATGTCTTGATCCACATCTGAACTAAGGGTGAGGTTCGTTCACCGTTAAGCTGGTTTTAGCCTCCAGTAAAATATTTTACTGACCGTTCCAAGGCGGTGCTTCTTTGTGGATCATTTATGTTTTTCTGTCTAGTTTTGTTATGCTTTCATGCATGTCTGTTTGTTGATGCCTTGTGATCACCTGCTGGGAAAGGGCTGACGGCTTGGCTCTCGTTTGTGATGTCTAATTGTGAGTTTGTTACTTTCCCATTGGTATCCTGGATCAGATGTGGTACTTGATTGTATCGATTCCTGATCTTTGCCCTCTTTCTAACTTTGTCTCAGCATTAATTTGTTATTTATTTTTGTGTAATATTATATTTTAGAACTATTTAAAACAAGTTAATTCATATTTTTTATCTATTTGGTCAACGTTATAGGTTTCAAAACTCATTAGCAAAGGTACCTAGTCTGGATCATTTATGTTATTTCTGTCTTGTTTTTGTTATACTTTTGTGTGCATCTGTTTGTTGATGCCGTATGGTCACCTGCTGGGAAAGGGCTCTCGTTTGTGATATCTAATTGTGACATTGTCACTTTCCCATTGGTATCCTGGGGTCAGGTGTGGTTCTTGATTGTATCGATTCCTGATCTTGGGGGAGGGGGGTGGTTTTAGAGCATGCCATAGCACTAACATGAACTCTAAAGACATGCATTGTTTCTCCCAAAATTCAAGTTATATAGCTGAAGACCCTTTATTTGCAGCACCAAGCTGTACGCACATGCACTTTTTCAAAATCCTTATAACGGCCAGAAATTACCTTACCTTAGGCCTAGGTCAAGACAATTTCTGGTTATCTTGTAGACTCGTATAACATGTAGGCTCTGCTATGCGACAAGCAATGTCATGTTCTCATGATTTAAGCTATCCAGTTCATGAAATATGTAAGTGCAGTGCAGTGGCGCATAGATGTAAGCATTTACCTCTCGCACAAAGAATGAATATAAAGTAAAGGCCAAGTACAAACTTAAAAGTAAGAAAGGGTACAAAGATCAGGAATCGATGCAATCAAGTACCACACCTGACCCAGGATACCAATGGGAAAGTGACAAACTCACAGTTAGACACCACAAATGAGAGCCAAGAGGTCAGCCCTTTCCCAGCAGGTGACCACAAAGCACATATGAACAGACGTGCACAAAGACATAGCAAACACAAGACAGAACAAAAACATAAAAGATCCACAAAAGAAGTACCGCCTTGGAACGGTCAGTAAAACATTTTACTGGAGGGCTTAAACTGGTTTCACGGCGCGCCAACCTCACCCTTAATTAAGATGTGGATCAAGACACATAGATATTTGGTTTGCATGAAAGACCCCTAACTTATCAATGCATCATCTCCTAAAACATATAAATCAAGATATAACAAGGAGACAAAGCAAAGATAAGGACTCAACAGTAAATAAAACTGAATACTGGAGCAAAAGAAATCCAACAGGTAAACCCCGGAGTGCCCGACAAACAGCCAAAGCATCAGGCCCCTACCATCTCATCAATAGATAAGTCTTTAAGTCGGAACCATCATAGAGTCTGAAGTCCGACCCACCGGCGTGCAATTAAAGAGGAAAGCAAAGTTGCCAACCATGATAGGGTTGACCACCAAGCATGCAGTCTGTTGCAATACATTAATGTTATAGCCAATCTTTTTATAATGGGAAATTATTGTAATGAACTGCGTTGAAAAATTATTAGAGCCAACAATCTTCTTCAATTTTTACACCAAGTCACCATAGAAATCAGGTTACTAAAGTCCTTGGCGCAAGAGAGATTTAAGTCCAACTTGGAATTCAGAAATCAAATCATAGTATCGTCTATAAAATTAAGAAAAAGTTTTGCGAAGTTTATGATACCGATAGCCTTGTTTAAGAAGTTTCTGAGTTAACAATTTATTGCGAGTGTTGAAGTCAGCAACATAGCTAGATGCTCTGGCAAAATGAATGAGTTGAGAGATATATACTCCGTAGGATGTAGAACGAGGAACATCACCATCTAAAAATGGGAAATTGACAATTTCAAAATCAAAGCCGTCACGTTGATCATAAATTTTGGTAGAAACAATATCATTAGAAATTGACAAATGCAAGTCTAAAAATGTGGCTTCCTTATCAGAGGTATTGGCAATATTCAGTTGGAGCTCTGAAGGGTATATTTGACTAACCATATTGTCAAAATAAACATTATTAATATTTAATATATCGTCCAAATATCTGGGTGTAGTGTTAAACGCATCAATAACATCAGCCTGCTTATCATCAGAAAGAGCACGGATGTATACTACGGTAGTATACATCCGTGGAAAGAGATATCATAAAGTCCCTCTCATAACAAAACAGGAATAAATCTGCAACCAGGGAGCACAATTAGTGCCCATAGGAATCCAAACTACTTGTCTATATAGCTTGGTGCCAAATCGAATAAAAATGTTGTCCAACAAAAAGGTCAGCGCATCACATACATTTTCACACGACCATGCATGATATTTTTTAGGTTTTTCTGAAGTAAAAAATGCATTTCTGTCATTGCAGGCAAGGTAAGGAGAGCCTTCTCTCTGGAAGGTTCTTTCAATAAGATCAATAAATTTACCTTTAATTAAATTATGAGGTAAAGTAGTGTAAAGAGTAGAAAAAAATCATAAGTAGACAAACTGGTCGCATTGAAATCTCTAGCTTTAAGTTTATCTAAAATTTCACCTGAATTTTTAATAGACCAAAATAAGTTTTTACCAGATCTCTCATATACTTTTTCACAATACTTGATAACATGTTTTTTAACAGCTGTAAGACACGAGGTTAACAATTTAGAATGTTCTGTTGTCGTACAAGAACTAGAATTAGCAATAAATCTTGCTTTATAGGGTTTTTATGGAGTTTAGGTAACCAGTACAACGTAGGAACTTTGTCTTGATTTTCTTTAGCTTTGACACCAAAATGTAGGGCTGTATGACAACCATGCCCATCAACAATCGCTCTCTGACTTAAAGAAGGCTGCAGTTTATAGGCATTAGCTAGCTTTATTTACCCACTAGATAGCTTTGTATGCGTGATTTAAGATGGATTTTACACATATGTGTTGAATACCACAGTCTCATGAACTGGCTAAATTGTGATCTTTGGTGAACTAGGCATGCACTATTTATTAATTAGCTAATTAAGTGAAATATCATTTTTATGCTAGATTGTTAATTTAGATCTTTCGGAACATGCGGAATCAATAGGAGATAATCAGGCTTTTAGACTTTCCCGTCTAGAAGGAGACAGTTCTTACCTATAACCTGGCCTATTGGAGCGTGATAGAGATACACATCCATCCAGACATGTTGAAGCATGCTGCAGAAAGGGATCTGTATCCCTAGCCTGTCATACCAGGCTAGAAGTATTAATATGTACCCATAGACTATGCCTTAGGAGAAACCACAACTGCAAGCGTGTCACATTGTACTTTCAATATTCAACAAAGTGGGTATATGCCAAGTTTCCATATTTTAGAAATAAAATTTCTAACATATTTAAATGTTATCCTACAAAATATCGAAACCCCTTTATAATATTATCAGGACACTCTAAACAGCATGTCTAGAACATGGAATACAGATCTGAGAATCAGTTTTTGCGACACGCGATACAAAACAATTTTTGACCCCTCTATAATTGCAATTACAAAGAACTTTTTTTTAGAAATATTAATAAAATCTGAAACGAATTAATCATGAAATATTTATAATGCAGCTTTAGTCATTTCAATCAATGTTTATGGTATTTGTTTATGAAATGGTACAGCCGTAGCATTTAAAATCGAAAGTAAAATAATGATTTTCTAAGAATAAATGTGAAAATAATATAGTAGAGGAGCCAGGGTTCAAAAATGTCAAAAATAAGCATTTAGGTATGCCCCCTTTTTAGCAGAATTTTAACTTATTTCATCCTATAGTACATAGTATAGGCAGTATGAAACCAGATATTGCAATCAATTTAAGTCTTGCAAACATACTTGTAACAGTGTGTTAAATACGTTACCCCTCATTTTCTTAAAACAAAAGTATGTATTTAAGTCTATTTAGGTAGAAGTTGAAATGTTTAAATGAACAAAACATTTATGCAATCTGTAAGATCATGCTATTCTCTATACATATTGATGTTTTTAAAAGTTGTTTGGGTCCTTTATAATGTCATTTACGTTACATTTTCAACTATAGCCTTAAGATTATTGATATTTTGTTAAAAAGTTTCATTTAAAAAAAATTTCAATACGTGTTTAACTTCAAAATAGAATGAATTTAAAAGAGCATTAACTGACCATTTTAAAACTGCAAACAGATGCGTTCTAACATAAATACTTTGTCAGTTATAAGCTGTTTAATTAGATGACCATAGTTAAAACTTTATATAAGTTTAGAGCCTCTGAAGTTTGAAAATAAGCATGCATTTTTTTCTGTTAGCTTTTAAACACATTATGATAATGGTTTTGATATCACCGACTTCAGAGTAATACTTAACAACATTTCTGAGGTAAAATATCATTTTGTTGTTTGATTTTTAATATGTAACGTATAAAACAAAGTTGAAGACAAACAAATATTGCTTATTAGCTTAAATTGTACATCACTGGAAAGTTAACTTCATTGAAAAAGGGGGCGCTGTGTTTAATAGACATAAAAAGAGCATTTGTTCCAAAAGAAGAAGTTATCATTACTAATTAGGAGACAGTGTATATGGTTGTAAATGTGTTTTTTTATGAAATGGTATACTTCTTGACTTAAAACAACACATTGTTTGCTAATTGTTTTCTAATTGATGTTATGCAAATTATAAACTTATAAAATGATAAGTCTGACGCAACATCTCAACTAGGATACATTCCCTTAAGCTTATTCAGTCAAATTTGCTAAAGTAACATATATAACTATAAATAAACGAAATATATATCATGATTATATATGTGTCTCAACCATTTTCCATAAATAACTGAGCCTGAAAACCTAAAACAAATTTAGATATTTGCACATTTTTTTCTTTTAATTGTACAAACCAATCTAATAAGCTACTCAGAAGCAGCCAAAGTTTTGTGCCATACCTGTTCACACTCATCACAATATATAAAATAGTAAATAACATATCTGTTCTATCAAATCAGATTCATTTATGATAAAATATCTAAGAAATTCTGAAATGATGTCTGGATGTTGGAAACATGTTGTTGTTCCTATTGGTTGTGGGAGTTTTGTATTTGGCCTTTGTTTTCTAATTTGTTTCTAGTTCAGCAATTATCTTGACAAGGAAGAGAGCTGGTTGCTTCACTTGAATTAAATTGTATACATCTGTGTTCCGTGTCCCTTCCTTAAGGTGCAGTGGATCAGTCAGGAGTCTGTGATTGTGACATTTCCTAGTCATGTTCACTTATACAAAGAAGACGTTTGCTGGCAATCTAGACAGCATATTACCTTTATGAATGTATAGAATAAAATGTTGATTATGTTACATTTGATTTAAGGAAACATAGTATTTGTTATCATTTATTCTTTAAGAGAGTGGCTGTGTTGTGCAAATTGTTTAAGCCACATCTATTTATGCATATATCAAAACTCAGAAGTTGACTTTTGAATTTATTCTAGCTATGAACTTTAATTTCAGCTCGTTTTTAACATGGCTTTCATTGTTTGATTAATGAAACTGATAGTCCATTTAACCTAAATTGGGGAAATCATCCATATGGATGAGTTTTAAATGGCAAGGCAGTGATCATATCCAATAAATCTAAATTTCTTCAGTTGTAATTTATGAAACCAAATTTACTGTATAAAATTTCAACAATGAGAAAATGTTTAAACCAAATTTAACTAGGACACTTTAAAATTACCTGTAAAAAGATTATTTACATTAATCAGAATGGTGATAGGAATAGCAATATCTTCAAGTAAAAATAGCAGTCATAAGATCAAACTTAGTTTTAGCAATTAGCTGATGTTAAGTTCTATCATAATACCATAGCAGTCATTGGACCCCTTTTTAAACAAACTGTTGCTGTAATCCTGTCATTGGTTCCTTTTATGTGCGTTAAATAATAGATCAGTTGTAAACACATCAGGGTACAGAGACAAAAAGGCATACATTAAATTATCTACTGTGCTAATAAAATAATAATTATATGGACAATAGAGAAGGCACAAAAGTTAGTACCATTCCTTACACGAATAATAGATTTAAAAGGTTATCCTAAGAAAGTATGCATAAACGTAACAAATAGAATGTATGCATGTTTTATTTATCTGTCGCTCTTTTTTATCAATCATCTGCATAAGAAATTGAATTTCTTTTGATTTGTAAAAGTATCACGATACATCTCAGATAGTGATAACATTGTCTCTATTGCCAAAGTATGATACAGCATAGCATTTGTTGAGTATACTATCTGAAAGGATTCTTTAAAAGTAACATAAGTATGGATTTTGTTTCTATTACATGAACTATCAATATACCATAAAAATAGCATCGTTTAACAAGGTGGTACATGTTGTTTAATGGGTATTAATTAGTCAGTTTTAAGGACTGAATGACGGTTGTTATGATTACTTATTGTGAGTTTAAAAAATAAACAGTGTCCTGTTGAATAAAACAAACATTAAAGCAGATTCTATCATGTATGCTGATAAGCTATATAGCTAAAAAGCAAACGTCTGTAACCATTCTGGAATATATGATCAATCAAGTCCTATTCTAGAAAGTTGTTTGCTCAAGGTCCTGATTATCAAAGTCTAATCATTTAGAAATGTCTACAATACTATCAATGCAGGGGAGCTTTTCCAACTTATTTACAGACATGTGTCTGTTTTAAAAGTATTAAGATGGTAATTTAGAATAGATACTGTCCTATTTCATTGCTTCACAAACGTGTAGAATCAGGCAACACAATGATTAAAGTAATGATCTTTATATTTTTGTTATATACGTTACCAACATAAATAATACTCTTTTACCAAAGTGAAAACGCTGTAAATACTAAAATATTGTCACCCCAAGGATATCTAAGGCGGGTGCTAAATCAAAGACAAAAATCATCACGATTTCCACAAACTTCAGTTTTGTGTCATATGACACTGATGCAGGTATCTTTAATGTTTCACTTCTTGATTTGGACTTCTGCTTGGAATATCTTACATTTTTTTAGACTTTTAAGGCATATTTTGTGCCTTATTGTTTTAAATATAGCTGCTGTAACGAATCAATGTTTATAAATGCATATATTTGATGGCTTTTACAATGCTTGAAGGATCTGACTATGTTACTGCATGATTTTTACTTATCCATTGGGCTGTTGGGGTCAAAAGAAAATGTCTTGTATATGTCATTTAACGTCATTTAATGTATAAAAAATAGCAAATACATGGTAGTGGCACAGATTTAAAAGAATCATTTAAGCTTTTTGAAACAATTTAGTTATGAATAATAAATAGGTATCAATTTTCCTATTTACATAATTCATAAAACATATACTTAATGGCATTTATGTGCTTTATTTTCAACTTTTTCCCTTTAAACCAAATATGATTTTGTTGATGCTGCATCTCATTCATATTAAATGTTTAAAAATACAATAGATCCAATCTTATTTTGAGAACTTAGATGGTAGTCAATTTCAATTTCACCTACAAGCTGTTTGGACGAATATACACATAACATTGCACAAAAATATTGTTTTAAAAGAAAGTAACGTATATAACAGAGCTTCCAGGTGCATAAACTAATATTATTATACTGCTATTAAGCTGCATCTAATTAAAATATCAATCATAACAATACGTAAGAAAACGATGCAAATGATAATAACACTATACTAGTGGTTTCCTTATTATCTAATGGTAACGTATTAGACTTGGCTATTGTATGGTAAATACACATGTTCATCAAAAGTTAACAGACATTTTATAATATATAAAGTAGGTAAGAAAATCTTAATGTACAAAAACCTCCCTCCACAAGTCTTTTGGCGGCCCATGGCCAAGTAAACAATAGTAATCTATTTGAATGTAAGTAACGTATATAACAATTACGTAAGCGTACGTCATTTAAACTTATTGTCAGTTTGGTGCTTTTAATTTAGTTACTGTAAAGCAATATGCAGATAGTAGGAAATGTGACCTATCTGGTCTAAATAACTTTTCTTTTCAATAATGTAGCGAATAGCCTAGTACATGAAGCCTGCATCAGGGTAGCTATGGTTACCCCATGAATAAACATCTTTTGCAAGATTTAAAATTTGTGCAATATCTGTTTTCACATTTCTGAAACATCATACTAACACAGGATATAGTCTAAAATTCTGCTACTTTCCGGCCACTTTTTTCCAATATTTGAATCTCTGGCTCCCCTACTAATAGAAATCACACCAATAAAGAGAAAAATGGGGTAGCACGTCGAAAAGATCTTTAGTTATGCTTCCCGAACTACTGGTATGAAGTTAAAATTCTCATGATAAACATTTTTAAAACACATAAATAAACAATTTTAAACTTAACCGACATATTTGGTACACTGATTTGTCCACTATACAGTTTGGTACATGGGGTCACGTGTACTTTACGCTCCCAACCAGTGTAGTTGTGCCACATACCTCCCAGGCGCGAAGCCAGACGGAGACCAGGAAGCCTGGGCTTCAATGTCATATGGGCCTCGACGCGAGAAACCTTGACTTTGTTGCTTGCGAACAACAAAGGCGCAGACCAGCCTGCACATCCGCGTAGTCTGATCAGCGCCTTTATCATTCACAATTAGAACAATAAAGTAACTAGGTCATATATCTCTAATTTCTCCATTTTTTTGATGGGCTTCAACATGATGAAGCCTCTGGCTACGCCCCTGCCTCCTCTGTTGTCTTCAGCAAGATGTCTTCAGTCTTATCCTGGTTTTCCCAGTAGCAATATCGCTTCGATTTCTACAGGAGTCACATTTGCCTTAAATACTCCATGGAAGGGACTGCACGTCTGAGGAAGCTTTAGTTTGAGGAACGGGGGAACAAAAGCTTGATTAAGGGGGGCATCGCCTTGTTAAAATTGCCATGATTTTGTTTGGAATTGCTTTCAACAAGTGTTCAGTTCTGTCACGACAGTCTGTTCCCTATCAGCATGCTATCTCAGGCCACCATCGGCACGTCAGTGAAACATTTAAATGGCGTTTCGCTGGCGGGCCGATACACTGTAATCACACAACTACGGCAATTTGGGTTTCGTCACTTGTTCCGGTGTTAAGGTAACTTTCTCATCATGTTCAATTTCCTCATTCACCCTAAAATTCCTGGGTTTTGATTGATTTTTGTTCATCAAATTCACATTGTATTTTTTAGCTTTAAAATTATATGAAAACTTTTACGTTTGATGTCTAGGCATGA
Organism: Loripinus fragilis; assembly: GCA_964019695.1. Taxonomy (NCBI): domain Eukaryota; kingdom Metazoa; phylum Mollusca; class Bivalvia; order Lucinida; family Lucinidae; genus Loripinus; species Loripinus fragilis. The sequence goes on from OZ026515.1 coordinate 142,024,494, forward strand.
AATAACTAATTACGGTTTTGTCATCGTGGATAATTAATCAATGACAAAATCGTATAATTATGACTAAACCGTAATTGACATTTTTTTAATAAAACTGTAAAAATCTGATTTCATCTCCGTTTTGGCAAAACAACACAGAGGTTGTTAACTAGAAGCAAACATATTCGAAAATTCTCATTTTTGACAGCCTTTATATTTGAAGGTAATTTTACTATAATACCGGAGTGGGTGACGAACCCCAAATTGCCGTATTAGTATGACCACAATACGATAGTGGCCTGCTTTCATGTGCTTACTGGGTTATTATATTGTTCCATGGCAACCGCTCTGTGGTAGTGTATTTATACTTTCGTCAGTAACTGACACCTGCACTGCTACCAGAACGCTGAAGAAGGCACGCACATCAAAGGGAGACTACCGGATCAAGAAGTGTTCTCTTCAATTGCTCCCCTTTTCAAAATGGGAACTTCGCTTAAAGGAAAGAATTTGCTTCCAGAGGGAACGAAAAGTTTCTTATGGTTTAACACATTAGGTGACCTCCCTTGAATGTTACTATTTTATTACGCACGTGCGTAACTGCGTAATGGGAGCTACACCAAGTCTATAAACCTCCCTTCAACGATTGAATAAGCTGAATAAAAATAAATGATTTTTATTAAATAGAGAACCAACAAATTAAAATAATTCATGGCCCTGATAAATTGATTTTGATATAGACCTATTTCGCTTATATTGTGTCAACTATTCCAAAACCAATGAATAAACGCGTTGAATGTAAACAGACTTCACAATTTTAATCCCAAAAGCGCCAAGAAAAATGTATCTGAAAATTTTATCTGCTGAAGTCGTCTACTGTAAATAATTGCCTGGCATTACTGACGAATTAAGAAGCAAACAGCGTGGACCCAGAACAGACTGCTCCTATAGGAGCAGTCTGATCTAGGTCCACACTGTTTGCCAAAGAGGCTTCTTAAACATTTCAGCAGACGAGAAAAGCAGACGACTTTTGTTGCGATTGGCGCATTAAGGGTTGGTGAAATCATCAAACGGGAAGTAAATGTGGACCCCTGAATGACCCTGAATGGAATTATCTTGTAGCTGTCTACAAAATAATATATTTTATAGTGTTATTGAGAGCGCGCCGTCCTAAATTGAATGTTTTATCTAGAGGCATTGGTATTTCAGATTACAGTCTGAAAAGTTTGAGAGTGGTCTAGATTGTCTTCGTTGCGATGGAAAACTAGACATAACTTGCTCAGAGCTGAGTTAAACGAGGTAAGCCTTTTTGAATCATGTTAAACAAATCTCGTAATGATCGCCTAAATCTTTTGACGTTTTGCTCTTTAAATTAACAGGAACACTACCAGGGTGTCAAACAATTTATATCTAGATCAGGACGTTCTGTCGGTCCTGATCTGGGTCCAAACTGTTTGCAAAGATTATCAGTAGACGACACAAGCCACCGCTAGCAAGGAAAGGGTTAATGTTTCACGACAATGTTTTTCTTCTATTTTATATTTCAGCGTCTAACACAACCCATGACTTGAGCATAACAATAGAATTGCCCAATTAATGTTGAAAATGACCATTTTAAGAGAAGACCATGAAGTCCGCATTACGTCCTATACAATTCTTTCAAATTCGACGTGGTCAAAGCTGGTGAAATATGTAATTCACACGTTCATTCTACTTTGTTACTACGTTGGTTCTAGGTTTTCACTGCGTCTAAAACGTCCTTACAAATACTATGACAAGCGCTGCTCTACCTCATTCAATCTAAAAACAAACAAACGTGTGAACATTGGCTTTAAAATATGCCATCGAAGAGAGGCCGTGGACTAGGCAGAGCATCCTAAGGCATCCTGAGAAAATTGAAGTAGGACTGGTGATCTTCAATTCTCAATTCTGCCAGCAGCTGGTCATAATGACCAAACTGAAGCATTTTTTTCTGAAGCCAAGCCAATTAAGCACCCAACAAGACCTGCGTCTTCTTCTATTCCGTACTGTGTACGTCGTCTTCTCACTATCAAAAGAGCGACCCTCCTTATTGCAAGTTCACACGCGAAAAATTTGTTTTTATATTTTTTGCTAACCTGGTCAAGTTGCTTATTTGCTAATTCCGAACCAACTTGAAAAAACATCAAAACCCTGAATTTTTGCTTATGAACGATTTTCTATGTTTTTTTTTTTTTTTTTTTTTTTTTTAAAAAACCTCATTATCTACATTTTCCGATTTTTTTCGAAAATAATCAACTGCAGATACTAATATCATTGTATGCATTTTATTTTATGTAAACATGTTAGACCAAACACGATACAGCTTGATCAGCCCATTTTTACAGTTATTCTTTCAAGACTGGTGTCTACTTCCAATTTTATCGCGAAATTTTAAAGGTTTAAATGGCATATGCCAAATATATATATATATTATTTTAAATAAAACAGTGAAGCCTATTCATAATAGATAATCGCTGAAAATTCCAATGCCGTGCCACAGATAATAAAGCGTACAGAGCAATGCAAAGTTGATATACAAATTGCATGGTTAAAGCTAAAACTCTTTGATTAAGCTGCTGATAGTGGCTGAGTTCATGTTAACGTAGAAGAGAAACGGAGAGTTTAATTGTCACAAAACTTTTGATTCTTTTTTAATCATATATCACAGCTCTTATTATTAGCGTCAAACTAATTAAAATATAAATGGATAACATCTCTGAGGAATATTTTATATCAGAGTTAAAAGTGTGACTTTTTGAAATTTTGGTACTTTTACTGTGACTTCGTCTGTGCAAGACCTACCGGTCATTTTAAAATGACATAATCATAAGTTTCAGCGTCTCGAAAAGCCTTGATTTTTTATGTAATTAAAATTTTGTAAGGGCGATGTTTACATTCTGAACAGGCGCAAAAATGTGTAGGTGGTCATTCATAACTTCGGTTCAGTGTAGAGGGTGAACCATTTGGAACTATACTGTATTTAAACCATTGAAGCGTGGTTTAAATTAAACATCAATTTTGATTGCAGATATCTGGAACTGTGGACTACATGTATATTATAGTTTTAGTCTTTATTGTATTGGATGTTGGAGATAGAATTGAATCTAAATATCCTTTAATTATTTTTCTTAGTATATACAATGTACATCATAGAAACTTAAATGAAGCCGAGCTAAAGTTATACTAGCGAACCCCAACCCCCTTATACATATGAACCCCCTTTCCAGAAATCCTTGATCCGCCCCTGCTAGTGTTAGTGGATGGATTGTGTGGAGGAGTGAGGTATTTTAGTCTGGTTCCCTCCACTAGATCTACCTATCGAATTGAATGGATATATGTGCTATGGCAAATCTAGCCGACCGCCTAGTGTATCGTTGATCTGTCCAGATCAATGTCAGCCAACATGGCTACATTTATACGTAAAGGGGCTCTTACATGGTATGGGAAATTAACATAGGAGTCTGCCCACGCTTGGAATTTGATATTATGTTTATTAATTGTCTGGGGTATGACTTTTATATTTATAATGCATTTGAGTTCTTATGCAATTCCATTGCTAATTTATGACGTCATGTATGATATCACTACAATACCTTAGGGTACACAGTTATAATCATTTCTAAAGTAATTGACATATCATTTACCGGACGCAGAAATGTTTTATTAAATAACTATATCATTTATAAATTCGTTGATACTATAACTGGCTTTGTATGTATTAGAATAGTGGGTGGGCATTCATTTTTATGACATGGTACCCCAATTTTCAACTGTATATTATGTATTCAGTCAAATTTAAAATTAAATTTTTTACGCGTTGCGGTCTTTGTCAAGATACCATTTCAACATATAAACTATCCACATATCTTAAGAATATGTAGACCAAATTTCATGAAATTCAAGGACCGGTAACATATATTTATCAACTTGATGTAAACACATGGCCCTAATTCATCAAAATGCAAAAAATACAATAATTATGGTTCAGTGTAAAACATACTTGAAAACTTGCTTAGTTTGAATCATCATGCTAGTATGTTTATTGGTAGAAGTTGATATGTTCAGTGTTTTCCCCTATTATGGATTGGCAAAGAACAAAAAACAATTTTCTTTGATATTAAGTTCCACGATTCTTATTTAATGAAGTGCTTACACAATAATATTACCCAAAATGATACAATATGGTGACACCTGTACTAACTACATATAGTTTCTTACGTTAAAACTACATCTAACCAATGTTACACGTAATATGTAACATTATTGAGAATTTTTATTCATACAGAAGAGAAACCTTATGACAAGGCAGTTCATACAGGAGAAGAACCTTATATATGTGATTTTATAATTGTAAGCCTACTTTAATAAACCTGGTTCACAAAAATAACCCCCTGTCAAACCTTTTGGTTAAGATTAACCATTTTGGTCACAGGGAACTCTTGGCCCCAAAGGTATCGTTAATTTAATGCTTAAATCTTCTCTGATCATTCTGTAAAACTGATGCTGATTTCCATCAAAAGGCAACATTTATTCTTTAGCTGGCTGTATATTCTAGGCATAAAGTTTCGTTTTTGGAGAGTTAACTTTGTAACCATCGTAGAAGACACCCAGATATCCCCATGCAGGTCAGTTTATGCAATAAACCTTTGCGCCACCTTCTGTCAAAAGCCTTGCTGAAGTCACAGAAAACAACACGCAATTCATAGCCACTGTCTACTTAAAGAGAGTGATGTGTGTGTAATAACTTGAAAGTAATTGAGTCGCCTTGGATGAATCCTGACTGAAAGGGAGCTTCCTTTATGAAATTGAACATACGTGTAAGCACGTACCTTTCCACATCTTTTACGATGGCTCTAAAGTTATCTCTCAAACCGTAGACAGCGCATGTTTCTGAATGGGGTGGAATCTGACTGGGCTGCCGTTCTGGCAGGGGTTCATCAGGCTTCCATTCTTGGCCCATTACTTTTCTTGGTTTACATAAATGAATTATAAACAACATTTGCTCATCAATGTGACACACGTATTAACATTGTCATAGACGACCCACAAACTACCGTTTTTATTCTATTTCGATCTCGAAACTATCAAAGTCTGTGCCAATATTTCAACCCAACAAAAACTGCTTCTCTTCTTATATCTCGCAGACAGATACCACTTGTACATCCTCTACTAATAATGAACAATGTTATCTTGAATGAAACCACCACTCACAGACATTTAGGGCCTACTAAATGTGTATCTAATACAATGTACATTTAACTGGCCAGATCACGTCCAAAGAGTGATCAAGATTTAATCTCATGGGAGCTCTAAAGTTCACAGACAAGTAGACAAGCACTAAAACAAATGTACTTTGGAGATAGTGATTTCAGTTTTGGACCACTGTTCTAAAAAGACAGTTTGATTCTATTCATTACGAGGCAGCTAGAATAATCACAGGAGGCACCAAGCTCTTTAGCCTTGAAAAAATTTCTAGCTTATCTAGGCTAGGGACTCACTGCAGTAGCGTCATCGTGATATTTTATAAAATCATCAATAGCTTTTCACCAAATAACTTGCATAATTTAGACTTTTTTTCACTTTCCCATACGGTGTCCTGGGTCAGATGTGGTACTTGATTGAAACGATTCCTGATATTTGCCTTCATCCTTACTTTTATACCTCCTCTTGTCTAAGATGGCAATCCTTATAAACTTAAGAATCCAAGCGAAATTAGCATTAATACATTTTTATAACTCTTTCTTTCCTTCCACAATTAGAGAAGTCAGGAGATCAAAAATACCAGCTCTGTTGCGTCTTTCAATTACCAACTCATTACAGGAACCTCCTAAATATTATTCAGCTGGGTCAAGACCAGGCTAGCTTACGTATGAAATGACCGATCTTTTATTTATCGAAAAACCATAATACCTAGCCCGTCTTGTTTTTTTTCCGACATCTGTCCACAGATAACAGCAATGCGCGATAGGTATTTTAGGCGATATCTTTGCGGCAAACTAGACTTGACAAATGAGGAAAACGTATGTTGTAAGTCTCTTTCTTTATAAAATAAAAACAGATTTGAGCTATATGCGCATTAGGCTGTACGGTAACAAATGTACGTATCATAATGTCCAGACCCTAGCTATGATGTCTAACCCTGTTAAATATTGTCTATCCTTCACTGTGCATTATACATTTAGGTAATATTTTGGCGATGTAATTGTCTTTTTCTTATTTGATAGTCAAATTCTTGGTTCTTTTGCACCAAGACTGCCAGGTGAACATTGTTCTGAGTGTTCACTTGGTGGGAGCAGCAAAGTCGACACACTCCTCTCTCTCTCTCTCTCTCTCTCTCTCTCTCTCTCTCTCTTTATAAAAGTAAGAAAGGCGGCAAAGATCAGGAATCGATACAATCAAGTATCACACCTGCCCCAGGATACCACATGGGAAAGTGACAAAAACACAATTAAAGATCACGAACAAGAGCCAAGAGGTCAGCCCTTTCCCAGCAGGTGACCACATGGCGGCAATGAACAGATGCGAAAGCATAACAAACACAAGACAGATCCTTAAAAGAGGTATACCACCTTGAAGCGGTCAGTAAAAATATTTTACTGGAGGGCTTAAAACGTGTTTCACAGCGCCAACCTCATCATTGGTTCAGCGCTGGTTTATAATTCTTTGCATGTTGTACTATTCACTTATGCAGTATATTAATTTTGTGTCCGGAAATGACTTGCATATAAGCTTAAACCTGAGTACATTGTCATTGTGTACACATGTCTAAATGCAAATATCTGAATAAAATATTGTTGACCCACATGTGTATGCTATGATTTCTAATGATCGATAGGTCTGCTAGACCCGATCCAAGTCTATTACGAAAATGGCAGCACTTTTCTTGGTTGTTGGTGCTCCGTGTCTCTATCTCACGGCGCCGTGATTGGCCTGCATTGTATGATCGTTGTTCTTCCTGGTCATACTCGCTTTTTTGTGTGAGCAATGTCTGGCCGCATTTTCCAACGTCGTGGCTCAAATTACATGTTGCGCTTCTTAGGACTCCCATAGGCATGATTCATTATTATTAGGTCCACGTCGCGAGAAAACCTGTCTTCAGAATATAGAACCATGATAGATGTACTTTTTAAAGAGCGAAGGGGAGCGCAGTAGCTCAGTGGTAGAGTATATAGCTATATAACAGATAGATTGTTGATGGGACGTAAAGAATCCACTCAAACAAAATCAAAAGGCGGACAACAAAAGCGCGAGACCCATTAATTAATTATTATTTTTATTATTATCATTATTATAGTAGTAGTAGTAGTAGTAGTAGTAGTAGTAGTAGTAGTAGTTACACGTTTTATTATTATTATTATTATTATTATTATTATTATTATTATTATTATTATTATTATTATTATTTTCAGCGTTAAAGAAGAATAAAACAGTCATGTCGACAGCCTGTGTACCATTATGGTTGGTAGTAGCAGCATGCTGGATATGCACGTCCGCAGAGCGATGTGGGCCTCGTAATGTTTGCTCATGCACCACACCCACCTTGTCTGGGACCACTATGGACTGTCGAGGTTCGAGGATGAGTGTGTCGGATATATGCAGTATTTGTGAGATGACATCCCCTCTCAATGGTACATATATCACAGCATTAGATATCAGTAACGTAGTTCATATTAGCCATTCTGTTATCCCAGATTCCTGCTTCCAAGGAAACCGTTGTAAAACATTGAAGAATCTCAGGATGGCAAGCAACGGTATTGCTGCCTTTGACGACCGAGCATTTAACAACACCAACCAACTGACAATGCTGGATCTGGATAACAATGCATTGGTTAAAGGCGGCACTTTTATGAGCCCAGCAATATTTATAAGTTTACCGAAGCTTAAGATCCTGCGACTACAAGACAATTTTGCCATACAGCCACCTTCTAACATCACATACCTCTCCAATATCCCTACCGATTCGTTTCCAAATTTAGAAGAGCTTTATTTGGATGGAACGGAAATGATGGTGTTTGGTTCTAATTTTCGAAGTTTTCGAAATCTAAGAACGTTAGATTTCACAGGAAAACATGCCAAATGTAATATTATGACTTTGAACGCCAGAACGTTCGAAAACACACCTCAAGTACACTACGTTAATCTAGCCTTCTGTAATTTATCCTATATAGGCGCCCATACGTTTCAAGTGCTGTCCAATCTTAAATACTTAAATCTTAGTAACAACGAAGGACTTGGTTTTGTATCGCTGAGAAATGTATCGTATGGATTGCAGGCTACGCCAAAGTTGCACGTACTAGACTACTCAAAAGTTCACAAAACGTTTGGGCTAAGTACGGAGCTACATAGTTGCGATGTATGGTATTTGCAAAACACATCTATAAAAGAATTATATTTGGACAATAATCGCATGGCTTTAATTGAAAGAAATGCTCTTCTTTTATTCCCGATGACTTTAGAGGTAATATCTGCGAACATGAATGTGTTTAGCTATGGTCCATATGTGGTACAGATTGGCTGCTTAAACAACTTGAAAAGGGTAGAAATAAATCAACAGAATTTCTTTGCTGATCCATACAATTATAAGCTTGATGTTGATGTCAAAGAAAAGGTTAGAAACGATAATGAAACGTGCAAAGTACCGAAGCCAAAAAAGATCCGCAATAATTGCCGCTACCTACCCAGTGACCATTTCGATTTATTTTTAGACTTTACATGGCCAGAAAATTTGACCACACTGAATTTCCGAGGATCGAGCCTGCCGATAGTGTCACCTGAAGACCCAAACCCTAAACCCTATTTCAATATGTCATCGCGTATATCCTCAATAGATTCTTCTCATAATGTTATTACTAGCTTTCATACGCCAGTTGTTGCATTACCAAGCCTTGAACATTTAAACATATCAAACAACTATGCTTCAAATATTGACGATACCGTGTTCCTCGCAGCTCCAAATCTCATAACCTTAGACGCAAGTAATAATTTTCTGGGGCAAGCGCTATCTAAGGACACAGAAGGAATGATATTCAGACCCCTTCAGCAGCTGAATGTTTTGAATCTTTCTGCGAACTTGATAACAACCTTGCCAGGACTAAACGTATTAAATAATCTGAAGACGCTTAATCTAGCGTTTAACAGTATGAGCGAGGTCCCCAGTTCCCTAACGAGCTTGAGGAGTCTGACGGAGTTGGATCTACGACAGAACAGAATTTCCACCTTGCCGCTAAAATTACTAAAGCAACTGGACAAGTCGGCAGAGAGGACACTTCACAATATATCTATAGACGTGTCCAATAATACTCTTGAAATATCGTGCGATAATACTGTGATTTTAGAATGGATTGTTGACCATCCAACCTATTTCAAACATTTAGACACGTACATATATCGTTCTAAAGCTGGAATTGAGGCATTGAACCTGATTGAACTAGAGGAACGGGTCAGGTCTCTTCAAAAGAACTGTAAAACCTATACGGCTATTATAATTGTTTCAACTATTGCTATTGTTGGATTCCTATTCAGTGTTATTTGTGGTCTTGTTTATCGCTATCGCTGGCGACTCCGGTATATGTATTACATGGCTAAAGCCCGTTACCGCGGATATGAGAGAATCCCTGATGTTCCAATTGAATACAAATATGATGCATTTGTGTCTTATGCTGAAGAAGACTTTCTCTTCATAAAGGATGAAGTTGTTGTAGAACTTGAAGAGAATCATGGTCTAGAATTGTGTCTACATCAGAGAAATTTTCTTCCTGGAAACTACATCGCTGAAAACATTCTTCAAGCGATTAAAAACAGCAGAAAGATTGTCATTGTTTTGACAGACCGGTTCCTAAAGAGCAAGTGGTGTCTCTATGAATACAATATGGCAAGAATGGAGAGCATCTATTCCAGGAAGGGAGACAACTTCATTGTCTGCATCATGTATGACGATATAGATAATAAGTTTTTGTCACCAGATCTTATTGAAACCTTGGATAGTGAAACGTTTTTGAAGTACCCTCAGAATGATATCGAGAAGCCATACTTTTGGGAAATGCTGACCAGATCAATGTCTGAAGGACAATTTGGAGGTGCTTCCATACAAAGTCGATAATCCTGGTAAAATCATGATATAATTCATAACTACTAGTATTCTGATCATGTGCGGATCCAGAGGGGGACAGGGGGTCAGGACACATGTGGAAAATTACAAAAATATAGGGTTCCTTAGCAATACTGGTCCGGATCCCCTTAAAATCACAAAGCTACCAATCCAGCATTCACTGTTGGGCCATAGGCTGGGGCCCAGGATGAAAAAAATCAAAAATGGTTACCCGGAAAGTAGCAAAGTTTGTTATGGTATAAATTTGAAGATGAATTTATGGTGCATACGAAACCACTGTATAGCAAACTTCTCGGAATTGCATAACGCCACTAGAGCTAAAAAAGTATGGTAGCCCATGTGCGTCATATGCATGCATACGTTTAATACAAACGCTATTATCTCAGCAACGCGTTATCAGATTGAAATCAAACTACCTTTTAGGAATGACAATGTGTTTGTTTTAAAAGTTTTTAGTATTAGTTTTAATTTCAAAGAAATGTTGCTTTAGCATTTCGCATGCAATGTCGTGTACCATATATAACCAGATAAAACGTCAAGTTTCATTTTCTCCCATCTGTATCTACCATGACTCAATTCGATTATTTTCGTACAAACACATTATAACTGTCCAAAGATTAAATTGCTGCCTGTTTGGGTGAAATTTAATATCCAATATGGCTGCCGTCGCCATAAGGTATGAAAACGTATTTTTAGGGATCATTCCTTATCCTACTAATGGTTCACGTTTAAAATGCTTGCGTATGTAGTGGGACGTCCGTGTGCCTATTTCACAACACAAAATTTATTTGCCCGTAAGAATGGACACTTTAAGATGGCCTTGAATATGACCACATACAGCTGCTTTCCAAATTTTTTATAGATAGCGATTTTTGTCATAATTATTTACATACCCTATACTTGTTTGAGAGTTTGTAATAAACTTATGCTTTGTTTGAGATATGATTTATTTCTGCTCCTGTATTCATGGCATATCTAGTTATAGTTAGTAAAAATATGGCTTGTTTTTGCAGATGTTTTGTATCAAGTTTTAACTTCTAAAAAAGTTGATCATTGTTTTACCAAATCAAAGTTGCTTATCAAAACTCTATTTCGAATTATGAGATAATAAGGAGAGCAGCAAAGAAAACTGTGGTGGGAATCTTTAAAGTCATGCATAGGGTGCATTTTGAAAATACTTCAAGAATTGAAGATATCTAGTGTATCAACAATGAATCACTTGATTGACTTTGGTGTATGTGCACTAGTAGGTTGCACAAATTATATAATTTTACATAATTACTTTTAAAAGATATTTTAAGTGCATTTTAGGTGTTCAAATTTGATGCTACATAGTAAGAGCCCAATTATTAGGAGAAAGGCTAAAGGGAAAGTACAGTCCTGCCGAACAGTTAAATGGCCAAGAGGGTTTGAAATTGTATTAAAATTGGGAAAATGTCATCTTTTCAGATGAATCCATACTCTAAGCCTATTTCTTTTGCAAACCTATTCCCATCTGGCGTCTGAAACACGAACAAGTCCATCCACATTACATTGATGGATGGGTAAAAACCACTGGAGTCGTATTGAGGGGACTATCTCCTAATTTTAAAGGGAGTTATTCAACTTAACATTGTTAATGAAACAATCACCAATAAGGCATATCAAGAAATACCAAAAGCAATATAAAACTACAATATGAATCACGCATGAATATTTTAAAGAGATATTGCAAGGTGCGTTATCTTGTTGAATGTTTGGGGTATAGTGCATTCATATTGGAGTTTTACATCGCTATTGATATAATTCTGATATGCCTTACTGGCGAATGTTTCATTAACAAGCTTAAGTTGAGAGACCCCTTTAAAAGTTACGAGATAGTTCCCTTAATACGACTCCAGTGGATTGTTACCCATCCATCAATCTAATGTGGATAAATTTGTTCATGTTTCAGTCGCCAGATGGGAATAGGCTTGCAAAAGAAATAGGCTTAGAGTGTGGATTCATCTAAAAAGATGACATTATCCCAATTTTAATACAATTTCAAATCCTTTTGCCCATTTAACTGTTTTGCAGTACTGTACTTTCCTTTTGGATTTTCTCCTCATAATTGGGCTCTTACTATGTAGCATCAAATTTGAACACCCAAAATGTACTTTAAATATATTTTAACAGAAATTATGTAAAATTATATAATTTGTGCAATCTACTAGTGCACATACACCAAAGTCAACCAAGTGATTCATTGTTGATACACTTGAGAGCTTTAATTCTTAAAGTATTTTCACAATGCACCATATACATGACTTTATAGATTCCCACCAAAGTTTTATTTGCTGCTCTCCCTATTTACCCATAATTCGAATTAGAGTTTTGATAAGCAAATTTGATTTGCTAAAAATATGATCAACATTTTTAGAAGTTAAAACTTGATACAAAACATCTGCAAAAACAAGCCATTTTTTTACTCAGTATAATCAGATATGTCGTGCATACAGGAGCAGAAATAAATCATATCTCAAACTAAGTACATGTTTATTACAAACACTCAAACAAGTATAGGGTATGTAAATAATTATGACAAAAATCGCTATCTATAATAATTTTGGAAAGCAGCTGTAGGCTGTAAAATAGATTCGCTTTCTTCAATGCATTGTTTTGGCGAACCGGAAGGGTAGATATGCAAAACACATCGCAATGTTAAGTACATCCCGAACGGTTACTTACTTAATTCTAAGTATGCGGTAATAGCCTACATGGAAATAAAAATGATATAGGATGGCACCATTGTGTTTCATTACATAGTTACTGGGCGAAAAGCGTGAGAATTTTTTGACGTTTATAATCGGCTGACCGATTTCAAAAATCAACACACGTGGAGGGCTGTGTTAGTGGCTTACCTGTTGGTCCTCTGTCTGTTCTGTCACACTATTTATATATACATGTAGTCTTTAATTTATTGTTAAGGATATATGAAATGTTATAATGTAGAATGCCAATGTATTAAGAGTATTATAAGTTTTTAACAAGCACAATAAATTGTTCAACTGACCCAATGTTATTATATACAATATCTTATTTTCTAAAAATATAGAGGTTTGTGGTCAATTTATCTATGAATTTTGTTATTTCCATTCTCTTGAAATTATCATTAACTGTTGTTATGGATGTATTCCGTGATGTCAATTGTGTGAAATGAAAAAGTGGATGGTTGTATTCTTCATTTTAGTCAAATGACACATTATAGTCCTCAAAGCGAATTTAAAGGCAAAACAATGAATGCTTATTTTCAACACCTTCTATGGACTAATTTTCCATACCTGGTATTATAAAACAATCACCATGCCAACTAGACTTTCCATACTGATATGGCATTACCTGAACGACATACTGATGTATCCATACATTGATTTATTGATATTTCTTCCAATACCAAAGTGTATTAACAAAAATTATCATTTTATATTTAAAAAAAATCAAAAACAAGGGATAAACAGTTAAGTAAGTTTCAGAACTTCCACAGCCGCATGTGGATGCACAATGTTAACTTTAATGTCTATAGTATAGTTTGACTTGACTTGACTTGATCCTGAGTTTATTTTTCTACTGCTGCGGGTGTCCCAGGTACTGGGGTAGGCAGCAGGTGGCTAGAGTGTCTAACACCCAATCCCCACGCCTCTCTGTTCAGTGGATCGATGTGGCCAAGGCTGCAGAAGTATATATCTGAAGTTTGAAGTACATATATTACTTGTTCACATCTAAAATGTAATATCTGGCTCTCCAACACTCGAATTTTTTGGGAGTTGGACTAATGAGAGATTCAATTAAATTTTCTTTTATGAAGTATGTAATTTTGTAAGCTTGAGATCTTTAATTTGGCATACTTGTATGTTTTACATGCATTAACAAAACATTTTGCAAAGTAGCAAAACTGTTTAAAGATGCCAAAGCATAGAAACAAGTCCATTGAAATCAAACACAAAGCTGGAAATGAAGAGACGATGGTCTGGATGGGGTATAATGATTAGTGAACATTGGCCTTTTTATAGTGAATAGTGAATAGTGAGCCAAAAAATAATGAATAATGCATAATGAGAGCCTAAAAAATAATGAATAATCCTATTTTTTATGAATTGAAGAAAAAAAAATCAATAGTGAATAATCAGATTTATGCCACCTTTCTTACTTTTAATGAATAATTGGTCTTATTTTAATAAATAACCCAAAATTTTAATGGGATGAATAATGTGCTAAATTTTTAATAAATAGTGAATACCAGACCCCCATCAAGACCCTCATAAAATAGTCAAAAAGGGCCAAGACATTGAAAATGAAAGAAAAAGTAGCAAAAAAGATAAAAAGAAAGAAAATAGGAAATGAAAAAATAAGACAAAAAATAGATAAAAACACAATTAAAAACAAAGGTGGTGATATATAATGCAGCTGAAACTGGCGCCATGAAACTGGTTTAAGCCCTCCAGTAAAATATTTTTACTGACCGTTCATAGGCGGTACTTCTTTTGTGGTTCATTTGTGTTATTTATGTCTTGTGTTTGTCATGCTTACGCGTCTGTTCATTGCTGCCTTGTGGTCACTTGCTGGGAAAGGGCTGACCTCTTTGCTATTGTTTGTGATGTTTAATTGTGTTTTTGTCACTTTCCCATGTGGTATCCTGGGCCATGTGAAGTACTTGATTGTTTTGATTCCTGATCTTTGCCGCCTTTCTTATTTTCATTTTTGCAGCTTACGACATCAATAGTCCTAAAGTTACGTATACCTATTATACCTTTAATTTCTGTTTTCTGTTCATGAAATCTTCCATGGGCGGATGACTCATGGAGGATTGGAAAGAATTAGTTTTTTTTTGTAAAAATAAACTTCAATCAGTTTATACGAGTAAAGTCAGCTGAGTTTATAACCTGAAAACACACACATTCTTTTCAGTGATTTGTGGTGTAAGTTTCTTTATTCCTGCCATGTGCATTGTTTACGTCTGTTCAGTGCTCGCTAGCCGCATAATCACCTCGTTAGAAAATGTTAGTTATATTGTTTCTTAACCATGTTTATTATACAGGTCATTTGGATATAATTTCTTATCCTCATGTAGGCTTGTGTGTGATGATTGTCACGCTGTTGGTCTCCTCTGTTTCTTTTTTCTTTTTGTTTTGTTGATGGGGTACCTATGTTTGTTTTTGCCACATCGATTAACTAATGAGTATATTATTTCAATTTTTATTTTTAGAGTTGCAAGCATATTTGCCTCTTGTCGAATAACAAAATAATTGTTATATTCCTTTTGATCATGAAGATTACTGAACAAATCGAAACAAACAAACATAAACTTTGTATAGCATAGACATTCTGTGTTTTCAAGCTAGATTTTAAACATAAGGTCAATCAAAATATGTCGCCTTCTCCTCATAACATACAATAGTAAATATGGGACAGAATAGAAACCATTTACAATCCCATTTGCTATGATAACAAGTTTAACCACGCGTTTAAATCATTATTTCGATTTTTAAAGGAAAACAGCTTCCCATACAAATGTCGCTTATACGGCAATACGCAATTCGCAATGAATTGCTATACAATTCGCAATGAATTGCTATACAGTGGTTTCGTATTACAGAATGTTCAAATATTCTGTGTGCAAAAAATCAGCTTTGCTACTTTCGGGGTACTTTTTTTGCTACCTTTTTACGAGATACGCTGGTCTGGGCTACAGCCTACCATTATCGGCTCGCCAGCGAAACGCCATTTAAATGGCGTTTCGCTGGCGGGCCGTTCAAGACCCGCTAAAAGTGATATTTGGATTCTTCCTCTCCTCATCAAACTAAAAAAAAACGTTGTCGAAGTTGGCCCCCCTCTGGCAAAAAACTCTGGACCTGCGCATGCTGATTACCAGATCAATTTGGATGTTTCCATGCAAAGCTGATAATCCTGGAAAATCATGATAAAATACATATCTATTCTGATGACCAGATCATTGTACAATATGGAGGTGTTTATTTACAAAGTTGACAATCCTGGTAAAAGCATGATATTATCCATAACTCTTTTAATGCCGCCAATGATATATTGTTTAAGTATTTATTGGAAGCGTTGGACGTTGTTTTGTTTCTATGGTGCATTCTTTGCTTCCAAAGGATACCCTTTTAAGAACATATTTGACTTCACTACAGCTGGTGACTGGGACTGTGTGGCGGCGGTAGAACGTCTCCCTGCCCTTCACTATAGTGTAGATTTTATTTTCTTGTCCTTTGGGATCATTGGTTTCATTGTGGAACTTTGAAACTATTAGAGGGTTACTGATGAAGCCTAAACGACAGAAACTAGCTAGTCTGGCCCAGAAAATGTGCACACTCTAGTTTCAGTTCTATGGTGCATTCTTTGCTTCCAAAGGATACCCTTTTAAGCACATATTTATCTATTTGTGTAAGTATACATTTTCTCTTTTCCATTTATTTGTTATACGAGTCATAGTCATTGCAAAACTTTCATTGTTTTGTTTCTATGAAGAAACCACTATCATTATGACCTATATTCACACTGGTCAGTGTAAACGCACCGGTGGTTGCTACAACGAGCTGGTGGTTGCATTTTTCAGCACAAGTGGTGGCGTAAAAGGTAAAAAATCTATACCTGTTGACTTTATGATTTATTTATAAACTTGCATTTATCTTATTTGTGATGACACCTGGCGCAAATACCACCGGTAACATTGCAGTTTATGGCTCTGCCAAACAATTGGTGATTTAATTCATGGTTTGGACTGCAAATCCAACAACGTTTTGGGGTTTTGCCGTGACAGGTGATTTTTTTCTAGTGTAACTGCCTAAATGGAGGGGAATATGCATGTCTAAGCACAGCCGTTATCATATTTACATGAAACGATTACCACTTTGTATCTTTTTTTCTTGGTAAACTAGCTAACGTTTTATTGAGGAATTTTATTACAACGCACTGGGAGCATTTTTGACGCATTGATACAACGCACTGATGGTTCCCTAGATGTGCCATGGTTGCTGGTGCAGCCTCATCACAGCATTCACTGTTCTTATAAACGGTACATAAATCGTTATTTGAGCCAGCACATGACATTTCAGTACCAGGACGAAGACTCAGGTCAGCCACTGCAAATGTACAGACTCGCCAGAGTCATCTCTGCATAGCAAAAAGTAGAGAGTAGTAATCGTTTTTGGATGTTATTTCATGGGACTATGATAACATAGCTGCAGCTGTGCTCAGACATGCAGAATTTTCCTGAAGTTAGGCACTCACAATAGAAACAGCACCTGTCACTGTCAAACTCCACAACTGTGTCGGATTTGTCGGTCAAACCATTAATTAAAACGCCAATTGCATGGCAGAGCCATAAACTGCAATGTTACTGACGGTTTGTGCGCATTGGGCCATCAAAAGTAAAATTAATGCAAGCTTATAAAGAAATCATACAGTCACTAGGCATAGAGTTTGTGGTTTTTGTACACTGATGAAGGCTCAAGCGTGACTCTGCAAATGTGTAGCCTCACCAGAGACGCTCCGGAGCTAGCCCTGTTCGCACTTTGAGAGTGTTTCCCCATATTTTTCAGATTGGCCCCAAAACTTTCAATTTAATGAGATTGTTTGTCCGTGATGATACATTACAATAGTTAAGAAGCCCCATGCGAGCTTAAAATTTTTGTGCTTCAACAACAGCAGAATCTACGGCGAAGATTTGGTACCAGTAAAATGAAATTTTAGCACCCCAGAGATATAGGCTGATGTCTGTTCTAAGGCGGTGATTCTGTTGTTGTTGATTCGTTGTTGATTGTAACTCCCATTACAGGATTCTGCAATTGCTCTATATTTTGTTACTTTATGTCCATTCTTGTTTTGTGATCATCTTAATGGGGAAGAGAGCTGGCTGCTTTGCTTAGTTTGTTTTCCTGGTCTCTCGTGATTGTTGTGTGGCTATTCCTCTCAGTGCCATGGGCTTGTCTGCAGTTTGTGATTGTGATACTCACTTACTCTTTTGGATGTCATTCATGCGAACAGCGATGGCTTTTGGCGAGTCTGCACATTTGCTTGGACTAGTCTGAGCCTTTGTCACATTTCAAAATACTCATGTGGTGACTCAAATGGCGGTTGAATACCATTTTGTGTGAGCAGCGAAGGATCTGGCGAGTCTGCACATTTGCACAGGCTTACCTTAGCCTTCGTCACTTTACAAAATCTCTTGTGCTGCCTTAAATGGCGATTTGTGTGCTATTCACGCCAGCAGCGAATACTATGATGAGTCTGCACATTTGCGCAGGCAAAGTCACTTGACAATATAATAAATATCAAGATCTCTTGTGCTAGCAGCAAAGGCTCTTGGGAGTCTGCTCGTTTGGACAGGCTCGCCTGAGCCTTCTTCACAGTATCGAAATATCATGTGCTGGTTGAAATGGCGATTTTTGTAACGTGTATGTGAACAGCGAATGATGTGGTGAGTCTGCACCAGCAACCCTAGGACTTCTGTGCAACCATCAGTGCGTTGTATCAATGCGTCAAAAAATACTCCCAGTGCGTTGTAATAGAATTACTAATTAAAACATTTGCTAGTTTACCAAGAAAAAAATACAAAGTAGTAATCGTTTTTTGAATTTTATTTCATGGGAATATGACAACAGCTGCGCTGAGACATGTAGATTTCCCTCAATATAGGCAGTTGACTAGAAAAAAAGCACCTGTCACGGCAAAACTCCAGAACTGTGTTGGATTTGCAGTCCAAACCATGAATTAAATCACCAATTGCTTGGCAGAGCCATAAACTGCAATGTTACCGGTGGTCTGTGCGCCAAGTGTCATCGCAAATAAAATAAACGCAAGTTTATAAATAAATCAGTCAACAGGTATAGATTATTTTACCTTTTACGCCACCACCAGTGCTGAAAAATGCAACCACCAGCTCGTTGTAGCAACCACCGGTGCGTTTACATTGACCAGTGTGATATTGTAAGAATATATTTTCTCTTTCTCATTTATTACAGGAACCATAATCATTGCAAACCTTTCATTGTTTGGTTTCTATGAAGTAACTACTATTATGACCTATATTTTAGAAGTATAGTTTGTCATCATTATCGACAACCTAGGTCGGGACCTAAGTCATGTAAAAGCATTGTTAACTCTTAATTATACTTTTCCATTCAAATGGATTTTCCCCATACATATTGGTACAATAAGCATGGATTTATCCATTTTGTATTTTACTGGATCACAGCTCCAATGCTCAAAATTTTAATATATTTCTGTCAATGAAGATTGTTCTTATTTTAGCAAACAGTGCAGACCCTGATTAAATGTCTCCAGGTATCCAGAATGAAAAAAGTTCCAGTCACAAATTCAAAGAGACTAGCTATAAAAAGGCGGAATGCAAAAAAACTGCATGAAACAAGAACCAAAAATATATTGAAGCAGATCATGGAGGTATAATGTAATATTTATTGCCAAATAAATTGTAACCCACAAAAACGTATTAAAGTGAACAAGATTTAAGTGAGTATGACCAGGAAATGCAACATTCGCACACTGCAGAGCAATCCATGGTACCATGAGAAAGAAACAGAATAAATCCCTTCTGGCCCCTGCCCTAATCCAAGGGGCGAGTGTAAGGTCTTCCTCTTTTCCTTTCGTGTTGATCTTCAATTTGGTATGCAACATAGCCACTCTCTGAAATAATGAATTTCTGGCCCCTAGCCCACCATACGTAGTCAGCGATGGCTGTTTTTTAAGTTTGCAAAGTTTTCTACCCTTAACTCCTTGTGATTTGATATGTAGCATGGCCTTTTTCTTTAATAGTTTATTTTTAAGCCCCAATCCCCAGGATAGCCAGTGGTTTGAGTAAAGCTTGAATTTATATCCATCCACAAACTAAATTTGAGAGTTCTACCTCAAATAATATAGGAGATATGCACCAGAGCTGATGAAGATTCTAGAAACTAGGTCAGAGGTCAAGGTCATAGGGACCCCGGGATGGTATGTGACACTCCGTCATCCCGAGATCCATCCACACAAAATTTTGGATTCCTACCTCAAATAATACTAGAACTCAAAAGAATCTGATGTGTGGACTGGCAAAACAGAAGTCAAATTTGTTGAATTTATATACCGGGGGAAGGGTTAGTATAGAGAAACTTATAAATCACAAAACATAAATCCCATTTCTCCAACCCCTAAGTTCCCCTTGAGTATCATACAGATCAAAGTTAAAAGCCTATCAACTAGTTTTCAGCGGTAAGTTCAATAAAAAATAAACTAATATGTACAATTTCAATATCTGACTTCAACCTGACCCAGAGATCAGGGGTGTATGTAAGGTCAAAGTGTTTGCTTCTATGTTAGTCTATACTTCTTTCCCCTTAAATTGATATGCAACATGGCCACATTCAGATTTTTTTACCTTTTAATCCAGCCCACATGTTGAGGGTGAGTGTAAGGAGAGAATATGTGCTTGCATGGTGCTCTATTCCCTTTAATTTGTTATGCAACATGACCATGTTCTTAAAAAGTTGAATTTTGACATTTTGACCCTGCGGGTCAAGGGGGAGGAGTCTGCGGGCTACCAAGTTGCTGCATTTGTGATTCCCTTTAATTTGATATGCAACATGACCATGTTCTGTAAAAGTTGAATTTTGACCTATTGAACCCCCCCATGGTCAGGGGGCGGGGGGAGTTGATACGGAAGACTCACCTCGAGATAGTGATTTTAGCTCTGCTTATGGTAGAGCTTATCCTATGTATAGGTCAGGCATAAAAGAGGATAAATCTTGACAAAAGTTTTATTAACTTCTGACTGGCATACATTAATTGGCATACAGGTAGTATGTAACCAACAATCACTGCATGCAAAAAAAACTATTACCATTCAAACCTGTGGCAGACTATCAGAATATTTTAAATCCTCTTTAGATATTCCTCAAAGAACCATTGTGCCCATTTGTTTTGTCTTTCCATTGCTATGGAAACCAGAAAAACATATACGGATGGACTTAACATATTTAATCAATGATGACCCAAGGATCATTATTTGATATGGTTTGAAGCAAGATGCAAGACAATGGGCACCAAACGATCACAAAGGTCAGTTACTTGGTCATGCTGAATATATTTAGGGGATAACTGTATCAAAAATTTTCATTTGGGGGCATATATCGTCGGATATACGGTCGGAATTTAGTTTTACGGCGATGCGCGAGCGGAGCTGTAAAACGTGATTTCCGAACGTATATCCAATGATATACCTCCCCAAATGAAAACTTTGAATATCTTTATCCCCATTCTAATGCACTTCTGCAGTTTCATCTCAAATTGGAGCATTGCGAGCTGCATAAAGCTGCACATTATCCAACGAAAGGCGACGTAATTGATGATGTCAAACTATTTCCGACAGTATTTTGCAGGATATACTGTCGCAAATTTTTGACGTTATCCAATCAGACGTCGTGTTACAAACGCAAGTGCATTAGAATAACTTATAACATCCTTCCCTCAGCCTACAGCACTCATTTATAAGCATGTAGTTTCAGTCAGAGCGGAAAACGGTGTGGATCCTGATCAGATGGATCTGAAAGATAAATCCGGGTTAGAAGTTATGGTTTCTCAAATATTTCCAATCTTTCTACAGGAACATGAGTTATAAACTCTATTACAGTAGTACCATTTGACTGCAGCATGTTGTAACTCAAGAGAGATAGAATGCTGTCTTGCGTCAAGAAATTAAATCATCAAAAATGTTCTGACCTTGGTAGTGAGCTTTATGAGCTCTTCTGTGATATATAGTGCAATGCAATACTGTTATGATACATCGCCTATTGATAGTTTCCGCTCAACCAATAGTTACTTCCCTTTGAAAAATAGGTCAGCCATGTTGTAAGATCACACATGGGAAACAATGAAAATAATATATATTTTTTAGTTAGCAAGATTTTTTTAATGTTAAACCAAACTTGTTTATTTTGAAATCCATTTATGCATAGATCGTTGCAACTGTCACTGCACAAGGATGCAAAGTTTTGCAGAAAAAATGGTATTATATCTTTTTTTGGCCTATTTGTCATATTGATTTTGACCTACAAGATGGCTTACCTATATTGCATGAACTAACTATCAGTTGAGTGGAAACTATCAATAATGCTATCTGCATAAGAGTTGTTGATAAGGAAAGAAAACCCAGATAATTTTCTGTTTATTCAGTATTAAGAAGTCTTCAATCATGGTAAAGAATTGATATAACAACCCAACATAATACTAGTTTTCCCAGTCCAGGCTTAAATTTCACCAATATATCTTAAAGGGCGCAACCCTCTAGAAACATTGGTAAAAACTTGTTCAAAGCAGGTGATATATATACCAAAGGGTAAAGGCTCTAGAATTTCTAACTACCATTACTAGATTAATAGGGACTTGTCAAACAAAATAGGATAAGATCAGACGGCTTCTTAAGAAACAGTCTGATCATGGCCTTCACTGTTTGTTCGTCTGACAATCATTGTGTGCCTAATAGAGCTGATAACCAACATTTTATTTAACAACAAAGCACACTGGAGTTTTAACCCTTGCAGTGCTAAACCCAGATTAATCCAGTTTGAAAACACTGTAGATCCAGCTCAGCTGGCTTCTGTAAAAATCTGGCCCCGAGGTTATAAAACTTTTTTCATGCTCAAGTCAACTGGGCATGAAATTTCAACTGCTCATAAAAACTAAAATACCCCAAAAAAATTTCTTGCTTTAAGTCTCTCAGTCCTGCTAATAAATGTTAAAATGCCAACAATTGTTGGCATTTTAACATTTATGAGCAGGTTAAATTTCGTGCTCAGCTGAGTTGAGTATGAAAAAAGTTTTATAACCTTAGGGATTTATCCTGTTTTGAAAACACTGTAAATCCAGATCAGCTGGCTTCTAACGAAGTCATCTGATCAGGATCCACGCTGTTTTCCACTCTGATTGAAAATACATGCTTGCAACTGTAATGCTGCAGGTAAACAAGATCAAAATTTGGGAGGAGTGTAGTACATTAAACTATTCAGCATGACAAGGGTTAACTTTCAGTCGAATGCTCTCACTATCTGTTCTCTGAGAAAACTTGATCTTAGATTCCAAAAATGTTTTATGACAGGGCATACAGAGTATAGTAAAACCTGTATAAAACAGCCACTCTCAAAAGACCAAAAACTGGTTTTCAAGACCAATTATTGCTTAATGCAGGTCAAAAGTATTGCAGAATGCTCAAAGGGGAGCATTCTGCAATACTTTCGACCTGCATTAAGCTACCACTTGTCATTAAGATCTTTGTTTTGTCTATTTTTGAGTGGTTTTACTGTACTTTGAATGTGTCTTTTTTCAGAAATTAGTGTTGTAAAACTGAAGCAATTTCCCTAATAAAGTTACAAGAATTAGTAACTGAGCATGAAATTTCAACTGCTCATAAAAATAAAATGTTGAAAGATAAAGATATTTCTTGTTTTAAAACTTTCAGATGTTTTATCATGCTAATAAATGTTAAATGCCAACAACTGTTGGCATTTAACATTTAAGAGGATAAATTCCGTGCTCAGCAGAGTTGAGCATGAAAAAAGTTTTATAACCTCAAGGCTAGGTTTCTATTCAGGGAAATCACAGACTTATCTATAGATATTCTATTGTCATTATTTTTTCTAACGAAAACCCACCAGTAAAACCTCTATTGAAAATACTTGAAGAAACACATCATGACATGTTTGCCCCCAGACAAATAATGAAATGCAAACAGGCCCCGAGGTTATAAAACTTTTTTCATGCTCAACTCAACTGAGAACGAAATTTCAACTGCACATAAAAACTTAAGACAGGCAAATAAAGAAGTTTCTTGCTTTTAGCCTCTCGCATGTTGCATTTTTACATTTATGAGCAGAATAAATTCTGTGCTCAGCAGAGTTGAGCATGAAAAAAAGTTTATAACCTTGGGGCCTGAATACTATTCTTAAAACAACAGTTAAATGTGGTAAAAACTGTAATTTTCTGACAAAAATGACTCAGGCAAACAATGAAGACCATGATCAGATTTCTCATTCAGGAGCAGTCTGGTCAGAGCATTTACTATTTGTTGTTCTTGCAAGTATCTATCTATTCAAAGGCCTAATAAAACAAGATTATAGATGATAACAGAAAGAAATGAGAGTTAAAAACACTTTTTATCATACCCTAAATTCCCCCTTAACAGTTGATTATATTGGTAAAACTTGAGCCAGAATATTAACAGATAAGTATCCAACACTGAAGAGGTAGCTGATAAACATAGCTTTATCTGACAAGAATGAAATGCAGAAGAAATTACAAAGCTTATCATTTATAATAACAAGACAGCAGTGTGAAGGACAGGTAAATCCCCCGCCCAGGGTTCCCACACTTTTTTCACTTTCAAAGTCAAGAACTTTTCCAGGATAAACAGGTGATTTTCAAGGTCTCCTCAATGCAAAATTTCAGGACTTTTCCAGGTTAAACTGATGTTTTAAGTGGCACGAAAGCCTACACTTATCAGGATTTTCTACCTACATATAGCTACAACATGAAAATTGCTTTGAAAATGCTCTTAACATTTCCACATGCACATTTCCTATTTTTAAATCCTCCTCAGTCTTCACCCATGGAACTATGGATAGTTATATTTTTTTTAAACTTGTTTACTACTTATACATGTACTAGTGTAGTCTGCTTTTCAAACAGTTTGGAGCCAGATCACGCCAGATAAAATGTTGGGCCTGATCTGGATCCAAACTGTTCGACACTGCAAGATTAAAAAAAATGAGTTTGAAAAAAAAATCAGTAGATGTCAAAAATACATGCATTCCTAGTAGACAAAGAGTTTATATGCTTACCAGTGATCAGAATCTTTGTCTGAAGAGATTAAAGTCCAGAATGTAGCTGCTTTCTTGTACATGTCATAGAAATGTTGAGACATATAATTAATCCTACTTAACTTATCGTCCCGGCACCTTTTCCACAAAGGGGAGTAATAGAATGTTTTCAAGTGGGGACAGGCTATTATGTCCACCACATGCAGGGCTTATTTTCACCATTTTCGGACAATGACCCATGCCCCTGGGCATTTTAGTGGTTTTAGCTAAATTGACAAATTATGAAATACATAATACATGTATTTATCTGTATTTAACTATACTAGTAGCTTATAATCATCATTGCATGATGTATTATATAAGACTGTGCAATGTTGAATATTCCCAGGGTTCCCACTCTTATAACTTCGAGGGTGTACAACTTTTTAAGAGGGTACATGGAGCCACAGAAATTCCAACAGCCACACATTTTGAAAGCGCAGAGTAGGCCTAGATTTCCTATTGACTGCAAAAAATCAAAATGTTAAATTCTAGACCAACTGTTTTCCCCAAACTTCCTTGTAAAAAATTGCTACCAATGATCTCTTTCTCCTTCTCTAATTTTTTTGAAAAATTCTATATCAATTTCCCTCATCTCTTTATAAAACTGTAAACCAATCTTTACCCCAATTTTTTGTAGAATTCTTGACCAATGGTTCTTTTTCTCAAGTAGTTTGAATGAAAAAAAGATTTCAGTAGAATCTGTGCAAACAAAAATTATAAATTCTTTCATGCATATGTTCAATGTGTCTACATTGTATCGGCAAAGTATCAAATTGCTCCATCAAAAGCTGTGGTAGGAGTTGATCGGCCCATGAAGGCACCATCTATGCATATACAAACATCTTATTAGGGAAAAATTGTCTAAGTTCTCACTGCTGTCATTTTGTCAAAAATTATTTTTTCTGAACCAAACTCCTTCATGCATATGTTCAATGTGTCTACATTGTATAGGCAAAGCATCAATTTGCCCCATCAAAAGCTGTGGTAGGAGTTGATTGGCCCATGAAGGCAACATCTATGCATATACAAAAGCCCTAATAGGGAAAAATTGTCTAAGTTCTCACAGCTGTGATTTTGTCAAAAATTATTTTGTCTGAACCAAACTCCTTCATGCATATGTTCAATGTGTCTACATTGTATAGGCAAAGTATCAAATTGTTCCATCAAAAGCAGTGGTAGACGTTGATCGGCCCGTGTATGGCCTATAATAGCATAAGCATAAAACCCTATATTAAAAGCCATTTAGAACTACAAAGGGAAATAATTATAGTAGAATTGGCCCTTAGCCCTTCCTTTTTTGTCTAAAGTATTTGTCTTGCATATATGAACATGTCTGCAAGGTTTGATGGAAATCCAGCAATGACTCTTCAAGATATTAAGGGAACAAAACGTTACGGAGGGACGGACACACGAATGGACAACATGAAAACAGTATACCCACCACAAACAAAGTTTGCGGGGGGTATAAAAATTCTAGAACATTGGTCTTTTCTCCTAAATTCTTTGCAAAATTCTAGACGGATCGCACACTTAATTCTTTGTAAAATTCGAGGCCAATGGTCTTTCCCCCTAAATTCTTTGTAAAATTCTGGACAGATTGTCTGTTCCCCAAAATTCTTTGTAAAATTCTTGAACAATGGTTTTTTGCCTGAATTTCTTGGTAAATTTTCAGACCAATGATCTTTTTCTTCTCATCCCTGTTTTTTTAAATAAATTCTAGATCAATGGTAATTTTCGCTATTTTTTGTTTTCCTAATCCTTAGTAAAATTCTTAATACATGTAGCATCTAAAGTGTTCTGAGTGTGCACATATTAGAAAATGTGCATTTATTATGGCAGATATAGTTAATGTATATTATTCCAAAAGTTACAAAATTTAAACTTCCTTTTTGTCAAAATTGTCAAGCCTGCAAAGCATATTAATCCTTTTGCACTCAGAGTGGCCAAATCTAGATTTGGCCACTCTGAGTACAAATGGGTTATACACCAAGCCTGGCAGTCACCAAGTTATTATTAAAGCTCTACAGAAATGTGAAAAATAATGAAATCCGAGTACATAGAATTATTATACAATTAAAGCATAAATACTTATTTGAGCATCATTTAACAGTGTCCCTTAACCCTTTTCCTGCCAGTCATGACTTTCAACATCTGCTCTCTCACCTGTTTTTGTTCTTAGATAGCCTATATTGCAAACAAAATGGACCCAGATTAAACTGCTCCTAAGCTATGAGCAATCTAACCAGGGTTCGTAGTGTTTGCTTCCATGAGTTTCTTTGCAATTTTTTTTTGACAAATGGTCTTTTTCACTAATTTATTATCATGTTACCCTGTTTTCTTAATTCAATAGTTTCCGCTAATTTCCAAAAAAATCTGGAATCAAAGTACACTTGTGTATATGCAGCAGATGTAAAAAGCAGACAACAGTAACAGGACAAAAATATTGGCAGGATAAGTGTTAATGTCTATATAAAGGCCCAGACCAGCCTGCACATGTTATGCTTCATTAACTTTATAGCATTTTCTATCCTTTTATAATCAATGAAAATGCTTATATATTAAAATATTGTCATGACGCCTGATACGGACCGCTAGCGTTATGTTATACAGAAACGGCCACTCTTTTGCACAATCTGATCAGGGTCTTTGTTTTTGCCTGACTGAAGAAAATGCACTATAAAATAATATGAGTAGATCTCATATGCCCTGATATAACTTTATAGCTATTCAGGCTGATCTGGATCTTTATTGCAGCTATCTTAAGGTACATCTTTGCATGATGCTGCTTTGGTTAGAAGCATTTCATATGAAGAAAGCTAACATGTCAAGCTTTTATACATTATACACTTTGCCTACTGGGAAATTTTGCAATTTTTTTTGTCGTCAGCTGATTTTTTTTCAAAATCAACTTTTTGGAAAAAATACTTTCAGGAATACCATCAGAGTGTCAAATAGTTCGGATCCAGATCAAGTCCGACCTTACTGTTGGCCAGGCCCCAAGGATATATTTATATTCCCCTATTTTCATGCCAAAATGATTATGAAATGTATCCTGCTAATAAATGTTAAGATGTCATCAACAATTGTTGGCATTTTAACATTTATTAGCAGGATAAATACAGCATCTGATGATCTGAGAAAATTAAAGAAACAAATTCCCTTTTCACTATTTAACCTTCAATGAACAGTTGAAATTTCATACTCAGATGAGTTGAGCATGAAAAAGAGTTTTTATAACCCAAGGTCCTGCCAAGTTCAGTATACAGTAAAACCTGTCTGAAGCAGCAACTTAAAAATAGACAAAACCAAGGTCTTAATGGGATATGGTACCTTAATGGAGGTCGAAAGTACTGCAGAATGCTCCACTTGGAGCATTCTGCAATACTTTTGACCACCATTAAGCAATGATTGGTATTGAAAACCAACTTTTGGTGTTTTTTGATTGGCAGCTTAAGACAGGTTTTACTGTACCTTGTTTGATAGATACACTTGGACTTATCTTGGAGGTCTATTAAAACTGACCAGGTAGGCCTGGATCAGCCATGTGTAGTCACAAGACTTGATTTAGCTATTCTCTTTACTCCTTTTACTATGAGCATAAATCAGGCACACTGGAACATCTGTGCTGGAGTACTCCGTCTTCCGAGGTGGTGTAGACAGAACAGTCATGTGATCTGTTCCAGAACAAGATGGCGAAGCACTGCCTGCATGTACTGAGATACTATTTCTGTCTTTCGATAGATTCTGATAATCATCTATATTGTAAAAATAAGAGCATAAGCAAAAAAGATAGAAAACAAAAGTATTTTGCTATTCCTTTTTTCTTTATCTTGGCAATCCTATTGTGTTATATGTTCACCATTCAAACATTAACCCCTTCACTGCTGTCTATAAGTGCACGCAATATGCCGGGGGGAAATACGGCTATTTTGATTTTATTATGGTGTTACATATAATTTCATACAAAATCATAACCACTGTATAGATGGCCATCCAGAGCCTGAAAAAAAATTCTGTTGGCATTTTTGAGTACATTTTGGCATCCATGCTAAAAGTGTATCTTGATGTGTTTTAAGAAGGATAGGGGTGGATGCCAAGTCTGGAAATGCCCCAAAGTCCCAGAATTAGGTCAAAGGTCAACTGAGTGCAAATTCTTGTATATACGTCAGATTTTAGCGTTTTTATCAATTAACTATCCAAAATTATGATTAAAAGTAATGCGAAATTTCTTTTGGATAATACAGCTAGCTTTATAAACAAACAGCATCATCAAGGTATGATGTGTGTTGGGATCAAAGGTCATTTAAGTGCAAAATCGGTGAAAATTGTAGCAATATTTTATGTTTATAGGGGCAAAATTCAAATTTTAAGTTCCCTTCTACCCTAATGGAAGAATTATTTATTGCTATCCTGCTAGGTGTGTGTCTATCATGTTTGGAAAGCAATGACTGACTAAGTTTCCCCGGGGTCGAATATTCATAATAGGCATGTAAAGTATGTTACTGTATAAACTCAATAAAAATGTAATACAACTAAGAATAACCATTTCATTTTAAAGAAATAATTTCTTTTGCTTAATGCTTTGTATGAATACGCCATTTTATGCAATTATCTATCCTTTTAAACATAAGATGTGTTTAAGTTGTTACTTACGTTACATTTTACCATTTGAAATTGAGTCATTTCTCAAAGGTATATGTTCCTAGCTACAGCTTTCATGAAGTACTTGGCCATGCTCTCATGCTTATGGGACTAAAATATTTTTCTTTTCTCATTTCACACATTTGTTGTGTTTGTTCCCATCTATGATTAATTGTAAAACACTTTTTACAAGGCCACTACCTGCTAATTGCATATACTAAGCATAGCTTCATTAAAACACAAAGACCAAGCCTCCTTTCATAAACCATCAGGCGTGTTGAAACTTTAATAGAATATGGTAAATACCATATACTGGAAGGAATATATCCTCACATTGGTCTTCAAACGGCCTGTTAGCAGATGGTAACATACATAACATAAAGCTAATATACAGGTACATTTCCAATGACGATCCAGTGAAAAAATTGTTAACTTTTTTTGGGTTATATCATGTCAATAGCCCTGACATTAAGGGTAATCCTCCATATAACTTTTAACATTTAATTGTAGGGGTGTCCTTTCATTTGCACATATTAATGAAATGATGTTGATTCAAAAACAGCATTTCTTTGAAATCAGGCTGCTTGTGTAAACGTATTCATCCATATATAGAAGCAGTATAGATATGATATTAAAGGTTACCTCTAATTTTAAGATACCATAAAATATATACTCAACGTCAGTGAAAAGTTACCAGTAAATCACATACACTTAACATAGGACCACATTAAGTTCATTCTGAACGAAGAACTGCGGATACTTCAGTGCTCAATTTTATGGCATAGGGTGCCATGCATCACCGCTATAGAAAACGGTATCCATTACACCCGAATGCATTATGATCATTCCTTTACGGACGCCTGTAGTTTCCATTGCATTGTATAGGAAATTGCAAAGTTTTGGCGCTACCTTAAAGTTTGATCCTCATTTTTCGCGTTTAATGGGAGAATCCGAACCATTTTGGTGGCGTTTTCAATGCAAATGTCTAGGGCATGTTCTGGCATGTTGTCTTCTGAAAATGATGATTTCAAATTCTTAAAAACTGCAAGAAACATAAAATGCACGTGCATCACGTGCACCATAGTTCCAGGAGTCATCTCACTGTTTTATCTCTACAAACCAGCTTGTCGTTGACCAGAAACATGAACGTAACAGTATTCAAAGAGCTGTATTACATATTTTCCGAAATATTGAAATTCCGATACTGGTAACTTTTCATTGACGCTGAGTATATATCTATGTCTTTCACAGCGCAACTTTTTATACATTGTAATTGTTTCAGTGTCAATAAATTAAATTCTAAGTATCAGTATTAAACACATTCTGCTTATTATTTTTGCAATGATGATAGAGATCAAATGCTATGAGGTTATTGGCATGTGTTTCGTTATGTTCTTCTTTTTAACTGTAAAATGTCAATACAAGTTTAATTCCAAATTAAATTTCCCCAAAACATGTCTGGTGACTTCTTGGGAACACAGGCATTCATCATATTGGAGCACCTGATGATTTGATTGTGTTCATAGTTTTTCAACAGTTTGGGGTCATTTCTTAGTATTAAGAGTAAATGTGTCCTGAAATGGTTATCTAATATGTACATTTACTAGCATAATCAATTGGTTTTACATCTCCGATTTGCTTGATGTATATAAGATCCTAAGGTAGTTAACTCACCTGTTCTAGTGTAGAATCTATCTGTTAACCATGACAATTTGCTAAGACAGGGATTGATTGCATATAGAGTAGGTGACTTACATTAATGTATACATCTACTGCTCGTAGATACAAGTGCAATATATCAGATTGGATAGCACTTGTAACTGGTAACATACTCGAAATGTGTAGTTTTAACATGGAATTACTCTTAAAATAAAACTGAACTACTTTCCTTTCACTTTATACAAGACGGTCCTCAACCAGTGTTAGTCTTCACAAATATCTACAAGGATAAAGGTACAAGAGTACGCAAGTTCATGCTTAAGATGCTTTCTGCAAGCTGTTGTCAGCAATGTTGTTCACATTTTCGATGGTTTTGCATATATTTAAGACTATTACATTAAGCCTAATTTCGTAAACCTTTTAAAACCAACAAACAGACCATAACTCACTTTTCATAGGACATATTTAAAACATGTACTAGGGTTACAAATAGCTCAACAAAATCAAATAGTGCATAAACAAAACTAAAAAAAAACTACCTTGTGAATAAGAAAAGCAAAGAAATCAACTGCATGTGACACTACTTTTTCAACATTCAGTTTAATCTTTAAGTTTCAGAGATGCAAACCATACTAGTGAATTTTGGGAGTCATTTTTTGTTTTATGCTTCAGAAAAAACAGTCATCTGATCTTTAAATTAAAGTATCACTAAAGTTCGAATGATTTGTTGTTTATGTTACCATGAAATATGTTCAGATGTTTTACAAGACTGCTACATGGCTCAGGTATTCTTACCTCAACCAACCTTAGTCTAAGATAATTAACAAGCAGAATAGTTTCTACCAGAATTGCTACAGAATATAATAAGATAATCATCATTACAATATAATATGAAATCTAGTTCAACAAAACAAAGAAGATTTCAATGGGGACAGATGATAAATTCATTTTATAATGTAATTGTCAACAGTGAAAAGTGAAAATTAAAAGAATTAAACATACAAGGAAAATATTTAATACTAGATCTATGTAACACCCTATATTTGGACATAAACCATGCTGGTTCTGTACTACGAAAGCTTTGATTGATGTTATATTTGCAATCTTCAAAACCTATACTTGCTCTAGAAGACACTCAGCACCTCCCCTGCCTTAATTCCTGCCTTGCCACTAGATGTATGAAATATTGCTATGCTATTTTAAGTAAATTATTGATATTTTGTCAATATTTACATCATGGTGTAGATTGCATGTTTATCGTTATGTACCATTGGTAGAAATCTCAAAACTGCAATATGAATGTAAAAGAGCCAAGCAAATTGCAAAAAGTAATTGAGTAAGACAAGGAAAAGCCACATTCACATATTGCAGACCAACCCATGGCACTCTTTTAAATTAAGTCTTATATGGAATAAAATGTGTGTAGTATATGTAAGCGAATTGGGGAGAGCAGACCCAAATTTTATATAAGCCTAACAACAATTTACTACCTTTATCCATTCATGTAAGGCATCTTTTGTTACCTACGTTACCTCATTAATATATGTGCAGCAATTTTAGATTCATTCTTGTTCATATAGTTATATTTTGATTTCATTATGAAAAATAGTTTGCCAATTCCAATGCAATGTTAACAGAAAAATGAATCTGTAAGCAGCTATGCATTACATGCTGGAGCCGGTACAAATCACATACTAATTAGCATATTTTGATATTTACTTGATTTCACTTCATTGCAAGTTAAAAGTTATAAACAACTTAGATGGCCTCCACGCGAGCTGAACATTTCTTGTACTTCAACAACAGCAGAATCTAGGGCGAAGATTTGGTACCAGTAAAATGCATTTAAGCCCCCCTCGTGGCTTAGGCTGCTGTCCGTTCTAAGGCGGTGGTTCTGTTGTTGTTGACTTTTTGTTTATTGTAACTCCCATTGTGGGAGTCTGTAATTGTTCTATGTTTTGTTGTGCGTTACTTTATGTCCATTCTAGTATTGCAATCATCTTGATGGGGAAGAGAGAGCTGATTGCTTTGCTTAATTTGTCTTCCTGGTATCTCGTGATGGTTGAGCGGCTCTTCCTCGCGGTGCCACGGGGTTGTCTGCAGTTTGTGATTGTGGTATTTCCTGATCATACTCATTTACTATTTTTGAAATAAATGAAAATGAAATTTTCAATTAGAATATAGATCAACATCATGTATATTTCAGGTCAGGTATCATGGTTTATTCTAAAACTTGTAATTTGTTAAGCCATTATCTGCAATTTAGTATAAAATGTAACATAAGTATCGCTGACGAGCAGAAATACATTTCACAGATGTATGCAATTGATTTTTATGTCTAGTTTAAACATTTAATGCTGAAAGTGTTTCACTAATACTATCAAAACAAATCAACATTAGACTTGTATTGTGTGTACTCTTATTTTCAATGTCAGTAGGGTAACGTTGATTACAGGTGATTAATAGAAAAATGACCACAGAAAAGTTTTTAAATTATGGGTTTCTAAGGCCCCAAGACATGTCCCAAACTGAAAATAGTTTTACTTTCTGAGAGGTGCAGCAAACTCTAAAGTAGCTCATATATCTCAGTTTAGCCCAAATGAGGGAAAATTTCCGTCATAATTGCACAAAAATGATGATGTTTGTCTTTGTAAAATCCATAAAAGGATGCTTCCAAAGGGGTTCCTTTAATAATAAACATGTTAATTTAAGCCTTCTGAAAGACTTCTACCCTTTTT
Source organism: Loripinus fragilis (assembly GCA_964019695.1). Lineage (NCBI taxonomy): Eukaryota > Metazoa > Mollusca > Bivalvia > Lucinida > Lucinidae > Loripinus > Loripinus fragilis. Next base: position 142,058,519 of record OZ026515.1, read on the forward strand.
AGAGATTGAAAACATCTTGTAGTTGGACCAGAGAAAAAAAAGAAACACAGTTTGTAAAAATGCTCTGATTATTGCACTTGATGACCTTTGACCTCATTTTAAAGCCGACATATGAAAATTTAGTTATAAAAGACACTTTCGCAATGTTTTTCAGACTTATAACTATAAGCACACAAAATTTGGCTTGAAATGAAATTTGTTTACATATGAAAATTTAAGTTGTTTTACAGTAGTACATATTTTCTCATTTTTGCACTCAATGACCTTTGACCTAATTTCTGGCCTTCATATGCAAATTCAGACTTGGCATCCACCCCTACGGCTTTGTATACATGCTAAATATTATGTTAAAAGTGGTCTAACAAATGTACTCAAAAATGCCAACAAAACCAAAAATATGCATCTTTTTTCGATTCGCATTGCCAACTAGTGGGGATTTACACCAAATTTTTTCTTGCTTGTTTGGGACATTTGGTACAATGTCTGAAATAATGTTTTCTAGTGATAGCATGTCAAAAAAAAAAATTTCAACAGCTGAAAATACATGAATGTCTACTTTCGTTTAGAACATCATTGTTTTGGAATGGTTGGAAAACGATGGTTGAAAAAAGTGAGAATGACAGGAATTTCCTCCTTTACCATTGCTGATTCCAATTAATATTAATTGTCATCCATATACAAGCCATTTTAGACTTCCAAAATAACCTCTGCTTCAAAGAAACACAATAGACTAAAGCCACGATCGCCTGCCATCTCTGAAAAAAAATGAGTTCTTCATCAAAAGGGCCGTTTTCCCTGTAAAAAGCAAGCTTTCGGCTGCAGAGTTATGATATAAATCTTGGAAAAGTTAACTCTTTCATTATAGAGCAGATAAGGATAATTGAGTTCTGTCCCTTGAATATTATTGTGCTAAAAACATGCATATAAATAACACCGTGTTTACCCCAAGCGACGCTCGGGGTACTGGCGTATAGGAAGCGGTATTCATCCCGAACGTTGCTCTGGGTAAGGCAGTGAAGAGGTTAATTGCTTGATTTACTCCGGAGTACTCCAAAATGTCCAGTTTTACTTGTTTAAGGTGGCTATTCGAGCCTACTCCCTAGTACTCTAAAATTATCAAATAAAGTCTGCCCCTAGTCCTATATACTATCCTCTAAGGCTCTTATCTTGCAGTGACACATTAGCTTCAGGTAACAGTCTAACAATAAATTATGATCGACAAATCAAGCATGAAAAGAACATGATTTGAAGACAGACAGGTCTATTATGCCACCGTAAAAGTTCTACTTTTCACATGTAACACAAGTACTGTCCTGCCAGCCAAGAGTGACAGTGACATCATCTTTTGTTTACAAAGTTATCAGGGACTTATAACCGAGAGATCACTTATGTATTAATCCTATCTACGGATAGGATTAATACACAAGTGATCTCTCGATTTGTGTTAGCTCAAGTGAAGTGTACACATTTGTGCTTTACTTAGCAAGTATAAACAAAGTATTATGTCACTGTCACTCTTGGTTGGTATGACAGTAGCAACTGTTGTCTTCACTTATGATACTAATGAATCTTGTATGACTACAAATAAGAACATCTTTTATAATTTCTGGACATCTACATACATGAGCTGAAACAGGCCACATGAGAGAGTTCTTCCTAAGGTATATCTATAATACAAAACCTAACTCATTCGCCTGCTTTGAAAAAAAAGCATCAGAAAATATTGTATACTGAAGTTGTCTGTTGAAGTAGTCTGCTGCATGTAAACGCTTATGTCACAGACTAATTTCGGCATACAGACAAAACAGAGTGGACCCAAATCAGAGGAGCAGTCTGATCTGGCTCTACACTGTTTGCTACATTTTAAAAGGACCAGCAGATGATAGTCATGATTAGCAGCCGAAGAGTTAAACTCTGACTTGGGACCAGTTTGGCTTTATATTTTCATTAAGCGTTAAATGTTATCTGTGGCTTTATCAGAGCAACTTAGGTCCAGATCACGCTTCACTATTAGACATAAATGGACACACTGACAAACAGCGTAGATCTAGACAAGACAATCTCATCAGGGTATGCACAGTTCTCTACAATAAAACAATCATCAAAATAGAATACCAATGTAATTTTGATATTCCTATCTGTGACCCCTTAAATCATATAATGGATCATCCTATCTTAATTTTATCCCATTAGGTGAGTGAGTTTGTGTCTAATGTCCTACCAATGGCTAAGGTTGTATCGAGACAGGGCCACAGCTTAGAGTATCATCCAACAGAATGGAGGAGCCAGGGATCAAACTCGGGACCCCTGGATACCAGTAGGGTGCAATTCTATCGGTCAAGGAGGGTTAACTTATACACTGAAGTCAGACTTTCATTCTGAGCATACAGATTCGCTGGCCAGTCAAAGACAGGCAGGCAAGGTGAATGCAATGTTGTCTGTATACTCTGGTCCTCTCCCTATACAGAAGTATTCTCTCATCCGGCATATTTCATTTTAACCATATATAATGCTTGGTAAAGATTTTTTCAAAAGATGTGCAGGGATTTTTTTTGTTCTCAGGGGCAGAAATTCGGCCCCATTCCCAATGGAATTTAGGTGACTTTTTTCCCAATTTTGAACCCCCCCCCCCCCCAAATCATTCAGTCAACACATACACATGCTTCATGGTGACGTTCTCCTTCAATTTAATGGCAATAGTATTTGTAATAGCTAATTTGTATTTTTATTGACCAAAAATGACATAATGGTGCACTATAACAAATTTCCAAATTTAGGGGTTTACCATGCTACTTTTCCCAATCTGAAAGGCCCTTGGGCCCCTTCCCGAATTTGCAAAAAAAATCCCTGATGTGTATTCAGTTTTAAGGCAACACAAAACCATGTACATGTACATGTAAAAGCTCTGCACCAAATTACAACAAAAGCATTCCAAAGATTAGGATAGCTATATATCTTAACACTTAAAGTGTCACATAATATTTACAGCAGGTGACATTCAACACTTTAGCAAAGGATTGATATTTTATGTGAATCATCTGTTGGCAAATGGTTCACCTGCAATACAAAGACTTATCTCACAGAAATCAAGAGAGAATTCACGGAATTCCATACCTGCTGTAGTCATAATTGGCACTTTAAGAGCTATTTCTCATAATGAAAAAAAGAAGAAAAAAAAGAAATGGAAAGCAATACATATTTCTGACCGTAATCATAACAAATTAATTTTACAATTAGCAAAAACAAAATTCTTAAGCAGAACAAAGACAAAAATAACACAAGAACAGCTTCCATTTGGGAATTCTGAGTGTGATTATGTTTCTACTCTTATTATTTCAGTAAGCCTCACTTATCCAGAAAAAAACATTTAATGCTAACTATCATACTCTTCAAAACAAAAGCATATCGGTATGTTGTTCATGTGACTACACAACAGAATGGTCAAACACTCATTGCAGTTTAGGCCAGTCTGAAAGCCACAGGGCTAAAGCTTTAGTAGTTGAATTACAAAAAAGGTTGCACATAAGATTTTGGTATCCTTGGTTGCTCACATACATAAAGTATGGATGAAGAATCGAAGATGAAGTCAAGACCAAAGTTTAGACCTCTAGCCCTGCTGGATACATCAGCATGGGGGGTTAAAAGGAGGCTTTTGCGCATTTTGTGACAAGTACCAAAATCTCATATGCTGGCCCAAATTGATATCAATTATGGTTCTGCTGAATTAAATTCAGCCAAAGAAACAACTCCCAAGCTGCTGTTCAAGGAGTCTTAGTACCATGCAAATCCAATGTTTTAGCATAAAAAAATTGTGTGAACTCGCAGGAACTGTCTAGTTCTGTCAAGTACACACACCAGTATGTACTAATTTGGTTGAGAACTATGAGTTATTTCAGAAATACTCCCTCTTGTCCAGTCTAACTATTTGCTAATAAGCTTCAGTGACAGTTTGCCCAACACCTTTACATTGAACTAGCACTTTATCTGCTGTAACAATTGTTGGACATGATGTCTGGGCCAATATGACAATTGTTAGACAGAGGTTTGGTTGAAAATTCTCTTAATATCTCCAATAGAAGAGCAAGGTCGCAGTGTGTGCCAATTTGTTTTTCTTCTTCAACAAATTCTGCAAGATTCGTACAAACATTTGTGCCTTAAATCCAACCATCATTCAGTTTGCAGACACATTCAACCAGCAGCATGACTAAACAAGACCAATTGTTTAAGCATACAATAAGTGAAAGTGTATTCCTTTTAATCCTATTCCCTCAAAACAGATTAAAACTTAAGAATTTTGACCTGTTTTGAGGGCAATAGTGTTAAATAGTTTTAAGATTTCATGAAATGCTGTTTTCAACCAAACTTTGTACTAGATAATATGTAGCAACTGGGAGGTGTTTCAGCAGACAAAGTGTCATATCAGTGGAATGAACTTGGCATGTTCCCTCTAACACAATACAGACAGGACAACATTCATGAGGTAGATATCTAGACAACCAATTAAGAAGCAGTTAGATGATGATAACTGTCACATAAATCTTCAACATTTTTTCCTCAAAACATATGCACTGGTGAGTCTTTTAACCCTTAGTATACTAGTGACTTCTAAATGAATTCTTTGGCAAACAGTGAAGACCCAGATGAAATGCCGCATGATGAGGCATTTCATCAAGGTCTACACCGTTTGCTAAGACAAAAAACAATCTTCAGAGAAAGAAATACAAATCTATTTGGAAATTATAACCTGTGACTAATTGATATATACAATGGACTATCCCAAGTTTATTGTGTCAAACCAGTAGGAAGAATCCATTAGTGCATAAAAGGGTTAAACATTAAGAATCCTGAAGCTCATACACATGTGTTCAAATCTCTAACAATCAATATCTGCTAAAAGATAATACCACATTTCAGGATAATGGTGCTGACTGACCTTTGGTAACTAAATCTTAAAACACTGAAGCTTGTATACAAATGAAGCTAACATTATATGCATAAATTCAGGATATTTGGGCCGATTTTCAGTGGAATGTCTGCCTCTGAATTCAGGCATAATCTGAAAAATTTCACCCATGATAATGTATTGCATGTTGGGTTATTTTTCATATTTTTTTTGTTGTCTGCAGATATTTATCAAAGGTAACTTTTCCAAAAAAATCTTTCAACAACATTATCAGAGTGTCAAATAGTTTGGATCCTGATCAGGCCCAAAGTTTTGTCAGGCTTGACTTGGGTCCAAAATGTTTGCAAAGTTCATCAGCTGACTACAAAATTCACCGCAAAGAAAGAGTTAGCTCCTCAACAAATCTGACAAGAAAACACACATATACACACAAAACGCAACAATATTTTCAACAAATACACATAATATAATTTCTGTTATCCATTACACACAATCACTCCATCTTGATAGTCTTGAATGAACACATAAAATCTGGGTTGTTAACAGCACTGAACCATGTAGAAGTCTTCTTACTGACATAGTCAATGCAAAACATGCATTTAAAAAAATATCACAAAGTTGCAAAAGTGCACAAATATATAACATTTATATACAATTAAAATATTTTGACACAGGAATAGAATTGATTCAATCACGTCAGCAGAAGCATTCATTCTCCATATATACTATAAATACACCTTGTAGCAGTCTTCTGGCTGACAGAGATGTATGAGCGCACAAGCATCCAGTAACACAGATCCTTTTTTTTTTTACTCATAGCAGTCTTCTAGCTCATGAGATGCTTTTTCTTCTGGAATTCATTTATATATACATATATATATTTTCCATTTAGAATGGGTATTAATGCTTCACACTTTCAAGTTTCTCTCTATGATTTGACTATTAAAATGTCTATATTATAATTAGCACACAACATCCATTATCACAGATGAAACAAACGATTTTTCATTTTACTGTAAATTCAGAAATTTTTGTGAAGTTTTGTTTCTTATAAAATAAAAACCTCGTGAAATGGCGATATCACTCTGCTGTTTAATGATGTAGGTAAATCATGCTTCAGTCACAAATTTTACACGTTGCAAATATTTATTCTTGCTTTAGAATTTGTTGGGTGAAGGTGTTTGAAGCCGTTTTCAAATGAACAAAAATCCATGTTCAAATCATGAGATTCACACGCTGATTGAACATGGGTTTTTAACTTGACGAAGCCGTAACTGAGCCCTGAATTGTTTGCATGACGTTACACAGGAAATCATTGTGGCCTTGACTTTTCGCCGATGCTGTTGTTCGTGAAAACCGCCTGCATCTATGACCTTATGGCGACAAAATGACATTCGAAAGTTTAATGCTGACGCCATTTTGTTTAGAGAAATCCAGTGTAAGACCAGGGATATTTTAATGTTGAAGCGACATTTTAAGCGTGGTTTAGCTTTGAATAAGGTAAACTATGCAAGAATAACAATCACACATGTTTGTTCCATTGTACTAACACTTAACCAGGTCCCTGGGCTGATGTTTGAACACTTGGCTGACCGGCTTCGTGTTCAAACAACGTCCTTGGGATCTGGCAAATGTTAGTGTGTGAAAAAACATGTGATCTCTATATTTTAATGCAGAAAATATAAATTCTCCCAAACATTTCTGAATTTACAGTATTTGAACCTGTGCACCAGGGGCCATGTTATAAAATAAATAATAACTTTTAATGAAAAAAAAGTTAAAGCTTAACCCCCTTTTTTCACAATGAAGAAAATTTCAATATTTTTCTTGTACTATCATATTTATTTGGCTGTATGGCTGGGGTATATTTACACATGACCAAGCATGTGACCTGTTTGTGTATGGCTCAGAAAGATGAACATAAAACAGTTTTCCCCATGGCACAGTTTGTATGCTTTTATGCTGAACTATCCATTCTGTTTTTTCATTTTATTCTTCAAAAATTTAATTTTCTATTAATCATTAACAGTTTTTTTATTGGAATTACCAAACTTTTATTCTCATGGAAGGCTGCCATGATTAATGCAAGCAATTTTAATGTATTATTTGACCTGATAATGCATTCTGTACAGTTTGTCAATATCTTGTTTTAGCATAAAAGTAATTAATGGTTTAAAAGATAATATCCTGAATAACGTAAATGCAATGCAGTCATGCTATGTTTCATATAAACTTAATTCTGTCTTTTATAAACGTAAGACAGCACTCAAAGATGAAGTGGAATAGTACTTTGGATTATCATGCATATTATTAAGCTATTGGGTCACTGTATAGGGGGCAACTTAAGCAATTAATAAACAGACATTTTCGGATGCAGTTATTTTGCTGGCATTTTAAGGGTTATATCTTTACTGAGGTGTCATGGCACAAGATGAAACAGTTAATTTCAAGTAAAACCACACCTCATTTTCAGCTTTTACCTATGTCTAAGGTAGACCAGTCCTAATAACACATTCATGAAGTGCCGCCTTTACAGTGACCCAATAGCTTAATATTACATGGAATTACATGTAGTTACTCTTGTGTGATGAGGCAAGAGATGAAGCTGGATTTTACAGATGAAATTTAGACATCTATTCTATGACCAGTTTGAAACATTCACAGGCTTACAAGGGGCTTTTTTGGGGAAAAGGTACGAGTCATTTGAAGAAAAGTAGAAGAAAAGTAGGAATGATCCGAATCTGATGACAAAAAATTGTATTTGAAATTATTTTTTTTGCCCATCACCAAACACATCTTTTTCAATCTAAGTAATCTCACAACTCTTTCTTTTTTGTGTCAGCCAGTTGCCAGAAAGAGATTAGTAACTTGCAGAGTATGTTAAAGTGTGCTAAAGTACTTTTATATGATGGGGGTCTGGGGGCTACCTAAGCCCTTAGAAGCTGTAGGGTTAATGCTACATTCTATTGGAATCTCACCTTTTACTGAAAACAATTACAAATCTAGCATTTTGGGTGAAAAGTAGGAATAGTAGAGTTTTCCTCCCAAAGGAGTAGGGAGGTAAAAAAAGTAGGAAAGAGTAGGACTACTTGTAAGCCTGCATACACTTTCACATCATTTATGGAAAGACATTGGTGTCCAAATGTTATTCTTTTTCCAGGTAAATTGGTCCCAAAAGTTAATTGATCGTTCAATTTTTCAGTGACATATAGATAGCCATGTATGTTAGGATGGAATATGAGGCTCATTCAAAGAGCTGCTTTACTGACAATATACTAGCACCAGTGCACTGGCTCCCAGTTCTTCCTGGTGTTATTTTATATCAGGCAGGAGTTGTGGAACCAGCTAGTGAAATGAAGGTACATATCATAAAAAGTATGTATTACGTAAGTTACTGTATAATAATATTTTTAATATCCATTAGTGATTTTGGTGTTCATGTTAAGGTTTAGAAATAGGAAATTATTTGGGATCACACTGTTATTATTCTTATTTAGAGGTGTGAACATAGAATGTAGGTACATAGGTCTAGTTAAGCAAAACTTTTTAGCATAAAATTGTCATTATTTTCTTTACAATCAATTTAAACATATATTTCGAGTGCTCAAAAGAACTGTCTCATTGAGGTGGTTCTTTTGAGCACCCACATCATATGTTTTGGTTGAGAAATGGGGAAAATAATTCTTAATACACACTCTTATCTGGAGGCCTGATATATATCCCATTACCAATTTCAAACCATGAATGGTAAGATAACCATGTATGACTTTAATTGATAATACTTCAGGTTTTGCCTTATGGTTGTCGTTTTTAAGTCTTCTATTCACAACGCCCCAACTCAACTGGAAGAACTCTTAGCTGATGAAACTGCCTGTACTGCCATTCCACTCATGGCTAGATATTTACCGTCCTCTTGTTTGTTTTCTTGAGCTAAAAAATATTTGAAGAACTCGTACACCGACCATGAAATGGCAGTAGCCGGCATTTGATATAACATTCTAGCTTGAAGTCCCCTGAAATAACCTGACATTCCTTGGTATTGATAGATTAGCTTGAAGGCTTCCACCATTCCTTCAACAGCAGAGGTAGCCGTTCTTGCGCAGTGTTCTTGCGTGTTAAGTAATGTTTTACACACGTCCAGCGGCATTGTTATAGCGGCTGCACAAGCACCTGCAACAGCACCGGACGCTCCATGTGACATTGGATCATAAGTTCGTTGTGGATTTAATTTATTTTGCATTACTTCATACATCATAAAATGAACTGCTTGAAAAGGAATATTCATAACTAGTTGCGTTGTAAAACTTCTGTAGAATGCACGTGGACCTTCTGTCCGTAATACACACTGGCAACAGTCACTACATGTCTTATATGGGCTTCCATACATTTGCATACGTTGTTTTATAACTACATACAGAGCCATAGAAAGATAAGAATGGCCCAGCACAAGCAGCAGCAACACAGCATATGAAAAAAAGAAATTGAGAAAACATGTTAGCAAGTTCAAAAGACAACTAGAGAGTATCTCACAGTGTTTTGGTTATTGCCTGAAGTATCAACCCGAGACCCCATTATCAGCCCAAGAGCTTTAGCTTGAGGGCTGATAATGGTGAAGGAATGATACTGAGGGCGATAACTAAAACCATGTGAGATAATCTGTTTATCGCATAAGCCAATTCACTGATTTAATGCATATGATGTACAAAAATGTAAGTAAAACATAGGATTGATGTTAACTTTGCATTACGTCGCTCCACTTGTTTACGTCTGACGTCATCTAATGATCAATGTCTTTTGCCAGGCATGATAACCTCTCTCTGTTCAAAATACATGACTTCCTGTTATCAGTCATGGCAGGCTGATAACCAGTTGGTGGGAAAGAGCTTATGGCATATGCAGACTTTGGGTTATCGCGGCAAATAGCATCCCGAATATGTGATAATGGTACTTATCATATGGCGCTGCGTCTGGAAGTGATATAAAGTCACAGGTTTAGATAAACAAACTATTTCAGGGTAAAACTGTAAATATTTTCTAACCTTTCAGTTTTAACGTATTTTTGGGTGCTCAAAAGAACCGTCTCATTGAGCCAGTTCTTTTAAGTACCCACAATATATGTTTTGGTTGAGAAATAAGAAAATTATTTTTCTGTTACGCACTCTTATCTAAAGTCCTTTTTAACTTCATGAATTAAAATCAATATCCTGCTGGTGGTTTACAGATGCTAATGTTATAAAATGACTCCCATAACAGCCTTGCACATATATGGTAAAATCTAGACATTTTCAAATAAAAAACATGCTAACATAACAAATAATTATATAGTCATATGGTAAATAGAATCTAGCATTCGTGCTCCTGTTTTATTAAATTTATCAAACCTGTTGCAAAAAACAAATAAAAGGCTCTGCAAACTTCGCATTTTATCTCTTTTCCTCAACTTGTTTAAAAAAAATCAATAAAACGTAAGCATTCATGTAAAATCCTCTATTTATCTATCTCCTATGCTAATAAAAGTGTTTCTGTAAACATGCACTTACAGCTATCTAGTGAAGTCAGAGGCCTAATCCGATTCATCATCTATGTCCCTACTTCAAGTGTGTGAGCAATGAAGACTCTGGCAAGACTGGGGATGCACAGACAAATAAAAGTCACAGGTCAGACTGCTCCTAGTAGTTTCTAGGACATTTCTATTGCACTGTGTACTTATCTGTGTTTGCTTGTTTTGTTGCTTTACGTCCCAAGTCAACAGCTATGGTCATGGCGGGACGGTCAGTTCACCTAAACACACTTTTTCCTGGGCAAGCTTGAACAAGCAGTTAACCAGGGCTTCATGCACATACTTTCATTTGACAACAACCCTTCTTGAATGATTTAGCGGAAGGGAGGAGAATGACCGTAAAAAACTTATCTGTGTAAAATTTTGGACATAATACTACTGTGTCGAGACTAATTAAGGTTTGGCTAAAACTGCTGACTATCAGTTCTCATGACCTTGAAAAATGAGAAGGCAGGTTTGTAGAATTACTTACTGAATGTATTATCAAATTCTTTTTGTGACATATAAACCAACTTTAATGTAACCAGATAGCATAAGTTCATGCAGACACATCAATATCAGTTATGTACAAGTTTCAATTGTTATAAAATTCAATTCACTAAAGCTTCTTTTTTGGCAAGCTTCATTTCCCACTGGGATGATGGGCCCTCTGGTTTGGGTTTTCCTGTCTCCACTGAACACCAATGATGGATTCCATTTATCTGAGACTATCACGGATGAATGCTGTTATCTGAAGATAGGCTGTATTGGAAGTCATGCCCATGGTCATCAAGTGAAATCATTGCAATGTTTAAGTGACTTGCAGTGTTTAAGTGACATAATCATATACTCTCAGCCTGACACTGTAGCGCAACTGGTAGCAAGTCTGATTGCTGATCCAGAGGTTATGAGTTTGATCCCAGGCCAGCCCCATACTTTCGTGGAGATTGATCATGAACTACTTTCTATGGCCACTCCCCTGCTTCTGATTCAAGAAGGGCTGTTGTCAGTTACAAGTAAAAGTATGTGCACTGAGTACTGGTAAACTGCTTAGTCTAAGCTTGACCAGGAAAAGTGTGGTTAGATTAAATGACCGCCACCACATGACCATAGCTGTTGACTAGAACATTAAACCACAAACCAAACAAACAAAATCATGTATTGTCGCTTCTCAGCATATTTAGCAACTTCTAGGAGGGTTTTTAGGATAAATATGTGGAATTGAAAAGTGAGCAAAAAATGGAGCCATCATTTGTGTGAGGGGGAGATTGAAAAATTTCTCTGTTAGGCTCACAATTTGTCATCGATGGGCATGCCTTGAGAAGATTAACAGTGGTCCCCTGGACAAGTTTTTCTATCCACCCCTCTCACTTATGATAGATTCTTTAAAAACTCTCAAAGGGTGGCTAAGATGGCTTTCCCGTCCTTCTCCTGGGAATCATAACTTATTAATGCATTGATGTATACCTACCATCTGCTGGGTTCATTACACTGTCATGTATAAGGGTAGCAACACAGCCAGCAGCTCCTGAAACATAAACAAAATTAGTCAGTGTGAGATTTGGTACTTATCACATTATCTGACATATGAGCTGTGACATGTGATTTCGAGCAATGTGGCATTTGACAAGTGTAGACTAAGACGAGCTTGTGCAGCCTCCTTTTAAGCTTAGAGACTCCAGTTGATGTTCAGTCAGTAGCTTAACTGTCATAGAATATTCAAGCGACTAACAAAGGCTCTGATCAGACTGTGCGTATGCGCAGGCTGATCTGAGCCTTTGCTAGTCACACATACCGCACTGTTGGAAATCTCATGTCCCGGCTCATATGTGTTGAATCAAATTTATTCATGCATAAGCAATCAGCTAGGGGGCCTAAAAGTATTAAGTTTGGCCTGAGCTTCTAGCTGTGTCCCTACTTTGTGTGTACAAGCAGAGAAAGCTCTTATGAGACTGTGTGTTTGTGCAAACTCATCTGAGCCTTCCCTGCTCCCATATGCATACCAAAATACTCATGAACTGGCTCAATTAATGTGCAAGGGTGAAAGTTCAAAATTTCCAAAATCCTGAACTTTAGAAATTCAAAACTTAAAACTTGCATTATGCCTACAATAGTAAAATATCAAGTTTAACTGGTCAAATGTCTTTTAATAAAATTGAAAATAAACCAGAGAAGCTATAATAATCTTCCTAATTCAGTATTTTGAGGTTGACTTTCTACGGAAAGTCAGCCTCAAAATCCTGAATTCAGGATTAAATGTGAAATTTTTCACCCATGAATGTGTAGTAAGTAATAGCTTTATTTAACACAGACTACCCAGTTTGCATCACCATACTCTTCTGGGATATCAAAGGTATAAAAAGGATTAAATTTTAACAAATTAAGATATACTTCAATCCCTGAAGATTGTTTTATTTTAGCAAACAGTGCAGAAATTTTGTGTAAAATTGTAATTTTTTTTCTTACCCATCAATTTAAGCATGTTTTGGGTGCTTAAAAGAACTGTCTCATTGAGACGGTTCTTTTGGGTACCCACAACATATGCTTTGGTTGAGGAATAAGAAAATTATTTTTCTATTACCAACTCTTAACTAAAAGCCTGGTTAATTTGAGTCAGTATTCATCATCCACCTGACCACCCCTCTTCTCTGGGGCTATGAAATGATCCAATATTATCAACTCAGGCAATTATCCCCTTATCACAATCTATACTCTAATCAAGCTTAACAAACTAAAATTTCAATCCTTTCTTATTTGAGCTATGTCAAGAGAAAATCTGGGTGAAAGATCAAACTTTCCGAAATTCTGTCTTCACTGGGTGTAAGCCGTTTGTCATGCACTCGCTTATTTCTTATGATATTTGGTCATATTTTTCAGATAAAAATAAGAGGCACTTAGCCACTTATAAGCGTGGGGGCATTTTTTTAAAAATACACATGGTATTCTTAAGTTAAAAAATACCAAGAGGGCCCTAGGGCCCTGGATCACTCACCTGAGTCCTGGCATATAAGATGGTGTTTGTTTGTTTGATTTGATTCTTTACGTCCACTCAACAATCTTTCAGTTATGCGGGACGGGTCTTCCTGGGTTGAACCAGTACTAAGCTAGGATAAATGTGTCTTGCTCAAAGACCACAACGCAGTGACGCCGGTGAGGCTCGAACCCGCGGCCCTTCGGTCTCGAGTCAAGCACTCTACCACTGAGCCACTGCGCTCCCTATATATAAGATGGTGTATTGAATTGAATCAATACTATTGATTGGCATGTGGCGAAAGAGATATCATTTAAAGATATTTCTATTTCTAGCTCGCATGGCCATGTTGTTCAGCTGGGCTAAACATTCTGATCTACTCTGGTAGAAGCATTATGAGGAACATTTCTTTGAAAATATTTTGAATTTGGACCAGTTGTTCAGGATTGGAGGTCATTTAAAGATATTTCTTATCTATAGCTCTGGTGGCAATTTTGTTCAGTGCATACAAACCATTTGTGCAATTATGTTAGTGGGCCTTAAGCGAAACATTTCTGTGCAACAGCATTGAATTTGGGTCAACTCTTCAAGAGGAAATGCTGTTTAAAGACATTTCTTATCTAGAGCTCTGGCAGCCCCTTTATTCAGTAGATTGGAACCATTTGTGCAATTTTGGTAGAGAGCATCATGAGGAACAATTCTATTAAATCATTTTGAATTTGGACCAGTGGATCGGGAGATGTCGTTTAAAGACATTTCTTATCTAGACCTCTGGTGACCCCTTTGTTCAGCGGAGCAGAACTAACCATCTGTGTAATTTTGGTAAAATGCAACATGAGGAATAATTCTGTGAAAGTGTTTTGAATTTTGACCAGTGGTTCAGGAGGAAATGCTGTTTAAAGATATTTCTTATCTGGAGCTCTGGCAGATCTTTTGTTCAGCAGACCGGAAACCATTTTGGTAGAGGGTATTATGATGAAACGTTCTGTGAAATTATTTTTGAATTTAGACCAGTGGTTATGGAGGAAATGCTGTTAAAAGATATTTCTTTTCTAGAGCTCTGGCATCCCTTTTGGTTAGAGAACCATTTGTGCAATTTGAGTAGAGGGTGTTATGGGGAACAATTCTGTGAAATTATTTTGATTTTGGGCCAGTGGTTCAGGAGATGTCTTTTAAAATAGTTCTTATCTTAAGCTCGGGCAGCCCTCTTGTAACCGGACCAGAACCATTTATGCAATTTTGAAAGAGGGCATCATAGGGAACATTCATGTGAAGTTATTTGAAATTTAAACCTGTGGTTCTGGAGGAGATGTCGTTTAAAGAAAATGTTTATGCATGAAGATGGACAAAGATCGATCACAATAGCTCACCTTGAGCCAGCTGAGCTAAAAACTAGTGCACTTAATATGCATTGGTGAAAATTGAACATCATTACTTGAATTGGATCCCAAAACCTGAACTTTCCGAAATTTAATACTTGGAGTAAAACTGGAAAATAAATAGTAAATCAGAAGCTGCTATAATTTGCATTATGTATTCTATGAAAAGTCAGCCTCAAAACTCTGAATTCAGAAATAATCTTGAAAACATTCATCCTTTTATTACAATGTATATGCCTCTTTAAATGTGCATCAATGTGTGTGTTCTCAATTCTACCTGTGAGTTCTGGTCATTTACCTTTCCTCACATTTGATGTGAAATAGGTCATATTAAATACTTTTTTGTCAATGATTTATACTAACAGAATTACTTTCTCTGGCCTTTAAAATGAAATATAAGCATTTAGACAGGTCTAGGTCAACGTCACTATATCATATCGTTACCTATCTATGTCAAGGCAATGCTTTACATAGAGGGCCCTCTATTTTATTATAATCAAATTCAAAAACTCATCCAAGCCTTTGTAGCTGTCCCAGGGCCTGTTATCTGCAGGTTTGATGATGATCCCATCAAAAATGAAGGGATTATTGTCCACCAAACAGTTTCTCCATTACGTCTATAGGAGCTTTTGAATTGTTCACTGATTGGTCTAGGAGACATTCTAGTTAAACTTGTAATTCACAGGTTTAGATAAACAAAAATTTTCAGCGTAAAATTGTAAATATTTTCTTACCCATCAATTTTAACATATGTTTTGGTGCTCAAAAGAACCGTCTCATTGAGATGGTTCTTTTGAGTACCCACAACATATGCTTTGGTTGAGAAATAACAAAATTAAATTTTCGATACACACTCTTAACTATAGTCCTGTGTATGCTGGGTAACTTCGCATGCTTTTTGACATCTGCTGATTTCTTTTTAAAATTGACACAAGAAATATAATCAGATTGTCAAACAGTTTGTGTGTAGATCAGGCAGTCTGACCTGGGTTCAAACTGTCTCCAAAGTTTATCAGCAGATGCCACTGGCAGGTAGAGTTAAAGTAAGGAGGACAGACACTGGATCAAGTCTACACTAAAAAATTACTTTCCGAGCTTATGGCTGAGGAGAGTGAAAAGTACATCTACAGGAATTAATTTTTATACTTCAATGGTTGGACCCAAACTGGCTTTCTTTTTTCCACTTCAATTTGTAGACGTAATTAGGAAAATCCATTTAATCCTAAAGAGTTACCAAGCTGTTTCTGGCACCATATTGTTTGAAAACCGTTAAATAATTTAAATCATAAAGTGTCGCCTATAGCTTGCAGCCGACGCCATTTTCAAATTTTGCTTCTTTTTTAGTGTATGAATTTCGTTAGACCTGATATTTAAGATGCATGCAGATGTTTCACTTAAACTATCAAGGACGGTCTCATGTTTGCTAAAATGAAGAAATTGCACAAAATTTTGATATGCTATAGTTGTAATTGACACTTTTAACTCTTTGCATGCTGTTTTTCAAATTCCCATGACATTTTGGAATAACTTGAGTCATAGGTCCAGTTAAGGATAGTTTTTGCACCTAAAATTGCATATATTTTCTTACCCATCAATTTAAACATGTGTTTTAGGTGCTCAAAAGAACCGTCTCGTTGAGGCAGTTCTTTTGAGTACCCACAACATATGTTTTGGTTGAGAAATAAGAAAAATAATTTTCCAGTACAAACTCTTATCTGGAGGCCTGACTTGAATTGTGAACCAGTGGTTCTTCAATTTAAATTCAACAAAGTCTTACCATTGGCTAAGTGATTTCCATGTTTTCCACCGCTTAACTGCTTTTTTAATTTTTCATAACATGCAAAGTATAAGGCATGGGCAGGACCAGCACCAATCACTAAAGCATTGATCCCTCGTACAGTGTTCTTCAAACCTTCATGACGGAATATTTTCATTAATGCATCAGGAACATTTCTGTAGTTGGCCTTGGGGTCAGGAACTAGACTCTGCATTCTTGTCTGTAAATATAATCACCATGTACCAGTTTATTCAAACAAACCTCTTTATATTGAGGTTTCAGTCATTTTCCTGTGAGGTAGTTTTGCATCATTTTGTAGTCTCCAATTAAATTTTTTCGGAAAATTTTCAGGAATACACTTAGTGTATATCAGTTTAGATCCAGATCAGGCCAGGCCTTTTGTATGTCTGGCCTGATTTGAGTCCAAACTGTTAGCAAAGTATTATTAACAGGCTGTAAAAGGAGCCAGTGTAATATTAGTGTCAGGTTTTACAAGACAGGAGAGTTAAAGAAAAGTTGGATAGATCACCAAGTAGATAGCAGTCATTCCAAATGTTCATGAGAATTGACAAACCAGGAAACAGTGAATTTCAAAGTGCTGTTCAGGGGTGTGGAAATACAATGCCTGACTTGTCCATCCTGGTCTCAGTTCATTTAGGACATGTTAGAAATTTCAACTTACTTGTTCTAGGACAATTAAAACCAGAAAGATAATACAATTATGTTCTTCATGTTTAGATTTATTTTTATGAGCTCACATGTTGTATGGAAAGCAGTGTAGATCCTGATCAGCTGGCTTCTTTAGAAGCCAACTGATCTGGATCTACACTGTTTTCAATAGAGTTTGTATCTCGTTTCATACTGTTTGCCAAAGAGTTTATATAGGATACAGCACAGAGAGGGCTAAACTAAGTTACCTGTTCTTTGGGACAAGTAAAATTTTCTTTGGAGAAGTACATTATGACAATTTACTTGTCCCTGGGCATTGGGCAAGTATTAATTTTTGCTATTTCCACACTGGTACCTGTGCTGTTCCTTAGGCTTGGCAATAGATACAGATTCTACATTCTCCACACTTATCAATCTTCTTTTCCTTTTTCTACAAAATGAGGCAAATGGTGGTCTCAGAGCTTGAATGTCCTCTATGCCAGATACAAAAGTGCAAAAGGGCTAAATGTGGTCTTGATAAAATAATTTAAATGTTTTGATTCTTTTTATCAAAATAGTCTATAGAGCTGTGCACAACCCTTAGGGCTATTCCCTGTAGGGTAATATTGCAAAACAAAAACATGATCATCTTGATGGGTTTTGAATTATCATGGTCCAAAAAATAACACAACAAAAAGTGGCTGTAATGTTATATGACACCTTTTATTCTCAGACTCGAAACAAATCTTGTCTTGTCTTCAGAAGTAATATACCTGTACATGTATACTATAACTTGGACTCACTTTTTTCAGGAGGCAGTCTGCTTAATACTGGTTCAACCAAGGAAGACAGGACAACATCTGGACATGACTGAAAAATTGTTGACTGGGATGTTTGTTTGTTTGGTTTGGTTCTTTTCGCCCCAGTCAACAGTTTTTCAGTCATATTGAGATGTGTCTCTAACTCTGTATGCTTGGTCAAATTTTGCATGCTTTGAGCCTTTCTTGCTGTCTGCTGTTTTTTTTCTCTTCCCCCCTCCCCCCCCCCCAAAAAAAAATTCAGAAACATATGGAAACAGCAGTTTGGATCCATAACAGGACTGACAGAACGGTTCTGATTTGGATCCAAACCGTTTGACACGCTGAAGGATTTTTTTTAAAAAGCTAAATTTGATCTTTTTAAGTCAGCAGACGACAATATACCCAGCATGCAAAAAGTTAAGAGTATCACTGTGTGTAACCAGATCAGCTGGTTATCCAAGAGGAGCAGGCTGATCTGAAACTATTGTCACTATTGTGTTTGGTCTCAGTAATATTAACCCTTAAAGTGCCAATCGCAACAAAAGCAGTCTGCCTTTCTCGTCTGCTGAAATGTTTAAGAAGCCTCTATCGCAAACAGTGTGGACCCAGATCAGACTGCTCCTATAGGAGCAGTCTGTTCTGGGTCCACACTGTTTGCTTCTATACTTAGATTTGTCAGTAATGTTAGGCAATTATTTGCAGCAGACAACTGCAGCAGACGTCATTTTTCAGATACATTTTTTATTGGCGCTTTAAGGGTTAATCTGTTAACTGGCTGCAAAACAGAAGAGTAAATAACAGTGTCATTGCTGATGACCTTTTCAAACAGTTTGGACTGAGATCAGGCCCAATATGGATCCAAACTGTTTGACACTTTGATGGTACTGAAAGACCTTTTTGAAAAAGTTAATTTTGCTAAAAATCAGCAGACGACAAAACATTTCCAGCATGCAAAGAGTTATGGTATCAGGTTTGTCATCCCGTCACATTACATGTATAATACCTGTATAATTAAGTACAATGAAACCTTATCAGGTGACCTTTATGTTCGCCTGTCTTTGCAATCAGAAAAAAGTCTCTTTTTATATCAACAATTTTAACAGTTGAATAAAATAATCAAGTATAAAAGATAGGAAATTTATATCTTAACTTACAGATTCTTCCATCCTGGTGACCTTGATACATGTATTGTTTAGTTTGGACCTTCTATATTTTGAGGGGTCACAAGTTACCATTTACAAACAAGACCAAACTCTGCTCTGGACCTGCATCGCTGTTGCACATCTTCAATGTGTGAACAATCATTATGCAAAGTTTGAATATAAAGGAATGAAAACTGTTGGGAGTTACAGATTACACAAAGATAATACAATGTAAGCACTCCAAATTTAAAGGTGGTGTAGGCAAAATAATATCTAAGTTCAACACTTCCAAAAATATAATAAAATATTATCAAATGTGCAAAAAAAGGAGGTGCACATCTTCAATGTGTGAACAATCATAATGCAAAGTTTGAATACTGCTGGAGTTACAGATTACACAAACCAGACACCCCCTAAACATTTCGGATGGAAAAAATGTCTAAGGTTCAACAGCTCTCAAAAATAAGAAAATATTTATCATATGTGCACAAAATAGAAGGTGCACATCTTCAATGTGTGAACAATCATTATGCCAAGTTTGAATATTAAGGAAACTGATGGAGTTACTTTACATATTACACAAGGTGGACATCATCTAAGCATCTTGAACAGAAAAATATCTATTTTCAAGACCCCCAATCATGAAATGTGCACAAAATATACTGCCCACAAAAAGTAGGGGATGTTGGGACATAAAAAAGTCTAAAAATTAAAATCCTAATTTGTCGCATAAATAATTGTTTATTTTCATAGTGCAATATGTAAGCCAGTTTTCCTGCTTAATTTGAGGGCTGAAAATTGGGTAATGTGACCTTACGGGCGTGCCAAAGAAACTAGGGGTCAAGACTCAAATTTCACAAAAAAAGTATCAAAATTTTTGGCATGTTTTCGATAATGCATGCTGAAGATGCACTATGGATATCTTTGTTTTTAAGATTTTTTTCTCAAACCATAATTGTTATTTCTAGGAGATAAGGCAGGACAAAACTGCAAAAAATGACACAATTCACTAAAAATTGACAGATTTTAGTTTCAAAAACATTCCTGTCATTGAGGACAAAGAGATCAAAACAAATTGTGAACATAAAAAATATTGAATAACAGATATTTTCTTTTAAAAAAGCACAGCCATTGCATAATCTGTCATCATGATAATCACGAGTGAAAATTGAAAGGCTACCCTAGGTCTAAATATGGTTGTCTCAGATACACGTGACCAGACAAATCCTTGGAAATTTTATTCAAATTGGCCGTGAGATGACTGCTAATCAATATTAGCTGTTTCAGGTTTGACATTCATTTGGTAAATGTTATAATTTCTTATATTCAAATATCCCCTACTATTTGTGAACAGTATAGGAGGTGCATGTCTTCAACGTGTGAACAACAATATTGCAAAGTATCAGGTCAAAACAATCCAAATTTGTATACACAAAGAAAATATGTGGTGGTGCATTTGGACCACACTGGCAACTCAGGTGGCGAGAGCGTCTGTCCAGTTTTCTAATGGCTTTGAGCTCGAGCAACAGAATCTGATTGCAGGTCTGTCTGCCACAAGCACACTATCCCCTTTGCTTAAAACTGGCCTTGTTGGCGCCGTGTAACTGGTTTAAGCCCTTAAGTAAATTATTTTTAACCAGAATTTTCCAAGGTGGTACTCCTTTTGTGGATGATCATTTGTGTTATTTATGGTCAAGAGTATCGGGTCAAGGTGTGTGCTTGTAGAGTATGTCACAAATGATTACTATGCAAGGTTTCATAATCCTAGCTATTATAGGAAGAGAGTAACACACTTTAGTATTTTACACGACATAAAATTCTGACAAAGTCAATTAAGGAAGAAATGTAAGTCAAGGGTACAGGATTTAGGTGCTTGCTTGAACAGTATGTCACAAATGAGTACTATACAAGGTTTCATAATCCTAGCTATCATAGGTATAGAGAAACACACTTTAGTATTTTACTCAACCAAAAATTCTGGCAAAGTCAATGGAGCGTGACATGTAGGTCAAGGGTACAGGGTCAAGGTGCGTGCTTGTAGAGTTTGTCACAAATGGTTACTATGCAAGGTTTCATAATCCTAGCTATCAAAGGTATAGCGAAATACACTTTAGTATTTTACTCGACCAAGTCAATGGAGTGTGAAATGTAGGTCAAGGGTACTGGGCCAGGTGTGTGCTTGTAGAGCATGTCAAGGACAATAACTATGCAAGGTTTCATAATCCTACCTATCATAGGTAGAGAGTAACACACTTTAGTATTTTACTTGATGTAAAATTCTGACAAAGTCAATGGAGCGTGAAATGTAGGTCAAGGGTACCAGGTTAAGATGTGTGCTTATAGAGTGTCACGAATGAGTACTATACAAGGTTTCATAATCCTAGCTCAGTGATTTTATTTGGCCAATTTTGAGGCCGTATATGGGAGTCATTCCCAATCCAAAAATGGCCTTTATTTTCCCAATTTCATGTATTTTAGCTCTAATTTTCCCAATTTTAATAAAATATTTTCCCAAATGTGTAGGAAAAGGTAGCTTCCCAAAATCCCAAATAAAATCACTGTAGCTGTGATACCATAGGTATAGAGAAACACACTTTAGTATTTTACTTGACATAAATTTATGACAAAGTCAGTGGAGTGTGAAATGTAGGTCAAGGGTACCAGGTCAAGGTGCCTGCTTGTAGAGTATGTCACAAATGATTACTATGCAAGGTTTTATAATCCAGGCTATAATAGGTAGAGGGAAACACACCTTAGTATTTTACTCGTAGTAAAATTCTGACAATGTCAATGGAGCATGAAATGATGGTCAAGGGTATCTGGTCAATGTGCATGCTTGTAGAGCATGTCAAGGACAATTACTATGCTAGGTTTCATAATCCCAGCTATCATAGCTACAGAGAAACACACTTTATTATTTTACGTCGTGACGTAAAATTCTGACAGTCAATGGAGGGTGAAATGTAGATCAAAGGAACTGGGTCAATGTGCGTGCTTGTAGAGCATGCCAAGGACAATTACTATGCAAGGTTTCATCATCCTAGCTATCACAGGAACTTACTGAAGAATTAATTGTGACCTAAGTTGATGGACGGAGAGACAGACAGTAATTGGAACTTCTATATCGGACCCTGCTATTCACTCACTTAACAGATCACGGGCTCCTTTTTCAAGTTCCAACTGTTAAAGATGGCGACCAAATAGATGAGAAACTGCAAGTCGAGTTTTTGTAGGATTACATATCTCAAATAGTAAAATTGTTACTACATATAGATGAATTTTAGACCTGTACCCGTAGCCAATTCCCAGTGTACTGTCAGCAGGTACAGGCCTGTATCTCTAGACTCAGAGTCTAGGGATACATGCATGTACGGTGTACCTGTAGACACTTCCTTTGTAAAAGCCAAAACTTGTATTCTATTCATCAGAAAAGGCAGAGGCCAGCGGCTGTTCTACCTGGTGGATTATGTTAGGGTGAATAATCATTTTGACATATTCTTTGTTATTTTTAAAACTTGCTTTCAATCTCCATGCATTTCTAAGTTCTAATGCCAAATTCTTTTCAACATGTTCTCAGGACTGCACTTCCAGTAAAGCTTGGGACAGAAATAGAACACATGCAGTATCCAAAATAAATCAGGGTTGGGAAAATGCTGGCATTTATGAGTAAAGTCCATGCCACTGGCATCTACTGGCATTTTCCTGAATAATCAGTTAATCACGCATATTCTGGCATATTTTGACATTTTCAAAAAAAATCTTAACCAGACACTAATTTGGTAAAATTATAATATAAAACAGTAAAAACATTACATCAATCATGTTATGCACCTTTAACAATCCAAATTTAGTATATGAATTGTCCCAACTATTAAAGATATATCTAGTGACCTTGTTTCCAATCAAAGGTTTGAGTTACAGCTATAATTGTGCAAACACCAGGGAGGCATGATTAATTACCAACTGTGTTAATTGTTTTATGAATATGCCTGATATATTAAAAGTTCACACCTATTTAGATACACAGTAATCTAAAGACCATAGGCCCAATGCTTGTTGTAACATATTCTCAAAATGTTTTGTCACTTCTGTAATTTATAAATACATAAATTCTGTTTCTCAAGGCTATACTTGTGACATGTACATGTATATAAGGACTAAAATAAAAAAAATTGTGTGTTTCAGGTTACCCGACAGTGCCTAATTTTTTGGCCCTGACCCTAAAGTTTTTAAGCATATTAAGGGGATTTCCAAGGTCGGCCATCTTGTTTCCCCATCATCCCCATGTAAAAACTTTTAACAAAATAAAAATATTTTCCTGCCTACCGTCCCTATTTCAAAATGTCAAGTAACCTGAAACACACATATTTTTTTTGCCTTGTATCATTTCAAAGTAAATGCTGTATATGCAAGTGTAAATATTTATTTTATCTAGTGATTGATTTCAGTATCACTTTTTGTAAAATCTAGTAGTTTGTTTTTAATTTCGCATGTTTTTTTAACACAATTTTATTCATAAATGCCAGTATTTGCCACTTTAGTGATTTTTGGAGTATATGCCGATGTGATTCTGAGGTTAATGGACTTCGTCATGCTGAATTGTGTGACGTTTGGCAGCATTTGGCAGCATCCTATGTGTGGTACAGAATAAGCAATATATTTTTCTACAATGGATAAGCTATTTAAAACAAATGAAAAAGTTTTCTGAGCAATATAAACATGCCATAATGGAATACACAACTTCGGCAACATTTTTTGTGATAATGACATTGAATGGGTATATAGGCCTATAGTAACACTTAATTATTTGAATAATCCAGTCAAATAAAGACTATTAAACTTTGCTCAATTTCTTACTGTGGAAGCATTATGAATGCTCAGACACGCTTGCACAGTCTCGTCAGAGCCTTCGCTGCTATCAAACATAGAGTAGGGAACTAGATGAACGCTCAGATAAATGTTTATGCCGAGTCGCATGATTCATTATGCGATTTGTCGTATTGTTGCTACGTTGATAAAGTAGGTCGTGCGAAATGCGGATACTTATTAAACCGGACAGCAGTGAATGATCAGACGAGCCTGAGCATACGCACAGTCTCGTCAGAGCCTTAGCTGCTATCAAAGATATGGAGCTATGGATTTATGCTTCTAGTCTCGCACCATTTTTCACATTTAAAAATAGTACTTTGGCAATTAGTGAAGACCCAGAAAAAATGTCACATGATGTGTCATTTCACCAGGGTCTACACTGCTTGCTAGTACCTAGACAAAAAAATGAATAAGTATGCTCAGATGGGTTAGGTTGCTGATTTACGCATATGCTCATTTGAACGTGCGGTATATTGACTATACCAGGGTGGCCTCTTACGAGATTTGGCAATTTGTGACTTGTGGTATGTGTCTGCGCTGTTAATCATGTTCAGTATGCACAAATGGGTAAGGGTAACATTTAACACCTCCACGAGACACAACAGTAGTTGTTGGGTACCAGCTGGAAACTAAGGAAGCTTGATTCTTGGGCGAATCTTCCAAGTAATGCAGGGTTTTCATTAGTAACCTATCCCCGATGGAAAGCATTGTTTGAAATCAACTTCAGATCGGTTGTTTTTTTCAGCAACTTTAAAATAAATGCTTAATATTATATATGCCATGCTATGCATGCAGCTAGCCAGTTATCTGGAGGGGAGCCCACTGATGTGGATAATGCTCCTGCCCCTGCACGTTAATCAAAAATCCGATGATGATGTCAGTGGGACTTCATCCCAGGCCTGATCTGTTGTTTTTAGTCTGAAATCTGCTGTTTGGTTTACTAATGAAAACCCTGGTAATGCTACTTTAATCCCTCTACTACTTTAATGTACCTGTGAGTCTTTACCTGCAGAAAATTTACCAGAGAAGAGTTGACTACTTGCGAGATAATACAGCCAAAGGGCTGTTAACAACAACAACATCCCTCTAAAATATGGGATGAATTGTTTAATTATAAACCTTAAATTGGGCCGAGTTGTCTTGGGCCAAGTTTTGAATCTTGGGCCGAGTTGGCATGTGCCGATTTTTATGTGGGCCGAGTTTGTTTGGGCCGTGTTGGTTTTGGCCGAGTTGTCCTGCACCCGTCACAACATGACACATCATGTCAACAAGATCTTGAGGACTGGACATTAGGACATCAATTCAACAGCTCCCATACCACTGATCACCCAGTCATATTTGTGATGTAGCAAAAAATATGAACACCATTTATTTTCTTACCTTTACACAATCAAAGGGGTACATCACACAGTGTTCTCCCATTCCTGCCATAGCCCCTGCCATCATGTGTGTCCAAGCAGTTGTCGCTGGTGGTAAACTTTCGTACAAATCTTCTTCTTCCATCGTCTGTTAGCATAGAGTAATTGGAATTTTGAAGAATACAACAGGACAGACTATTCGATTATCTTTCGTACCTGACATTAAGTTAAGATAGTTTTAAAAGACTCGAACAAAATGTCAAGATCAACGTGTTCTTGCTTTCGCACTGGTCTCCGCCATCTTCGCCTTGCATAAGCGACAGCCAATCAGAACAGACTTTACAAAAACGGTATGACTAATCGGAGTAATCAAGTTGATTTCGCGAAATCAACTTTTTATTTCGAAATCAGCCTACAAAACCGTTTTTTTGGGGGCAAGTGCATAATTTCTGTCTATCATATGATTCAATATGTGTTTTTGCAGTAGTATGCGAAAATTCATGCAAAAATGTTAAATTTTAGGGTTGATTTTGTCTATTGTTTCACTTGGGGCACAGATCTATATAACTCCGTACTATCGTGGTATCAAATTTCTTTGTCGAAATCAGCCTATAATACCCATTTATTAATCTACATATAACGATATTACCCAATCACCCGAACTTCTGAGACTCAGATCAGTCTTCGAAAAATCCTGAACTTGAGAAATTCAATTCGATTTTAATTTGCCACGCCCGCCATTTGGTCGAACTGATCTGGAATCAAAATGTTTGCAAAGGTTATCCTTCTGGGTCAAAACAATAAATTCATGGAGCGCATGTCATAAAAATCACTCAAGAAGCAAAGAGTGAATTCTTTTTGTTTTTTCAATTATCAAGCTTTTAATTGGCTTGGCAAAGCGCATTAATTAGACAGAACAGTAGTCACACTGATTTGACAGAAAAGTAGTCATTCACGGTATGGCAAGTTTCCCAATTCTAATGCGACTTGCGACTTAAAATAAAAAAAAATAAACTAGAGGACCTGACGGTCCTGAAGCGCTCACCTGATCTTCTTAATAATGTTAAAATAGGTCAAGATCAACTACAGCTTATAATGAAACATATTTTGTTTTATGGGGGTTGTGGCCATTTTGGTCAAGTGACCTAAAACAATCTAATGAATACTCCATCAAACAGCCCAGTGATTTCTGAGGAAAAAGATGTTTAGATAGGTATGTGGCAGTCCAAATGAGTGGCCTTGTATAAAAGGTCACATGTCAGCTTGGCATTGGTACTTATATAAAACCGTTGTGACGTAAGGTTTAACATTTCTTGCAAGTATTATGATTTGGGCCTAAACAGTTATAGAAAAATGAACAAATTTTTCCCATATAAATTTATTAGGAATCAAATTTGACCTTGCAATAAAGTAGGTCAATGTCAACCTAGATTTATCATTTGTGCAAATCTGGTAGGGCCCACGTCCCCAATGCTACATACCACGTCCCAAGGCCATTGACCTTTTGATTCCAGAGAAAAAGATATTAAAAGGGTTTTTACCATATATGGGCGTGGTGGCCATCTTGGTCATATGACGAGTACGATTGGTACAAATTTTGACTGACCTATCATAAGGAGTCTTCATATGAAATTTGAGTTCAATTGGCCTAGTGGTTTCTGAGGAAACTATGTTTTAATGTGTTGATAGGACCCCAATAAGAGTGAGATTTCCGAAAAGAAATTTGATACCGCGATATTACGGAGTACATTTTTACCCCAAGCAAAATATGACAAAATCAAGCCTCAAATATATTTTTTGCGGGATTTTTTTTGCATACTCCTGCAAAAACACATATGTAATCATATGGTAAAGGACAGTATCATTTTGTAACAAAAAATTGGGTTTTATAGCCTGGTTTCGGCAAAGAAGTTAGATACCATGATAATACGGAGTTATACATCTGTACCCCAAGCGAAATAATATGCAAAATCAACCCTAAAAATTAATATTTGTGCATGAATTTTTGCATACTACTGCAAAAACATATATTGAATCATATGATAGAAAGAAATTATGCACTTGCCCCCCAAAAAAACGGTTTTATAGGCTGATTTCGAAATAAAAAGTTGATTTTGCGAAATCAACTTGATTACTCCGATTAGTCATACCCTTACAAAAGGGTCTGCCTAATTACCGCAAAGATCAACAAGAACCGACGAGAACCGATAAGAACCACCAAGAACTGCATGATCAAGTATTTTGAAAAAAAAAAACAACAACAAAAAAAACAACAAAAACAACAACAACAACAAAAAACAGTTGATTTATTTTCTCTAATTTAAACATGTTCCATTTAATATATATTTAATTAGAAAGTAATCAACGTTGGTATTAAAAACAGAAACACAAAATAGGGTCTACCTAGCTACCGACAAGAGTTGTCAAGATTTTACATACTGACATTGCGAGATATGAAGCATTTTTTTTTTTAAAAAAACTGACATATCCATTATCCTACGATAGGGAGCAAATTCAAATACTGACATAGTGATTTGAGGATTGTTGGTGCATACGACATACTTGTTTACCTAATGCGTCACCAAATCATGTGATCTGCCCGATTGGTTGATTCAATCTTGTTTTCAATCTGCGTTATCACGTGTCACTGACACGTTTCTATCGCCTGGCCATGTGCAGAATATTTTCAAAAATGTTTTAGTACAGAAAAAAACTATCATTCTATCACTAAATACTGTAAAACCAATCATTGCTATGGTTTAGCTATCAAAGGTGGCTCAATGTCTCCACAGACAGATTATTTATGGCCGTTCCTCACTTGTTACTTTTAAACGCAAGTGTTTTGAGTCATGTATGTATACTCAGTGATTTTATTTGGGATTTTGGGAAACTACCTTTGCCTCTACATTTGGGAAAATTTCTCAAAGATTTTGGGAAAATAATCCCTAAAATACACAAAATTGGGAAAATATAGGCCATTTTTTGATTGGGAATGGTGCCTCTATAAGGCGCTAAAAACGGCCGAATAAAATCACTGATACTGCATATTAACTAAAAACCCATTTTAAGTTGTGATGTGTCGTAGCAGACAGGTCGATCTTTTGAGCATTGTGCCTGCGCAGACAGTGTGTCTTAGTTCAAAGAGTTTAAGAGCAACACACACAATTAGCACTAATTAAATGAGTGTCTGCAGTAAAAGCTCTAATTTCCCCCTGGTAATAGCAAAATTCAAAAAAATTCTAAACCACAAAATCCTTATTTTTTTTCAACATAATAAAACATTGATTTAGGCTGCTGTCCATTCTAAGGTGGTGGTTCTGCTGTTGTTGACTTTTTGTTTATTGTTACTCCCGTTGTGGGAGTCTGTAATTGTTCTATGTTTTGTTGTAAGTTACTTTATGTCCATTTTAGTATTGCAATCATCTTGATGGGGAAGAGAGAGCTGATTGCTTTGCTTAATTTGTCTTCCTGGTGTCTTGTGATGGTTGAGCGGCTCTTCCTCGCGGTGCCACGGGGTTGTCTGCAGTTTGTGATTGTGGTATTTCCTGATCATACTCATTTACTATTATTGAAAATTCATTTTCAATTAATCTTTAATTTGAAATTCAATAATGGCTTCCAATTTGAGTTTTAACCAACAAACATGATATACATAAATGACTAACCTCTAGTGATACAAGCATTCAAAAGCTCTTTGTAGATGACACAAAGGTCTATCAAATAGTTTCATCGCTGGTGGAGGCTGCCCAATTACATGACAGCCTAGACATATCCGTGGCCTGGACTGGGCAAGCATTTTGGAAATGTTCTACAACTTCAAAAAATGTAAGCAAATGCATATAGGAAATCATGCTTGGATCAAATCTAGTCAATGAAAACAGATGAGGAGAGGATACCTATCGAACAAGTTGATTCAGAAAAAGGGCCAGGGAGTCATAATTCATTCATCCTTAGAATTCTCTGAACACATCAACTCAAAAAATAAAATTGCAAACAGAAATTTGGGATAGTCTTCCGATTATTTACATATCTAGATAAGTAAATCTTTATGAACTTGTTCAAATCATTAGTTCGCCCGCATTTAGAATATGCGTCGCCAGTATGGTCCGCAGTATATAAAAAGCATAGAATAGCTGTTGAAAATGTCCAGAGACGGGCTACCAAGCTTGTAAAAAGTATATGCCACACGGAGAGAGACTTCGAATGAGAGAGAGAGAGAGAGAGAGAGAGAGAGAGAGAGAGAGAGAGAGAGAGAGAGAGTACATGTTTACAAAATCTTACATGATATTGATAAAGTTGACGAAAGTAAGCTTTTTAGACTAGCAGAGTATAATGCAACCTGAGGCAATTCTTTCAAACTTTTAAAACGTAGGTCAAGACTACAAATAGCTTTAGCAACAGAGTCGCTGATGTGTGGAAGAGTTTACCTGAGACAGTAGTACAGGCACCATCCCTACACTGTTTTAACAGTCGGCTGAACAACTGGTGCCACAATCATCCATACAAGTTCGACCCTGCATGTTACATCCCCAGTTAAACTACCAGAAACCAATATCCAAAAGCGTCTGAAAGAGGCAGAATGTCTGATGCACGACACCTACTACAGTAAGTAAGAAACAAAAATGAATTAAGAAACACACTAGACAGAACCTGGAATTTCAGGTACCAGGTTAATTACAAATCAATCACCATGCGGTTGAAAGTTAAAAGGATATATACACTGTATATGATGAAAATGTTTTAATAAATTGACAAATCAACACATATATATGTTAAGATTCCAAATGCATGAGCCAGAGCCAGTCAGTAACGTGCATCATGTAACGTAGAGATCATTGTAACGTAGTCGAATCTAATCTTAAAAGTTGGCGTTGTATTTATATGATGTATCTTTGAGTAAGAGAGAGATGGCCAAGTGTAATTAAGCGAAACTTTGACTAAAGTGCACCCGGAACTTGATTATGAGCTCATAACAATACCATGGTGGATATGTGAAGACATGCAAATAGTTATTGATAATGTGTTTAAGTCCATTTGTTTGTTTGATTTGATTCTTTACGTCCCATCAACAATCTTTCAGTTAAACAGGGACGGGTCTTCCTGGGTTGAACCAGTATTAAGCTAGGATAAATGTGTCTTGATCAAGGACCACAACACAGTGACGCTGGTGAGGCTCGAGCATGCAGCCCCTCGGTCTCGAGTCAAGCACTCTACCACTGAGCCACTGGTGTTTAAGTCCAGTCCTTAAAACTAAACTAAAGGTGTATGTGATAAAACACAGTGAGGGTAATTTTCACCCCAAGTATCATAAGGACTACATGGAATTCACTATCATTTAAAAGTTCAACTAAACTAAGTTCATAAAAGGATAAAAGACACCAAGTCAAATCAAGATACTGTTGACATATTTCAAAGGTCACGTTTATATCTCTAAACAAGAAATGACATGTGTACACTATAACTGATGACAAGATGGAATTTATTTACATGATAGTAACAACTGATCTACATGATAGTAGCAACTTATACAACTTGGATTTTATACGTCTGTACTCTTGGCACAAGATCTACTGGGCAACTATTCAAAACGAAGCAAATTAACATTTACCAGTCATGGATAAACTATACAATGTTCAGCAACCTGAAAAGCACTTTGGGCAGCAGACGAATATCTCTGTTTTGGATATCAACGAAGCAGCCAAACCTTTGGACAAGGGCAAAACAAAAAGACTTAAAACGACACCATAATTCAGAAATCGTCGCTTCAGTGCTATTATAGTGTTCTATCTACCAAAGCACAAGTTTTGAGAAAAATGAGTTAACAATTTTTAGTATCCTGATTTTTGGTGCCCCATGTATCACAAACCTTTGAACATACCAGAGGGTTAAAATATATTCATAAAATGTAAATGAGCTTGATTTAGAGAAAATTTACAGCAATGTGGAATTTATTGGCATTTTTCAGATTGCAAATAGAACACTATGCCCTAAAAGTCGACTTCTGCGTTGAGTGCTATAGTGTTCTATCGTTTTTACAGCTTATTATTCTGTTTATGGAGCCAATTTGTTTAATATTTTGAACAAAATCTGATACTTTTAGGTCCGAATAATCAGTTGACTTCAGTTCAGTCTAAAATATTATGCAAATTGACCCCATGGAAGAATGGTTTAATTTTAGCAGTTTAAATATGTATATGGGAAGTAATCTGTTTCTACAGCTAATTATTCTGTCCATCGAGTCAATTTGTATAACGTTTTTGACTGAACAGATTATTTTGAACTTAAAGTAGCAGATATAGCTATAAGTTTGTCATTTCTCCAACAAACCGCTTCAATACGCCTATTCGACTGGTAATTCCGTGCTTCACGACCATATGATATGCTGATATCATCTGTGTTGCACATTTTATGACATCACCTGTGTTGCACATTTTAAAGCACATTGTGTAAATAGTGTATCTACAAGTATAAAGAAAATAATCATAAATGTACTTAAAAAGTTGTGAAGCACGAAATGACTAGTCGAATAGGCGTAAAGTAGCACAATAAATTTTATTTCAGGTAGGTAACTGCGAATTTTACCATTTTCTTCAAGGGAAGTGACTTTTGGCAGATAGAACAGCATGGCAATGAACTCACTTAGTCACGTGGATCATTATGTCATTTCTGTCTCGTTTTTGTTATGCTTTCGTGCGCGTCTGTTTATTGATACCTTGTGGTCACCTGCTGGGAAAGGGCTGGCCTTTTGGCTCTCGTTTGTGATGTCTAAGTGTGAAGTTGTCACTTTCCCATTTATATCCTGGGTCAGGTGTGGTACTTGGTATCTTTGCCCTCTTTCTTCATATGCATATATTCAGTTTTGTTTATGTATGGTGTCATGCATAGTGGGGTCTCCATAGCCATTAAATACTTGGTGGTCTGATCAACCATTTGGTGAGCATAGAACTGCTCCATGGTGTTCTCAACTGTAAAAGCTTAGCATGTATATACACGTATCTGTCTCTGCAAAATGTAGGGAGATATGTACATGCATATGTTAACTAAAATAGCTGCAGCGGAGTGACAATTGACCCTATCGTGGATGCGATTCATCATGTGTATGTATATAGATTAAGGATGAATATTATGATGTTGTAACGATAGTGTGTATACTGAGGAGATTCGGGTAGCTGCACGCTTGGTGGTGGGCACATGATTCTTCTGTGTATGCTGTCACTTTAAAACACAACGCAAACTTAGAAGATTAGAATCAACTACGAGCTATGTTACATCTGAGACATTGTTTTTTGTTTTTGTTTTACAATTTTTTAATTCTATTAAATCTTCATTAGTCAAACTAAATACTTCTAAAAACTAACTATAAACCTAAAGTTCCAATTTTAAACCGAATCTCAATCCAAATTCTGACACTCTCACATTGGGATTCACCTTTAATACTATGAAGTCACGCGATAGAAGCTGACAACAACGCCACCATAATGACATCATCAGTAACCAGTTATATTTCAATATTATCCATAAAGCACCCTCTACATATGTAAACTTTCATTCATATCAACCAATCAGAAAATACAAAAGTGACTCATAGTCACGCCAACTGTGCAATCTCCCAAATGTGATATGGTTGAATGTATTGCGAAATTATGCCAATCAATGTCAAACTTGTGTTGTGGTTCTGTTGTTGTTGACTTTTTGTTTATTGTTACTCCCATTGTGGGAGTCTGTAATTGTTCTCTGTTTTGTTGTACGTTACTTTATGCCCATTCTAGTATTGCAATCATCTTGATTGGGAAGAGAGATCTGATTGCTTTGCTTAATTTGCCTTCCTTGTGTCTCGTGATGGTTGAGTGGCTCTTCCTCGCGGTGCCACTGGGTTGTCTGTTGTTTGTGATTGTGGTATTTCCTGATCATACTCACTTACTATTTTCGACATGATCTATTTATTTGGTTGATGCAATATTACTAAGCTAAGTAATATTTATCAACGCAATCTTTCCAAGGTGTTAAAACATCATATCATAGTTGAATGGCTTATCAACATGACTTTTAAAACATAATTGGTGTCCGAATTCTCTATCAAAGCATGTCAATCATAAGTGCCAACAGGACATCTGCAATGAACACTTGCTTCTAAACTAAACCAAGCATTCACAAATATTGTAAATTCCCACAGGTTATATGCAGACATTGTGAATCCTCTCAGGTGAAGCATGTTATACCATTCTTCTTATCAATAATCACAACTCTAAGGGTGATTTAGATCTTCTAATGACTTTTGCTTCAAGCATCTCATCAACAGTTTCATCCACTATTTTCCCTTTATTAAGGTGTCTGATAAGGTCTTAATTCATCAGATCAGCATTCCCTGTAACAATATTCATTCTGACAGTGTCCAATTTCCTTACTAGCCAACAATTCAGAATTTCTTAAGGTGAGGGGTTCTATGTTGTCTCTATACTTATCAGATACAAGTTAATCCTTCAAATCAATTATTGAGTCAAACTTCTGAACCTTAATCACAGAATTAACCTATACTAACCCCCAAGTTGTCAACTGTTCAACTTTAGCTAAACGTTTATGCCTTCTAATTCTAATAAATTTATCATTACTATTGGTCACAACTATAAGAATACTCCTACCTTTCCGTAATCTACTAAAGGAATCAACTGCCTCTAATCCTGGTTCTCTACAATTGAAGTCTTTTTCTACATCAGAAATCTGATAATCAAACCTAACGGGAAGATCTGGATTCTGTCTGACATTTGCATAACATATAGTAGCAGAATGTTGTTTTAGCACGGTTGGCAACTTTGCTTTCCTCTTTAATCGCACGCTGGTGGTTTTGACTTCAGACTCTATGACGGTTCCGATTTAAAACTTATCTGTTGATGAGATGGTATGGGCCTGATGCTTTCGGTATTGTCAGGCCCACTGGGGTTTACCTGTTGGATTTCTTTTGCTCCGGTATTCAGTTCTTTCTACTGTTGAGTCCTTATCTTTGCTTTATCTCCTTTGTATATCTTGATTTATATGTTCTAGGAGGTGATGCATTGATAAGTAAGGGGTCTTTCATGCAAACCAAACATCTATGTGTCTTGATCCACATCTGAACTAAGGGTGAGGTTGGCGCGCCGTGAAACCGGTTTAAGCCCTTGGGTAAAATATTTTTACTGACCGTTCCAAGGCGGTGCTGCTTTTGTGGATCATTTATGTTATTTCTGTCTTGTTTGCTATGCTTTCGTGCGCATCTGTTTATTGATGCATTGTGGTCACCTGCTGGGAAAGGGTTGACCTTTTGCTCTCGTTTGTAATGCCTAATTGTGAAGTTGTCACTTTCCCACTTACAGTTTTCACTAACATCCTGGGTCAGGTGAGGTGGTTGATTGTATCAATTCCTGATTGCCCTCTTGCATGACTGTTTCAGTGTTTTGGCTACGCTATTGTAAGCACCCAAATCTCATTTACTAGCTCATTATTTTGTCTTTGATCGGGTCCGGTGTGGTTCATCTGTTTCGTTTAAGCTCTAGCTGTCAGCGTGTGTATACTAATGTCTGAGCAGCTGGGAAAGAAACATACATGAAGATGTATTTGTGCAATGTTTGATAATAC
This sequence comes from Loripinus fragilis, assembly GCA_964019695.1. Taxonomy (NCBI): domain Eukaryota; kingdom Metazoa; phylum Mollusca; class Bivalvia; order Lucinida; family Lucinidae; genus Loripinus; species Loripinus fragilis. The sequence goes on from OZ026515.1 coordinate 142,093,514, forward strand.
ATTTATCCTTTGCCTTCAGAAATTGTGTTTTAATGATGGAAAATAGAACTAATAAAAAAACTCAACACCTATTTTGTTTACATATATATTTGAGTTATGAAGCACTAGAAAATAAAATTTGAAGGGAATGTGAAATTGCATATATTAAGTTAGTGGAAACATGACATATCATTAACAAATACGCCTCAACACTTCTGTATTCACCATAATAAACACCCAGTTGGCTTGTGCAGAAAAGTCCGTTCTATTACACACAGGGGTCAGATTAGAGTATGCCATTAGAGGTCTTAAAGACTCTATAGTTTTCCTGAATAATCAAGAATTTTACCACAGCAATTAACCAAATTAACATTTCATTTTGTAAATATATGTCCCAGTATGCACATAGAAGCTGTCCACTATCGGCCCACCAGTGAAACACCATTTAAATGGTGATTCGTTGTTGGGCGGATAGTGGATGGAGAGTCTTTATGTTGGCTGGGATATAATCATTAATTAGAATATCAAAGGTAAAATAAAAAATTAGATATCTATTTAGCATTGAAAAGAGAAGACATTTAGTTGTTTTTGTTAAAATGACAATTTTTAACCCTTTGTAATTGGGAAACCCCTAAACGGATACTTTGACAAACAATGAAGACCCAGATGAAATGCAGCATAATGCTGCATTTCATCAGGGTCTGCACAGTTTCCTAAGATTAAAACAATCTTTAGGGACAGAAATAGAAAATAAATTAGATAATTCTACCTGTGACCCCTTAAAGAACACAATGGGCTGTCCAATATTAATTGTATCAATATGTATGGGAAAAACGATCAGAATACAAAGGGTTATTAACAACAAAAGAATGTCTTTTCTCATTGACACTTAGTTCTTTGTTTGTACTTAAACAAGAGGGCCAAGTGGCCCTAGATCGCTCACCTGAGTTTTGATTAAAGCTTACATATAGGAATCTGTTGAAAGCTTATCATGTTCCTGGTGACACCTGGGGCAAGCCATTTTTGGTCCCTAGGGCATTATTTGAACAAACTTGGAAGGGGTCCACTAGGTGATGCTTCATACCAATTATCAAGGCCCTAAGCCGTGTGGTTTCAGACGAGAAGATTTTTTCATGGTTTCCCTATAGAGGCCTATGTAAAACATGTGACCCCTGGGGCGGGGCCATTTTTGGCCCAGGATATATATTTTGAACGAACTTGGTAGGGGTTCACTAGGAGATGTCTCATACTAAATATCAAGGGTGTAGGCATTGAGGTTTCAGACAAGAAGATTGTTTCATGTTTCTCCCTAATAAGTCTATGTAAAACATGTGACCACTGGGAGGGGTCATTTTTGGCCCCTGGGGCTTAATTGGAACAAACTTGGTAAAGGTCCACTAGGTGATGCTACATACTAAATATCAAGGCTCTAGGCATTGTGGTTTCAGAAAAGAAGATTGTTTACTGTTTCTCCCTATATAAGCCTATGTAAAACACGTGAACCGGGGAGGGGCCATTTTTGGCCTCTGGGGCATTATTGGAGCAAACTTGGAAGAGGTCCACTAAGTGATGCTACATACCAAATAGCAAGGCTCTAGGCCATATGGTTTCAGACAAGAAGATTTTTTCATGTTTTTCCCTGCATAAGGCTTTGTAAAACATGTGACCCCGGGGGCCCCACTGGTATAATTTGAACAAACTTGGTATAGGTTCACTAGGTGATGCTTCATTACCAAATATCAAGGTTCTAGGCCTTGTGGTTTCAGACAAGAAGATATTTCATGGTTGTCCCTATGTAAGACTATGTAAAACATGTGACCTCTGGGGTGTGGCCATCTTTGGCCCCAGGGAGATAATTTGAACAAACTTGGTAGTGGTCCACTAGGTGATGCTACATACCAAATATCAAGGCTCTAGGACTTATGGTTTCAGGCAAGAAGATATTTTCAATGTGTTTCCCTATATAAGCCTATGCAAAACATGTGACCCCGAGCGGGTCCTTTTTTTGGCCCCAGGGATATAATTTGAACAAATGTGGTAAAGGTACACTAGGTGATGCTTCATACCAGATATCAAGGCTCTAGGACTTATGGTTTCAGACAAGAAGATTTTTTTAATGTGTTTCCCTGTATAAAAAATAGTAAGTGAGTATGATCAGGAAATACCACAATCACAAACCGCAGACAACCCTGTGGCACCGCGAGGAAGAGCCGCTCAACCATCACGAGACACCAGGAAGACAAATTAAGCAAAGCAACCAGCTCTCTCTTCCCCATCAAGATGATTGCAATACTAGAATGGACACAAAGCAATGTAGAACAAAACATAGAACAATTACAGACTCCCACAATGGGAGTAAAAATAAACAAAAAGTCAACAACAACAGAACCATGTGGCCCCGGTGGCGGGGCCATTTTTGGCCGCAGGGATATAATTTGAACAAACTTGGTAAATGTTCACTAGGCGATGCTACATACCAAATATCAATGCTCTAGTCCTTGTGGTTTTAGACGAGACAATTTTATCAGGGTTCTCCCTAAATAAGACTATGTTAAACATGTAAACCCCAGGGTGAGCCATTTTTGGCCCCTGGGGGCATAATTTGAACAAACTTGGTAGTGTTCCACAAGGTGATGCTACAAACCAAATATCAAGGCTCTATGCCTTATGGATTTAGACAAGAAGATTTTTCCATGTTTTCCCCTATATCAGCCTGTGTAAAATATGCGACCTCCGGGGCAGGGCCATTTTTGGCCCAGGGGCATAATTTGAACAAACTTGGTAGAGGTCCACTAAGTGATGCTACATACCAAATATCAAGGCTCTAGGCCTTATGGTCTCAGACAAGAAGATTTTTCCATGTTTTTCCCTATATAAGCCTATGTAAAACACGTGACCCTGGGGTGGGTCATTTTTGGACGCAGGGGGATATTTTGAACAAACTTGGTAGAGGTCTACTAGGTGATGCTACATACCAAATATCAAAGCTCTAGGCCTTGTGGTTTCAGAGAAGAAGACTTTCAAAGGGTTCATTTTGAAAATCCATGTTTAGCCTGTGTGACCTAGATATGCAATGGACTGGAAACAATTGAGCAATTTTTAAAGAGGGTCATATAAGGATCATTCCTACCAAGTTTGATCAAAATCCAGCCAGTAGTTTAGGAGGAGATGTCGTTTGAAGCAATTGTTGACAACAGACGACGCATGACGGACGACACACAGCGGACATCCAACGATCACAATAGCTCATCATGAGCCAATGGCTCAGGTGAGCTAAAACACTATTTGGTAAATATATCAGAGTCAATTCAAGAAATGTTTGGTACTCATCACATATGTGATCAGCCAAGACTTGGACAAGCCTGTACATATGTTTAATTTAGCCAGAGTCTTCACCGCTTGCACACACAAAGTTGGGATTTAGATGAAGGTTCTGGCAAAAAATAAGACTTCTTGTTACACCATATAGATGTACATGCATGCTCTAAGGGTGACTTTACCGAAATTCAATATGTACCAAAATCTTGTAACCCTTTTTCCCACCAGTCACAACTTCTGTCGTCTGCTCCCTCTCAACTGATTAAGATCTTAGGTAGCCTATATTGCAAACAATATGGACCAAGATCAGACTGTTTCACAAAGGAGCAGTCTCATCATGGTTCATATTGTTTGATTCCATGAAACAATCTAGTCTGAAATGCACTTGAATATATGCAGCAGACATAAATGTAAAAAGCAGAGGATATTTTGCGAGAAAAATAAAGTAAAGGGTTAAGAATGTCTTGATATCAGAAGACTGTTGGCCTTTCTGAATGCAACAAAATTTATTGAAAATGGAAAAAGGGTTCCAAGAGAATGAGAGCACTTGCATTAAATAACCCTTTGTATATTGGAAACCCCTAAAATTGTGTACTTTGGCAAACAGTGAAGACCCAGATGAAATGCAGCCTAATGCTGCATTTCATCAAGGTCTGCACTGTTTGCTTAGATAAATACAAACTGCAGCAGGTAATTATTTGGAAATTTCTACCTGTGACCCCTTAAAATATATAATGGACAATCCCATCCTTACTTTATTTACCTGTATGGGAAAATCCATAAGAATACAAAGGGATAAATTATGGTGGATACAGTTTCTATTTAACAAAATATTGGAGACAAAACAACATATAAAATACAATTTCATTTAGAAATCCATACTGTTATAACTAAAATATGGATATTAAAATAACAAGACTATATCATAAGGAAACGCCACTCTCACATATCATAGCCGACATATGGCACCAAAGATGACAGTAACTGAGTAATATCATCAAATAACATATACACGTTAAAAAAAGTAGCCACCAAGTGGACAACTCTCTATTCCTCCTACTGACTTACAAACATGGAGAGTATTTCCATATGGGCCTCGATGCAAGAAACCCTGTCTCAATTTTGTAGGGAAACAAAAGATGCTCAAGTATCTTATTGCTAACCTGATTTGACCATGAGTATTTTCTGCGACACGTAAAAAGCAGTGCTTAACAAGTATTGGACAATGACGCCCTAGCCAGTTGCCTAATATACCCTTTGAACTTAGAAAAGTATGGCAGGTGTGTACAGCATTAGAGATTTCTATTGGATATAAGGTTTTAACCAAGAATGATAAGCCAAAAGCTGAGGCAGCATTGCTAGGGTGACCTGTATTGTTTATGACACATCCACATGACATAATTCCATATGGTGTGTAAGAATTTGCCTTCACACGAATTTCAATTCCAAAGGGAAGAAGCTATATGGCCAGAACAAGGATTTAAAAAACACAAACATACAAAAGCAAAGACAGGGTAAACACTTCAAAATTCCCTTTTGCCATTTAATGGTGAGGATTTAATAGGAAGAGACCCATGAAATGCCAAGAACATGACATACTAATAGTGTAGCTGAAAGAATTTGTGCAATTCCTAGCAAGGAACGAGTTGATTATAAAAGTCATCAAATTGATTGCTGTTAATGTTCTGAAGAATTTGGATATCTAAAAGTAATGAAGTAGCTAGAATAGACATGCTAGAGCTTTATCGTAAATTAGACAAAAAACCAATACTCAGCCTAGGCTAAAGCTTTATCTTTAGGCAGGTAATAACATGGATTGATAATGTGGTCAAGTATCAAACCTTGCTTTATAATATGTTCATCACATTTGTTTTTGACTATCTAAAAGCAAACACATTCAAAATTCATTTTCTATAAATAATCTGGAAAAACAGATTGTCTGAAATAAAGAGAACATACAATATTTAAAACAGCAGACTCAATTTAAGTCAAATAAAAAATGAAGGCAAAATGCATATCATTGGCACAAATTCACAGTACAATTTTTGGTATAATGACACCTTATAAATAATGTCAAAGACAACCATGATAACATCCATCCATTCATATACAGGCCTCGGCCCAACAAAGCCTGTCATTGTGGTTTCTGACAAAATTAGGCTCAAATCGGTCTCCTCAGATACAGAGGCGAGAAATTTCGCTCCTAGCAAGTCTAGAAATGATACATTTCAATAAGTGAATAGCAAAGGTGCTGATCAGACTGGTCTGCACCTCTGTTATTCGCAAACCCAAAGGGAGACAGGTTTTCTTGCGTCAAGGCCAATATGATTTACAATTAATTAGATACATAATATCACATGTGAAATGTTAGGATACCACGACACTGTTGTCATTAATTTGTGAATAACACAATGTGGTCTAAGACAGTGAAGCACAAATGGATAGGAATTTTGAGATTTAATCTCAATAAGGTACATATGTGATTCATAAAAAAATAACAATTTAGTATGACCAGGGAATGCCACAACCACACAAATTAACACATGGCACCATAAAACAGTACATTATAACATGATATGGGTTAACAGAGACCAAGCCTTAATTTGATGTTTATGCTTCAAAAATATGCATTGACAGACAGTAGCAACCATGGATGTGTCTCTTATCAAAATTTAATTACACTGTAAATTCGAAAATTTTCGCGAGGGCATATGCGAAGTTTCATAATAATAAAATCCTCGTAAAATGTCGAAATCAATCTGTCATTTACTGATATAGGTAAATCATGCCCTAGTCGCAATTTTTAGCATCATAAGTATGTATTTTAACGCTATTCGCGAAAATAAAATAATTGTGAAAATTTCCGGATTTACAGTAGGTGCAGATGAGGTATCTGGTGTATCTGGTATATCTAAAACTTTCTGTTTTATAATACAACTAAAAGGTGGATTTTTAATGTACAAATAACATTTGTTTATGGAGCCTAGCGATTCCAAGAACACTAGTAGTTTCCTGTGAGTGAGTTTTTGGCTTCAAAATTGAATAGTAGTGTCTGAATGACTACAAGCCGCTTCTCAAAACTACAAAAAAAATCTGAATTGAAAGGAAATATTATGATGAAGACATTTTCCATATAATATTTAGACATTGTCTTATCATGTGCAGTCGCATTTGGGAGTGATGTAATGCTATGTATCTATAAACCACCAGTGGTTTCCATATTGAGTAACCTTATGTTATGTATTCCATACCAACATTGCATACATATTAACAAAATCTTCTTTTACTCCAGAAATACGATTTAAATCGGTGATTTTTATGTTGTATGATAAAAAGAATCTAACATTTATGCTTCTGTATTATTGAATTTATTAAGCTTATTGCCAAAAAGTGATATTTTATATCGCCTTTCCCCAACTTCTTTATTAAATTCAATATAACACCAGCGCTCATGTTCGATCACATTAAATATCTAAAGGTTCAGTCTATATATTTACATTTTAGAAGCAATCCTTTAATGAATCTTTAGATTTTTGCAAACGTTCATAGCTGATGAACTACACCCATTTGATTGACAGCTGCCAAGCTTACTTGCCCGTGCAATATACACTTTGACCATCAAACTCATTCGCCTGAAATGATGCTGGTGTTGTTATTGACAGCGAGCCAAACCCGAGTCACATTTGCAAAACAGGCCAATTCTATGCACCATTGGCTGTCAGTGTTCAAGCTGGCTGTTCTGCTTTTCCATTTTACACTCCGACTAAACCGTTAATACGGTTATATTTTAAATACAAAACTTTTTAATTCCTAAATTAAAATAGTTTTTATATTTTAGACATTTACGATAAAATGTAAATATAAGCAATAAATTCACTTTTTGGAATGTTCATGGAATTCGGGCTTCACTTACTTTGCAAGAGGCCGAAGTATTCACGATTCCATGAAAATTCCAAAAATTGAATTCATTTCTTAAAAGTATTGTTTATGCATTGGTTCCCAGTAATTAACTTTTTAATAACTTTACAAAGTATGCCTTACAGAACAAGAGATAAATATGATTTGATAATTGTAGTATTCTGTAGTACTTTCAATTGATAAATTAATTGAAGATTTAGAAATAGTTAAATTGCATAGAATTTGTAAACGCTATTTCAAACATTAAAAATGTGCATATACATATACAAAACATAAACAACATGACAAAACATATAATACAAAATATCATTTCAAACAATTTGAATACCATTAAATATATATAAGCGAAAAAATACAAAGATGTGAGAAACTAGCGGGCTAAGATGACCCTGAATCTTTCACCTGAGTTTGACAGTTTTATTGTTTAGGCTTAATGAAATATATGTGTGGTTCCTGTTGCATACCAACAAAATTTAGGGTAGGTAGGTAGGAAAATTATTTAATTTTATTTTAACATTTAACAAAGAAAATAGTGACTAAAACTGAAAAAGTGCCCATTTTAGGTATTTTTTCTCCAAAGACCACTTTAATGTTTAGGGTAGGGTAAAAAATTAGGGTAGGTAGGCCAACAGAAACCACACATACAATTCATTTAAGCCTTAACTCTTTCCTTTTGCTAACCTTTACAAACAGTTAGGACCCAGAACAGGACTGACAGAATGTCGGTCCTGAGTTGGACACAAACTGTTTAAACTCTGATAGTGTTCCTAAAAGTATTTTTTGAAAAGGCTGATTTTGTAAATGTCAGCAATCATGAAAAATTACCCAGCATGAAAAGAGTTAAATGAATCACTCAAAGTTTTGCAACATGTACAGATCCATTTTAATTTTACTTCTTTAGCAGAAGGTTACCACATGTTTAAGAGAAGTTTTCCTATGCCTAAGAAAGCCCCACCACCATCCTGCAGCTATGTTTTTATTAATCTACTAAATTTTAGATATTTCTGAAGAGGTCACCTAGTGACCATACCTGCCAGAATATTGATTCTGATCATTGATTTGAGGAGAAAATGTTCAAAGTTTCTTATATAGTCATATAATGGAAATTATCCATGCCCCTGGAGGCTATATTATTCCACAAATCAAATTTGTTTTAGTTATCTTATTAGATCAAATAACAACATTTTTTTCCAGTTTCAAAGTAAAATATTTTTAATGTTTTCCTAATCTGCAATAAGACATGCCCCTGGTGGCACTGATCAGATTCATTTGCTATTTCTATACCTGGTGACCATTTCTACAAATGGATTTCAACACTGAAAATTGGTTCCAGAGGAGAAGCTGTTAGACCTTTCCTATACAGGACTATAAGAGAAACCAGTCATGACTCCATGGTGGCCATATTTTAATGATGGAATTACTTCATTTACTTTTGCAGAAGATCACCAAGTGACCATTTCTGAAAAAAATATTTTAAGTTCTGATTGGCAATTTAAGAGATTTTTAATGTTTTCAAAAACTACAATAAGACATGCCCCTAGTTGCAATGCGCATGAATAGGTAAAAAATGTAGATGGTGACTTATTGACCATTTTCCCCAAACTAATTTTAATTCTGACCATTGGTTTCAGAGAAATAAAACTTTTTGATACAGATATATAAGGAAAACCAACTATGCTCCCTGGTAGCCATGTTTTGACAGATAAGATGCGTCTTAGCTATTTCTATGGATTTATGTTCATTGTCAGCCATGTTTTTGACAGATCAAATTTGTTTATTCCGTTTCTATAGATGGTTGCCTATTGACATTTCTGCCATTTTATTTAAAATTCTGATCACTTGTTTGTTAAAGAAGATTGTAAGGCCAAGTCCACCTGGCCCCATGCTTTTGGTGTATCATTTCTTTTAGCTACAGGCCAATCACGCTATGTCAAACTTGCTTATCTTGAATGCATGGCTTATATCGAAGTGATCACTCATTCCCGAACATTTCCCCTGTATTGCATTGTATTTCGAACATGTTTATGTCAAACTTGTTCATCACGAAGGCTATATGGAACAGGATTTTCATTCCCAAAAATGAGTTTTCCGCTAGTTTACCACTGCTTGTGTCAAAGAAAAAAACTTGTGTTGGTCAAAAAATAAATAATATGAATGTCAAACCAAGTAATTTGCCTTCTTTCATCGAACAATAGCCTTTAATTCAGTCAAGTTAAATGCATAGTTGCCAGTAATTGCAAATTAGTTATAGTGTGGAGGCGGCATCGTTCATTGATCAGCTGTTTGTGACAACTCATTGATCCAAATGACCCTGACATGCGAATATGTAACCAAACAGGTGTGTTCAATTTGAACATCAGAAAATTAGCGGTGCCTTTCAAATTTTAATGACTTAATATTGTTTATCTGCATCTTTTGACGAGAGATAATTTCAACAGTCTTAAATTTTTCATCTTGTGTTTTTCATGTTTGTTTATTTATTTTACAACGTCACTAAAATCAAAATAAAATGATCTCAAACGATTTTTCTGTTGTCTTTATTTCTAACCTGTTTTAAGTAGAAAGTTTAACTACATCTGTACTACAAAAGTATGTTGTGGAGAAATTGAACATGTACATCGTATTTGGATGACGTCACATTTAGCTTATGTCAAACATCAGATGGCTCGAAGTATTTCCTCCATTCCCTTGGACTTTGAAATAATGAGGTTGAACTGTATTTCATTTATTGGTCATCAAGGTAACAATCCTATGAACTTTGTTTAAATCATCCAAGTGGTAAAAGGGGAGATGCCATTTAAAGAGAATTGTTGACACAGACACTGACTGATCCCAACAACTCACTTTAAGCCTTTGTAATCGGGGATACACCCATACAAGTACTTTTGCAAACAGTGAAGACCCAGATGAAATGCAGCACAATGCTGCATTACATCAGGATCTACACTGTTTGAAAAGGTAAAAAATATCTTCAGAATAGAATGCAATACTATTTTTGGAAATTATAACCTGAAACCCCTAGATGTATATACTGACCTACTAAAAAACCTGACACTTTTTACTTGCTTCAAGCTGGTAAATAACAAATTATAGAGCTAAGCCGATATGCTTATTTTAATAGCTAGACTTTAGAAAGTATTCTTCGAAAAAATATATTTATCAAATATAGAATATGACGTCAGGACGTCAAAAATATTGTTTTTATCACTTGTGCCTTGGGAGTGTTTATCTAGATATTTTTTTGAAAACTTTTTTCATGTTTGCAAGGCCAATACCAATACAGACAAAAGTGCGTTTTAAAAATTTGCAATTTCTTGCTGTGACGTATGATATGGGGGTTTTAAATTGTGACTTTGACGTTGTCTGAACGGCAGTGTTTTTTCCAGTGTTTAAGCATTTTCTAGAAAGTGAAATGACTTGGGGTCAACCAATCATTGTAAGAGAATGCATTTTCAAGAATCAGAACTTATGTTTTGCGTCACGTTAAAGGGTAAAAGCAGAATAAACCAAATTTAACGTCAATTAAGAAACAGCGTAAACTATGGATAATAACCATTTATTCTTTGTCAACGTATGTCGCCGTTTAGTGTGTTCTGTCTACTTTGTTATAGTGCCAATTGGCCAAACTTCACTTTAATCACGTACGAATTTCAAGCTTTGCAGTATACACATATCAGCTTGTTATTGTAACGCTTGACGTCACTAAATGGACGTAGGCGGCAGCTTCGGAGTTCAAAAGGACTGAAACATTGTCAAAATGCATTTCAAACATCATACAAAGTGAAAAAAGATTTTAAAGTGGCTGCGCTTTTTAAAAGCTAATAAAACGCTGATTACGTAAAATTGACGTTAAGAAAATGAAATTAGGCTTTGGGGTTGAACAATGCATGCATGCTTTATTTGAATGCCCAGAATATGTCAATGAAGTAACAAAGAATCACACTGAGGCGGTTTCTGATGAATTTTGTGTGATTTCTTTGTTCGTGTAAAAATTGATTTTAGTGGTTATGTGACGATATGATAGCTGACGTCTGAAATTAGTTCATCTTTCCAAATAATCTAAGTGCATCTTAGTCTACCTTTATTCAACTTTACGCAATGGAAAGACAAGTGTGCATCGCATTCATTTACTATCAAAAAATTGACACAGAGCATGTGTCAGGTTTCTTTAGCAGTTAAGTATATAATGGACCATCCAAAGTTTATTGTATCATATCAGGTGGTAGAACCCACCATATTATAAAGGGTTAAGCAGTTCATGCTCAGGTAAGCTTCAAAGTTTAGAAGCACACATATCAACAAGTTTCTTTGACAATACAAGTCTCAGATTAATGCGAGATTAGTTTTAAATTACTTGGCAAATAAGGCATTTTGACAATATTGACCAACAAACCTGTATGAGCCGCGACATGAGATTTCTAACAATGTGGTATGTGAGACAAGCATAGCCTCAGATCAGCCTGCGCATATGCACAGTCCGACCACAGCCTTTGCTAGTCGCTTGAATATTCTATGAGTGTTAAGCTACTGAACCAACATCATTTGGAGTTTCTAAGCTTAAGAGGAGGCTGCAAAGGCTCATCTAAGTCTACACTTGTTAAAGTTCCACATTGTTGGAAATCACATGTGGTGGCTCATATATTGAGTATACCTAACATCAGTAGACAATACAACTAATGAAGAAATACAGTGAAATATTGCATGGCGGGTATTTCATGCAAATCAATGAATGGCATCTGATGAAAATAAATAACATAATAGTCGGCACGTAAGACAATAATGGTATCACATAGTTGTAAAGCCATTCTTTTATCATTTACACAATAGACACAATTTCGATCTGCACATTTATCAATTTCATGAATAGTGAGTGAAGGCTTTGCCTAGATTACATAGGCTTGTTTGTCTGAGCATCAATGCGATACAAACCAAAATCTCATAGACTTACTTGTATGTTCTTATGGTACAATATAAAAATAGTAATCTGAATACATCCTTATCTAGGGCAATGAACATATTTACTTACTTTCTTACACACTTGAACAATGAACATGTTTTAATAGGAATTCAGCCATAAACAAAAGTCTGTGCACAGGGCATTAAAGAATTACACTACCTCTGGCCAACCCTCAAAGCCCTGACTAAGTCATAACTATTATCGTCTAAATTCATTGTTATAGCTAGTAGTCAGATAAACTAGAACACATTCGATGGCGCGCCATCGCAAATCCCCACGCTCTCAAAGAAATCTAATGGTAATTGACCCTTTGACCCCATCCCAAGGTCACCAGTTTTATCGTAGGTTAAAATTGTTTAGTGTATCATGGTCTACTGCTCATCCCTTTTAATTTGATATGCCACATGACCATGTTCAGAAAATTTAATTTTTGACCCCTCCCCAAGGCCCCAGGGGGCGGGGACCAAAAAAATTGTGATGGTGCATGTGCCATTCATGTGAGTAACTCACACACTAAATCTGGTTGAATTTCGGAAAAAATTTTTTTTTACCCCCAACCCCCCACGGTACCCCCAAGTCCCACCCCTGGGCTTGACCCAGGCGGCCAAATGAAAATCCCGTCTGATATGTTATATATATTTCATTTGTGAGAAGATACACAAAGTTTGGTTTAAAAATCTTTGAAATCGACTTTGTAATTCAGATTTAATGATATTTGACCTTTTGGCCCCTCCCCAAGGCCCCAGGGGGTGGGGACCCAAAAAATGGCGCCGGTGCATGTGCCATTCATGTAAGTAACTCACACACCAAATTTGGTTGAATTTCGAAAAAAAAAAATTTAACCCCCAAACCCCCCACGGTACCAATAAGTCCGACCCCTGGGGCATGACCCAGGCGACCAAATGAAAATCCCGTCTGATATGTTTTATATCTTTCATGTGTGAGAAGACACACAAAGTTTGGTTAAAAAATCTTTGAAATTGACTTTCTAATTGAAATTTAATGATATTTAATGATATTTGACCTTTTGGCCCCTCCCCAGGGCCCCAGGGGGCGGGGCGAAAAAAAAAAAGTGCTGTTGCACACCCTATTCATGTGAGCAACTCACACACCAAATTTGGTTGGATTTCGTCCAATGGTTTAGGAGGAGATAGCGTGACGGACGGACGGACGGACGGACGGACAGACAGACGGACGGAGGCGATTGCAATATCCCCAACGCTTTTTTAAAAAAGCGTGGGGATAATAACCTGTTTAAATTTCATGTCTGCAGAAAGGAAGCATGCTCAGTCAGTCAGGAGAAGGCTGAGTGAAGTTCCTGCTTGACCTATGCGATTTGACATGAAACGCACATGCTGATTTTCTACAGGTAACACACCGTGCATAGCTATATAGAAAATAGAAAAATAATTAAATTTTTATAAAAAATAAGTGAAACAAAAGACTACATGATAATTTAGAGTGTTAAAAAATAACAATTTAAACCAAGTTTTCTGCGTTTAACTTTAGCTGCGGCCCTCTATCCATTTTAATGACCACTTCTAGGCATGCATTAATATCCACCTCGGGCAGCAACAATCATTAAACACTTAAAACCTGCGTTTTAATTCTTTATTTATATTCTTTGAGTGGATCATATCTAACTTTAAACTGACTTTCACATAATATATAGATAGTACTTGAAATGATTGAGTAATCCTGGGTAAGATTTTTCTTTCATAGAAAATACTTTGTTCTGCTCATTAGATGGGTCTAGATGAGAAATTTTTGGTGAGCAGAACAACATACACACGTGTCAGCACACAAGATTTTGGTACTTATCTTATATAGCCTCCTTTAAACGCCCAAGCTGGCGCACTCAGCGGAGCTAGGTCTGAATTTTGGTCTTAGTCTTCATCTACATCGATACAGTGATAATTTGTGTATGCAAGAAGTGAAGGCTCAAGTACTGTGCCTATGAGCAGGGTTGTCTAAGCCTTCACTGCTCGGCTATGCAATAAAGCTTGAGTGCTGGACCAGTATATTTGTGAATACAACGGTCATCCTATAAATGGCGAGAATTTCCTTATAATATAAGAGTTCCTACCATTTTTAAAAACACCACACATGTAACCATTAGGTGGCATAACTTGTTGCGGATGCAAAGATAGATCCAAAAGTTTGATGGAAAGTGTTGTAACTTGTTGCTTAGAAACAATAGGTGGTATTCAAGGTAACCTGACCGGGTGTCTTAAAATAGAGACCATGGTTACTGGCATGTGCAGAATAGTTCAATAAAGAATCTATTTGATAAGCTACTCATAAAGTCAATATTCCTTAAAACTCATTGACTTCTTTTGAAAAATGTCAAATTGACAGGTACAATTAGTGTGAAAAAGCGACAAAAATGCAAAATTGTGGCATCAGAAATGGGGGTAGGGGTCATGAATTGGCCCTTTAATTATCGGTAGTTGGTATAAAAGTTTTGAATTACCCTTAAATTATTAAATATATACTATATTTTAAAACAACATCTTTAAAAAACCTTGTATCAAATGTACCCCTTGTTGCCTAGCAACAGAACAATATAGAATATATAAATAGTCCAATTTCCACAATTGCGTGGGTGCTAGGCAACCTCGACTGACTTGTACATGTTAATGACAATATTTTATATGTAACATCGAGTACAATTAAACTTTAACAAAGTAAATGACAAACTATGTACTGATACATGATAATAGCTTAAATGGCAGACTACGTTTCATTAGCATGAGATTTTTTTAAGGGGAAAATCTGGTCTGTTTACCTTCAATATCATTTTTACATTGCTAAGCAACAATCAACCTCACTGTCCATCAAATATTTGGATATGTTGTTGCATGCCAAACAGGATATGCCACCTAATGGTTACATTTGCGGTGTTTAAATGGTACAAACTCTAACATAATAACGAAAATCTCGCTGTTTATTGGATGACCCTTGTAGAAACAATATCGATCTGAAAACACCATGTTCATTTGTTATTTTTATATCAAACTCTATCGTGACTACACACCTCATCTGACAGGCCTCCAGATTAGAGTGCATATTTAAAAATTGTTTTTTCTTATTTCTCAACCAAATCATATGTTGTGGGTACTCAAAAGAACTGTCTCAATGAGACCCAAAACATATATTCCAATTGATGGGTAAGAAAAAAACAACAATTTTCCCCTATTTTGTTTTACTTAGGCCAATAAAAAAATGAGTGTTTCTGGTAACGGGTGTGAAAATTTTAGGTAGGGTAGGCACAAATATTTTTTTTTAAATTATTTTTCTTCTGGAAAAAGATAATTTTATGCCTATTGTTTTTTTTTACCATAAAACATAAAAAAAAGGTTTCACCAGTAAATTTAGGTGGGGCATGTTACCCTTAACACAAGTATTTTTTAATTCGGCCTTATCTGGATATACGCCCTTATTAGGTTGTAAAAGAGACTTGTTCAAATTTGAAATTCAATGTATGGTGAGGATTTCAAGTGTCCATATAATTAGAGTAAATAAGACGTCTCTACCAAGCTAAGCAATGAGTCACCCATCCAAGTTCTAACCGTGAACTCTGTTGCTTAACTTCGTAAAAAAGCCAGACCACTAACACACAACATTGTAAAAGCTAGCTTATACACGGGTGGGCATCAGCGGAACTACCGCAAAATCGCATTAACATAAATTTGTTCCTTCATCACATCCGCGACTTTTTGCGGTAGTGGCATTGTCAGAGAAAATACACACAAAGGTAGGTACTCTCGCTTGTTTTGGTTTTTTTGTAAAAGAATGAGCTAACTATGTAAAAAACCGGCAATGCTATTCCATGTAGATATGATTTACCTTGCTTAACAGGCCTAATGCGATGTTGAAAAAAGCTTTGCTTTGAGATGAGAACCGTAACTAAATCGAAGCCAGACCGAAATTTCTTCAGTTTTTTGTCAAAATGAAGAAAGTATGCTGATGTTTTGCCAATTTTAGCTCAGAACAAGAGCATTTTACACATGGCATGTACATAACAGCCCTTTTTCGTACTTCGGACGTAAAAAAATCTAACCGATCATGGTCTATGAAGGAATAAATGCCAAAGTTTTCAGGCTCAGTATCGCCTTAGCCATCGCAGTAGTTGTAACGTCACGCTTTAGTTCCTTCAAGTATACCATATCAGTACATGCAGTGCATGCAGGCGCGGAGAGAAATGTGTGTAATATTGTAGTATCTACTGAAACATCCCGAACCACCACCAATCCAGGACAAATAAGGGCTGTCATGTACATGCCATGTGTAAAATGCTCTTGTTCTGAGCTAAAACTGGCAAAACATCTCCATACTTTCTTCGTTTTGACATCAAACTGAAAAAATCCCGTTCTGGGTTCGATTTGGTTACGGTTCTCATCTCAAAGCAAAGCCATTATTATTATGGCATATATTATTGTGGCATATTTTTTTGGCCTGTTAAGCTAGGTAAATCGTATCGACATGGAATAGCATTGTCAGATTTTTACAAAGTTAGCTCATTCTTTTACAAAAAATCAAAACAAGCGAGAGTACCTACCTTTGTTTGGCTTTTCCATGACGATGCCACTACTGCGAACGGTCCTGGATGTGACATAGGAACAAATTTACGTTAACGCAATTTCGCTGTAGTTCTGCTGATGTCCACCCGTGTCATACAGCGAGACTGAATTAATGATCTATATAGTTCTCCTTGTCATATTGTATGTGACAAGGAGAACGATATAGATCATTCATACAGCTCATACAGTGAGGTTGAATTAATGATCTATATAGTTCTCCTTGTCATATTGTATGTGGCAAGGAGAACGATATAGATCATTCATACAGCTCATACAGTGAGGTTGAATTGATGATCTATATAGTTCTCCTTGTCATATTGTATGTGACAAGGAGAACGATATAGATCATTCATACAGCTCATACAGTGAGGTTGAATTGATGATCTATATTGTTCTCTTTGTCATATTATAGTGATTGTCACATTGTATGCGACAAGGAGAATGATATACTTCATTAATTCAGCCTTGCTGTAAGAATAGAGTTCACTGTGAGTATTTGGATTGGTGACCCATTGCTTAACTTGGTGGAGACGTCTTATCCGGCTCGGTTACATATTGTATGTCTGGTATTTGGGACAAACTAACGTTCAAGAATGTTGAGCTTGATGAGGAAAGACTCTGGTATGAGAAGACATTTATATCACCACTGATCCCAAGGTGGCTGGTTTATCAGGTGCACTTTAGTTCCAGTTACATTGACGGGAATGTTCACAATAGCAAAGTCCAAACCTAGGCCATCTAGTGTTCGTTTTATCATGTCACTGAAAAGAAATTGGACCATATGTATTATCTCATCTTAACAAGCTAAAGCTACTAAGTCCACTTTATTCCATATACATATATGAAGTGAACTTAGTAGCTTAATACCTTTGCAGAACTCACCCTGCCATAAGCCATTGTTGCCATTTGCTACTATAATGTAGAGTGGCTACAAATATAAGTCTTGGCTAAAAGTACAGTCTAGGCGGTTCAAAAATTACATATTTGCGAAAAAGTGTATTTTGATCAGCTTTTGGATTTTCCAACTTGCTTTTATTATTCCTTCACACTTTATTGTTGTGGCATATTTTACTCTTTAGATGCTGGATTTTTTCAATACCAACGGGGTGTCAAACAGTTTGGATCCAGATAAGGCCAGACACTTTGTCTGGCCTGATCTGGGTCCAAACTGTTTGCAAAGGTTATCAGCAGACATAGAGGGCAAAGAGTTTTACAAAACAACTTGTTGATAGTTTCTGGCTAAAACCTTGGCTAAAGTTAATATCATTTGGCTTCAACTTTTTCCATTTGGCTAAAGTGTTGGCTACAACAAATTCTGAGGCAGGGTAAGGCCTGCTTTGGTTTGCAAAGATGGTATGTATAATCAATGACAATACATAAAATTGGTTTGTTTTCATCAAATAGATGTGTCGTAATCAAAACAAATCAAAAAGCAAGTAAATGGAGAAATTCAAGCAGCACATTAAAGTAAGAAATAGGGCAAAGATCAGGAATAGATACAATCAAGCACCACACCTGACCCAAGATACCAATGGGAAAGTGACAACGTCAAAATAAGACATCACAAACGAGAGCCAAGAGGTCAGCCCTTTCCCAGCAGGTGACCACAAGGCATAAAGAAACAGACATACATGAAAGCATAACAAAACAGGACATTAGTCCACTACTGGTTAAAAGTGTTTAAATTTTTCACTCCCATCCCAGTATTGTCAATATTCTGGTTACTATAGCAACCAAGATTATGTTCAAATAACAACAATGAACCATGTGCATTATGTAATGAGTGCATCCTTTTATGGTTCTTGCTCAAATAGTTATGGATTCATGTCACAGGGTCACAATCGCTCATCTTAAGCCTATGGCTCAGGTGAGCTAAAAAAGGGGAGGGGGATTTCCTGTCAAAACAATTAAAAGACATGGACCTGTCTAGGTTTTTGTGATTTTTATGAAGAGAAAACCTAATCACACAGGAAACAAGTGAATATTACCTGAAAATGTCATAACCACCGATAGCTCATGATACTACAGCTATATTTTATCACACAACGTGGCGACTACAAGTGATATAACACCATGCAATAAAATCGATAAACCACAAGTGGTTTATATTTTTAGTAACATTATGCAATGACGTCCATTATAACGTTGCATAAAAGATGGCAAAATATTGATGTTTTCACACCGAAAATGGGATTTTAAGTAATTTTAATGTCCTGTGATAAATAGAATCTAACATTCGTGCTCCTGTATCAATGAAAATTTTAAACTTGTCAATTTATCTCTTTTCCTCAACTTGTTTAATAAATTCAATAAAACATGAGCACTCATGTTAGATCCTCTATTTAATTATTATCATAAATAAGTCAAATTTCAAGGTGATATACCTCTCAATATTAACCTGATCCTGACTTTTATGCATGAATATATTATTACAGTATTTATACTGAATATGTATTTTTCATGAGGGATCGTGTGTAATCGGTATGTTCCGAGAAATTACGGAAATAAACGTCTTGGTGCAATTGCTATATTATCGGTCGATATCTCAATGAATTTGTAATTTCCACCGTAGTCGTGTGGTTAGTCAACTTATCTCAAGATACGTAAATTATGGGTTCGAATCCTGGCTGACCCCACTATCTTTTAATCTCAATTTTTCTTATTTTCATGTCAAAAAAATGCACATTAACACAAGAATTTGTAAGTTCACACTTTCTTTGAAAATGTAATGACTGACAACTTCTTGATGCTGGGATTTAGAATTTCAGTTTACCATTATGTCTTTAAAAAAACCCTGTTTTTGGCTCAAAAGCAAAATAAATCAGTTAAAGCGGTTGAAGCATATCTCTCAAGAGCAGCAAGGAGGTATATATGAACCACAACATGAGATTTCCAACAATGTAGTATGTTGACAAGCAAAGGCTTATACCAGCCTGTGCATGGGCACAGTCTGATCAGAGCCTTTGCTAGTCGCTTGAATATTCTAAGCCTGGTAAGTTATTGACTGAACAGCATTTAGAATTTATATTCTTAAAAGGATACTGTAAGTCACTTGAGTCTATTCATTTCAAAATATCACATTGTTGGAAATCTCATGTCGCATCTCATACAAGTATCTGAAAAACTGAAGAGGTGACAGGCGATAGTTGAAGTACAGTGTTACTGATCCGACGAGAAAATGTTTTTGTCACCGATGAGATCAAACTAAACAAAATGGAGAAACGATCTTGCAAAAATGAGAAAATTTAATAAAAATTTAAACAAAAGTCTAAACAATAAAAATATGTCACGTACGGGATTCGAACTAACGACGCAGCGCTTAAAAATAACTGTGCTCTATATTCAAGTGCTCTACCCACTGAGCCATGCAGGCAATTGATCGTTAGTTTCGTTATTGCGGTATATACATCTTTTGTGATATAAAGTATCATGCGCATTTCCCTATTTGTACATACGATGGAAACCGGAGATATATTTAGAAGCTCAATCAGCTGTGAAATTATGTTAATGATAAAGGCCAGGATCAGGTTAATATTTTAGAGCAATATGATTTTATATATTTGAAAACCTCATTCAACAAGGTATACATGTATTTATGTAAAATATCAAAGCTACTGGACCAGGAGTTCAAAAGTTATTGCCAATGCCAGAGATTGCTGCTCACGTACACACGCACGCAGGCACTCACCTAAGCAAGCAAGCACACTAACCAAAAACAATCTTCTATTTTGGAGGAATTAAAAGACATATTCTTACCCATCTCTTCCTAAGAGAAATGTGGCTGGTATTTCAACAGTCCTGTCAGTATTATCATCAATCATATCAATATACATGTGATCATTGCTAATCTCATTGTCTGTTATCACAACTGCCACTGCACCAGCTCGCTGAGCATTTAATGTTTTGGTTACAAAAGAACATTCTCTGAAAAATGAAATGTGAAACTTGGAGAATTTTTTTAATAAAACATGTCAAGAAAGAAGCAAGACAAAATGGTACAAGCTAACACATTTGAAAATGAAACACCATACATGTGCGACCAGCAAAGAAACAGCCCAGAGGCTATTAAACTTTTTCAAGCTCTACTCAACTGAGCATCTGCATTTGTGTTAGAGAGGGAGAGATAGAGATAGGATAGAGAGGAGGGAGATGCAGAAATTAAAACAATCATCTCTGTTTTGCAAAAATGACATGCACAACTGTCACTTCTATAATAATACATAATTTGTAAACAGTCATCTTTATATATGACTCTGTATTTTCAATCACAGAGGACTAAATAGTGTTAACATGTGGTTTTGTATTTCAATATTCATAGCAAGAGTTTACCAAAGGACGTGTAACGGTTTTGTATTACAAATGGCCCACTTTTACAGTAAAAAATTGATTGCAAAGAAATCCCTCCAAAATATTACCAAATGATACCTAAGAGTCTCTAGTTTAATGTCCACAATTTATTTTCTTCATTAAAATGTATTTCATTATAAATTTTGGGGTTAAATGCATGCCCTATCAATCTCACTTAACACTAAGTCTATGGTAAAACCAAACACCCTCGTGTACTTCGTGACTCAATTACATACATGTCCGCATGCGGAACCGGATAAAACTATGTCTCATTTTATTGTGCATATAATATTACACCATAAAATGGTAACTCTGAGTCGGTTCCGCATGCGGCAAATACTGTAAAAAGACTTTTTCTGCCAATTTTATCCTGAAATGTACTATTCCATTCATACTTATCAAAGCACTGAGAGTACTAAAATCACTAGAGAGACGTAAGATTCTCGTACAAAAATGGAATACAATGTACATATTAGCAAGCTCGTATCAATATTATTTCTTACAAACAGTCTTTGGATACAATGCGTTTGAAAAGCAAATACAACAACATTTTAGTTAATGCGAGTCTTATTTGAGAGAGAGAGAGAGAGAGAGAGAGAGAGAGAGAAAGAGAGAGACCAGTGGAGAGAGAAGATGCAAGGAGAGAGTTTGATGTGCCCCCTTCTTTAACTAATAGATAGATTTCTGGAGACAGTTCTTTGGTACAATCTGGCTTTTAAAAAGACAGCTCACCGCCACTTTTGTTTTGGCATGGCCCATTGTCAAAAATGGCAAATTATGTGATCTTTCTTTAGAGCATGAGGAAAAAATAATCAATTATTGGTATTCTCAAATTACAGGGCAGACACTGTTTAATATGGCCATACTAGAGTAATGAGGTATGGAAAGTATATAACATTTGCTGGAGCTGTCCCGCTGGTGATCTTGGAATAAAGGTCAATACTACCGAATTCCTAGTCATCCATTAAGGTCTTCCCAATGTATTATCTGTGTCAGTTTGGTCAAAATCTGGTCATTGGTTAGGAAGATAGAGTACAAAGAAGCCTTTTTATATATGTCCCTGGTGACCTTGTAAATAAGGTCGAGGTCACCAAAATCTTATAATTCATTTTGGCTGTCCCAGATAAGTATCTGTGCAAGTTTCGATGAATTTCATCTAGCGGTTCATAAGGTAGAGCAAAAAGCAACTTCACAGCACAGATATCGGAATCATTTGATGTGATTCCAAAACTTTGATAGAACTGTGTCAGTTTAATGGTAATATTATTAACGTGAGGTTATTTGAACAAAAAGGAGCTGGTGTGATGTATACAAATGCACGCTCTCAACATATATTGTAACTGACCCTCAAAGCTAACACCTATCTATATTTTTTGAAGTTCGTAACTTCTCATGTACATATATGACGTATATAGGTGGCGCAGATAGTCGCAAATAAACCAATGTAATTCTTTGATTTAGTTTTGTTCTTCTCAATTCATTGTTATTTATGCAAGAAAGCATGCATAAAAACAGCCAATGGCCTGAATGCGAACGCCACAAGCATTTTATTCATAATGAGTGTAATGCGCTTTTCATGCTTACATGTGCACAATATCTGTGCTAAACTGTTTGTTTCCTCAACGAATATCGCTCTTGTAAAGTGTTTGCTAAAAAAATGCATTATATATACAACAACCACTTATCTGCAGATGGTAAATAGTCACTGGTACCCACAAGCACATATATTTAATATTCAAGGATCGAAATACTCTATTTTAAACTGTTCATTCACCTTTATCTAAACACAATGTAGGTTGTTCAAACGGTCCCGAAATCCCTGCTTTGATGGAGGTTGTCAGCCTTGAAATAGATGTCTGCACAATAAGTGCTTGAAACATGACTAAGTGTTTTAATGCTCTACGTCATTGCTCTAAGTTACAGTGAACCATATTTCAGTCATGACGTTTCCTCGGTTGAACATTTATTACGCAATAAAGATGAAGGGTCTTGCACAATGACACAAAACATATGTTTCTTCGGGATTGTGAACTGCGACCCCTTAGTCACATTTAAGATAATTGGTAGGTAATATAAACCACAGCGCTATCACGACTGTTGGATATCTGAGCTGGGACATGCGTGAAATATGGAGCAGACATGCATTCTGTACATGTAACCTATGACGGCCTGCTTTGACATGGCCTTAAAGTATTCATTTATTCTGCATGTTCATCCACAAATGTACACAGTTTTGTGAATTAATCTTATTATCGAATCAGGCGTTTGGAAGATACGTCACAGACTCAAAAGTGTGACATACAGACGGACTGACAGATGAAGAGACAGATATACAACACTCACATGTATCTATTTAATAATTGTGGCTGTGAGCAAAAAAAGTGTTCAAAGCTTCCATTATCATTTTTGTAGCTTTATAACTATTTATATTCATGTTTCATACCAATCCAGCAAAAACAGGTTGCGCATGTAATGCCGCGTTTAACGTGTTACATGCACGCTTGTGTACATGTCGTACTGATTATATTGATATGAATAAACCAGAATAGGCTTGTTTGAGCTATTGATTAACTGGAAACTGCGATAAAACACTAAATGTTCAATATATATATTACACCTAAAAACAACATATCATCAAGATAATCGTAAACACAGTATTCTAGCATATTTTTAATCAATGATGGTAGTGTTAGCTCAAATTACGACATAGACATAGTAAGTATAAACAAACGCATGTTTGGTATTATGTTTGAGGTCAGTTTGCTTGTTGCATCTTTAAAAATATCCACATTCATGAACAAACCTCTGTTTATACACACTAGTGAGAAACTTTAATTCATGTGACTGCATATGCCGTCCTTAATTCAAAAACATGCTCATGTGAAAGGGCAAGGATCAAACCACAATATATTTAAATTTCAGCCAAATCCATCATGGGCCAAAAAACGGCCAAACCGTTACACGTCCTTTGGACGGTCAACTGCATAACATTTAATCCATTTAGGCATAACCCAGATTCTTATTGATTGTATCATATTGGGTTGTTTTATTTCATCATTAAAATGGGTTGCTGGTTGAAATATCAAATTTGTTTCAATTGCTGAATATGCAGTTTATGAAACCTTAATGACATTCTGCACTGGTGATATCTTGATAGTGTCAGCACTGTTTGGTGATATCTCATTTTCATTTCCTTACTTAACCATTATCCTGTCTTTTTTTGTCCAGAAAATGTTGTATGCTTATTACGTCTGCTGCATAAATTCAAATGCACTTCAGATTAATTTCATCATGGAAGCAAACACTATGAATCTTGATCAAACTGCTCTTTTATCTGGGTTCATATTGTTTGCAATGAAGACCACCAAAGTACATAAGAAGAAGGGAGAGCAGACAACAATTGTCATGAATGGCTGAAAAGGGTTAAAGTGATGAAAGTTTTTTGTTGTAGTTGTTTATTTAGTTTGAGTGATATTTCAGGGACACAAGCATCAGGCCTTCAGTGACAAATATTTTTCTTATTTCTCAACCAAAACATATGTTGTGGGTACTCTAAAGAACCATCTCAATGATTCGGTTTTTTTTGAGCTCCCAAAACATATGTTAAAACTGATGGGTAAAAAGTATTAATGCTAAAAAAATGTTTAATTAAACCTATGATAAGCATATATGGTATAGTTAGCAGTGTAGTCAGCTCTTGTGTTAAGTCTTGACAACTGCAGAATCTAGGGCAAAGATTTCACTTGTAGAATATATCTAAGCCCTTCAGTAATCAAGGCTGATGTTCATTTTAAGCCGATGATTCTGTTGTTGTTGGTTCATTGTTTGTTGTTGCTCCAATTGTGTGTGTGGGGTTTGTGTTTGGTTATTGCTTTGTAGTTCTAAGTGTACTTTCTAGTTTGGCAATCATCTTGCTGTCATGTGGGTGTCTTTGTTCTGTGTTTTTTCCTCATGGTGCCATTGGGTTGGACTGTGGTTTGTGATTGCGGCATTTCCTAGTGATACTTATTTTTTATAGAACATTATGTAAGCAAACAGGCATATCCCCGATTATATGATGAATTATGCAGCCAGAAGCTGATTTGGTTCTGCACTGTTTGCCTTTGTCCCACACAAAGAATGCTAAAGGTTAATGAACATTGATAAGAGTATCAATTGAACAGAGCATCAATTATTACACAGATGATTTGTTACATGACCCAATAAGCTTGCACACTGTATGCATACAATAAAATAATAATAAGAAGAGATGGCAATTCCTCACACCCTGACTGAAAGATAGATCATAAACTGTTGAAAGTGGACCACCAAGTTCATATAATTTCAGATGAGTTTATGACTGAGTGTCCATTGCAATCTGAAATAGTTTATATGAATATCAGTGGCTGGTTCAGGTCCCCTCCAAGTGAACCCCCTCCCCTCCCCATCCCCTGTTTTTTAAATATTCTATGAAAATAAAATAATTTGGTCTCAGTGAGACCAAATTATTTCATTTTCATGGGATATTTTAGAAAAATGTGATAAAATCAGCAAAGTGAACCCCCATACCTTTATACATACGAACCCCTTTCCAGAAATCCTGGATCCGCCCCTGAAAATATTTGTTATTAAACAGCTATGATTTCGTTTTTGTTCAATTTACAGATTATCACTTCTCTATACTATCACAATTGCATCGGCTGCCTATGTAAACACAACAGAGTAATCAGAACACAACAGAGTAATCAGAATTAGTGGATTAAATTATAATACCACGAAGTTGTATGCCAAAATTGTTAAGCAATATCATTTTTCTGAATGAGGCCAAAGACTTTTTGAAGTACCCTCGTTCAAGGCTGCATAAGATGTACTCTCAACCAAACTAAAAGCAGGAAGTTTGTATGAAAAGTAGTGATAATTTCAAACATTCATGATTATAAAGCACACTTTCAAAAGCACTTTTACAAATGACATTGTAACTGAGTGAGTGACTTACCCTCGTTGAACTAGTACCACTTTATCCTGAACATCTTGAGCATTTCTTAAAGCTGAACAGCCATGGTAAGGTTCACCAACTGTCATTTCTATACTCCTGAACTTCTTTGTCTGTAAAACAGATGAGAAAATCCCATTTTGTGAAAAAGCTTATTAGAGTCCTTGTTATAAAAACAAGAGGACCAAGTGGCCCTAAATCGCTCGAGTCTTGTTTAAATGCTACATATAGGTATCTGTTTAAAGCTGGCCATGTCCCTGTTGAAACCTGGGGCGAGGCCAATTTTGGCCACAGGGGCATAATTAGAATAAACTTGGTAGAGGTCTATTAGTCACGCTACATACCAAATATCAAGGCTCTAGTCTAGGCCTTATGGTTTCAGACAAGAAGATTTTTTCATGCTTTTCCGTATGTAACTTATCATTATAAGCCTATGTAAAACATGTGACCCCCGGGGCAGGGCCATTTTTGGCCCCAGGGGCATAATTTAAACAAACTTGGTAGAGGTCTACTAGGCAACGCTACATACCAAATATCAAGTCTCTAGACCTTACGGTTTCAAACAAGAAGATTTTTCATGTTTTTCCTATATAAGCCTATGTAAAACATGTGACCCCTAG
This sequence comes from Loripinus fragilis, assembly GCA_964019695.1. Taxonomy (NCBI): domain Eukaryota; kingdom Metazoa; phylum Mollusca; class Bivalvia; order Lucinida; family Lucinidae; genus Loripinus; species Loripinus fragilis. The sequence continues at coordinate 142,120,208 of OZ026515.1, forward strand.
GGCAGGGCCATTTTTCACCCCAGGCGCTTAATTTGAACAAAAATGGTTGAAGTCCACTAGGTAATGCTATACCAAATATCAAGGCTCTAGGCCTTGTGGTTTCACACAAGAAGATTTTTAAAGTTTTCATCTCGAAAATCTATTTTTAGCCTCTGTGACCTAGATATGCAACAGACCATAACCAATTGAACAATTATTAAAGAGGGCCATGTAGGGATCATTCCTGCTAAGTTTGGTAAAAATCCAGCAAGAAGTTCAGGAGGAGATGTCCTTTGCAAACGGCTTGGATCCAGATCTAGGTCAAATCTGTTTGCAAAGGTCATCAGCAGACAACAAGTCACAGCTAACAAGGAAAGAGTTAATCATTTCCAAGGTGTTTTACCATTGGCAACCAGGTAAAGCTCTAATAAGTCTGCTCAGCTACAGTGGCTAGCTATTATATTGAAATTCAGCAATCATGTAAATTTCCATCGGGTCAGCATCAATTTGGACCAGCCTAAAATTATCTGAAGAGAAGGTGTTTAAATCATGAATGAGTTAAGAAATATGAAATGGAGGAGCTCCTGAAGAAATTCTACACAGCTCAATAAGTCATCAGCTAGTCAAATCTGGACTTTTGTTAAAAGTGTGTAATGAAAAACTATTTTTTTTTATTTCTAGACCAAAACATATGTTATGGGTACTCAAAAGAACCGTCTCAATAAGACGGTTCTTTTGAGCACCCAAAACATGTGTTAAAACTGATGGATAAGAAAATATTTACAATTGTATGCTTAAAATTTTTGTTTATCAATAAGTGTATTTTCACACAATTTATACTAAATACTCATAGGTCCAGTTATGCATAATTGTGATGGTTCTTTTGAGCACACACAACATTTGGTTTAGTTGAGAAATTAAAACACATCAAATTTTTACCCACTCTTATCTGGAGGCCTGACAAGATCTTAAGGGGTCTGAATATTTAGGGTAAATACTATGAACAGTAACTGTGTACTTACAAAGGGCATGCCAAAGTTCTTTGCCAATCTTAGCCTGAATGTATAGCTGACTTCTTCTGGTTTTAGCACTTCCATAAACAGCTCTTCATTGAGTAGCACATCAACATTTGGCACTGTTGCTAGCTTAATACCTAGAGAACCATATAGGCTATATCACATGAGTACAAAAATAATCAAACTGGAAAAGGAGAATTATTTTCTGTATTTCAGTCAGTCAAACTTTATGCTGTGTATTTCTCTGATACTTAAATGTGACATTAAAATAGCTTTACAATCAAAAAGGTGCCCTATAGCTCTGTAGCTCTTAGGTTAGTGTTTAAAACTGATAGATTTACTTATCATCTCAAATCCTCCTGAAATTATTACTCCTAGGTATTTAATTTTTTCAACATTTGACAATTTATTTCATTTATACATGCACCTGCAGCAGTATCTACCCCTAGCTTCTAGAATAGGTTGAACTGAAGTAAATACAAATAAATGCTTATTAGAAATTGCAAAGCAAACTAATGTATACTTCTACCACAACCTCTAAGTAATGACCCTCAACTCATTTACCGTTACAGTCATGCCTCAAAGCGTTTTGTGGAAGTATAGTATAAGTAATTCAAATTTGACCTTTTGACCCCAACCCCAGGGTCAGGTGTGTGTGTGTGTGTGTGTGTGGGGGGGGGGGGGGGGGTTGCAGACAAAGTTTTTGAGACCATGTTGCTGCATTCGTGATTCCCTTTAACTTGATATGCAACATGACATTGTCCTGAAAAAACTGATTTTTTTCGATCAAAAATCCTGTTTGATATGTTTAATATTTATTGTACCTCTGTATGCATGCGAAATTTCAGTAAAAACTATTGACAACTGACTGAGTTATTGCCAAATTTAAATATTTGACCTTTGACCCCACCTAAGGGTTCCGGGGGGGGGGGGGGGGGGGGGGGGGGGGGCTATAGTGACAACTTGTCAGATATTAAAGTTATGGAGAAATGTAAAGTTTATCCCACAAAAAAGCCACTATAGCTTTTGCATTAGCCTAAACAAAAGTTTGCAAATGACATTCAAATTCTATCTATCTCTTTTTACTGGCACGATCGAATGCGATCATTACGCCAGGGAGTGCGAATTTGGGATTTTGAAGAATCAAATTGATCTGTATTTTATGATGCTTTACCCTTCTGTAAAATTTGAAAGAAATTGTTACATCCCTTCAAAAGTTATTGATCGCAAACCACAAACTGACAATTTAGCCAAAATCTAAGTAAAAAAAGGGCCATAACTCAGTCAAATTATGCGGATTACCCCCTTCTTCTTCTTCCATTTTAGTTCATCCCTTGGAAACCAGAGTATTGTCAAACTATAAACTTGAACTGTATTTTTTGATGCTTGACCCTTCTGTAAAGTTTAAATGAAATTGAATCATCCCTTCAAGAGTCATCGATCGGAAACCAAAAGTGTGACAACGCAGAGGAAGACACCGCCAGAGTCATGATCCCTATGTGTTGACCATGCTTTGCAGGCAACACAAAAAGATAATTGTTATGTTGCAATAAAAAGCTCTACAGAGTTTATATTGACTGTTCCAATAACCCATGTTAAATAAAGCTTCTTTATCTTTAATCGTGAAGTAGTTTCCTCATTTTAGTCAATAGATCTTGAAAGTAACTCGATCAAATTTTGATAATTACGCAAAAAATTGCTTTGATGATATGGAAGAAAGGCCAAACATTTTATTAAAAATTTGGCTTTCGCTCCCTTGTTCTCTTGAAATAAATGTCACTGCCACTCTGTTTCTCAAAACCCCTGGCAGGGCCTCGTCAATTTAAATATTATAGTAAAGCCAATACTTGTTTCGCAAAAACATGACTTTTAAACGGATTTCTCGACCTCCAAGACTTGTGTACGCTAAAACATCAAATAGACGTGGGCTTCGTTCGATAATGCAATAAACTATACCTGCTATTGAGTAAAAGAAGCAAAACATCGACAGAATTTTAAGAAATAATGTTTTGTACACGTTCATTTTCATCTAGTTTTTGGGGGCTTGGAGATAATACGTTTTATGACCTTTGTAAATTTAGCAAGCTTCCAACTGACCAGGATATGCAATATATTTACCACAGTGTACTGGATAAAACCGCACCGTCCGTTAAAAGGCTCTTAAGGTGCCGCTTAATCTGGGGGAACATATTTCTAATTAAAATCACAGCCCTAAAACTACAGACAATTTTACCCTGTTACCAGGGGTGCTCCTAGATAGAGGAGGCTTATACAGGTCAGAAGAAGGCTCTTCATTGAGAACGTGGCTAAGTCACTCATCTATTCATCCAGCATTACGTTTGGAGGTTTAGTATTTAGCCACTGTTTTGTGATGTAACTCCGTCTAGCTTAGCAATCATCTGGTTGAAGAGAGAGCTGGCTGCCTTACTTTAATTGTACTCATCCCCAGCCATGAATGTACACCAAATGAGGACTCGTGAGCTGTGCCGTCGGGTCTTGCACCCAGGTACCCCCAGGGAAGGCGGATTGGTCACACTATATCCCTCGTTCACTAATTACCGGTGTATACTAATTACCGGTGTATTCCGTTTCCTCCAAGTAACTATCGCGTGAGTAATTATCATTTGGAATTTTCCACCCAACATTGTTTACAATACTTTTTTCTCTTGTCATTAAAGAAAAAAATGCAGAAATGTCGTTTCTGAGGGTAAATGACTTACTTTTTGTTTGTATAGTCCAAAATCATGATGCGGATTCGCCGTTATATATTATTAAAACTATGTTTTCATTGAAAATAAATAAGAAATTGCCGTTGGAAAAGTGTGTCTACTTGTAGTGGAAGGTTTTGGCAGCCTGGTTCCATGCGTAAAGACTGAAAATGACGTCAACCTTTGTCTCAGCATATGGGTCACATTATGCCCAAATATGGCTGAAAGGTGTAGACATTAAAAAATCCACCTCTATTTTATCCTGTTTGTCTACGCTTTTTTGGTGCACTCTCTGGTTGGGCATATCCCCAATATAGACTGTTTGATCTGTTTATGATTATGGAACATAGTTGGGATAATATTAGTAGCCATGAATGAAAGACAACAAGTATTATCTTTTGTAAAAACATTGTAGTGTTAGCTTATATTTTTTCACCTACATTTAAAAAGTGGTATACCTCTCAAAAACAGGCCAAAAATGTAATAAACTTCAAACAGGTCCTTTACTGCTATCACTTTGAAGGCCACTAATTGTTTCAATATAAAAACCCATCACATGTAGAGTTTTCTACCCAGATAATTTTCTAGAGCATTTGTTTACACATACACCGGTAATTAGTAACAACAGACGTTCAAAATATCGTCTAGGGTAGCCCAATATAAAATTAAGTTTTCAGCAAGTTAAACTTTATTTTGAAGCATATATTGTTTGTTTCCATTGAAAGAATGAATGATCAATTAAATAAGATGTAATTCAATGGTTTCTGTAAAATAGTTTGTTTTATAGCCTGTCTTAAACTGTTAGTACAACGGTATTTAGTAACACCAGTATATGATGGGCGAAAAGTGGCTGGGACCAACTTTTCTTTACACTTATTTCTTTCGTTAGTTTGCACTCTTACGCCGTCTTACAGTCTTATCTAATACTTCTGCGCCTATAAATATTTTTTATCTCTTTAAATCTATCTATCTATCTATCTGTCTGTCTGTCTGTCTGTCTGTCTGTCTGTCTGTCTATCTACCTATCTATCTATCTATCTATCTATCTATCTATCTATCTATCTATCTATCTATCTATCTATCTATCTATCTATCTATCTATCTATCTATCTATCTATCTATCTATCTATCTATCTATCTATCTATCTATCTATCTATCTATCTATCTATCTATCTATCTATCTATCTATCTATCTATCTATCTATCTATCTATCTATCTATCTATCTATCTATCTATCTATCTATCTATCTATCTATCTATCTATCTATCTATCTATCTATCTATCTATCTATCTATCTATCTATCTATCTATCTATCTATCTATCTATCTATCTATCTATCTATCTATCTATCTATCTATCTATCTATCTATCTATCTATCTATCTATCTATCTATCTATCTATCTATCTATCTATCTTATATAGACACATCCTTAAAATATCATAAAATTACTGGTGACAGTGAATTGGGCCTATCTATCTATCTTATATAGACACATCCTTAAAATATCATAAAATTACTGGTGACAGTGAATTGGGCCTGTACATAGCTGCAATACTGTGGCCTCCTTTTTTGCAGATTGGTGCAACGTTGGCCTGTTTCCAATCATTAGGTACTTCGCCTTGCCGAAGAGAAAGTAAGAAAGAGGGCAAAGATCAGGAATCGATACAATCAAGTACCACACCTGATCCAGGATACCGTTGGGAAAGTGACAAAGTCACAATTAGACATCACAAACGAGAGCCAAGAGGTCAGCCCTTTCCCAGCAAGTGACCACAAGGCATCAATAAACAGACACACACAAAAGTAAGTAAGGGTGCAAAGATCAGGAATCGATACAATCAAGTACCACACCTGACCCAGGATATGACCCAGGATACCAATGGGAAAGTGACAAACTCACAGAAGACACCACAAACGAGAGCCAAGAGGTCAGCCCTTTCCCAGCAGGTGACCACAAAGCACATATAAACAGACGCGCACAAAGACATAGCAAACACAAGACAGAACAAAAACATAAAAGATCCACAAAAGAAGTACCGCCTTGGAACGGTCAGTAAAAGATTTTACTGGAGGGCGTAAACCGGTTTAACGGCGCCAACCTCACCCTTAATTCAGATGTGGATCAAGACACATAGAAAGTCAAAAGCATAACACAAGACAGAAATAACATAAATGATCCACAAAAGAAGTCCCACCTTGGAGCGGTCAGTAAAATGTTTTATTGCAGGGCTTAAACTGGTTCTACGGCGCCAACCTCTCTCTTAGTTCAGGTGTGGATCAAGACACATAGATGTTTGGTTTGCATTAAAGACCCCGAACTTATCAATGATTAAACTATTTCAGGAATATTGTTGGGGTATGACAGGGCCTTCATTTAAGACGCCTGCTTGGTCGACTTTGAATGTATGTATGAATGGAACCTGCTTCCACTCATGACAAGCGTGTCTACAGATGTCTCCTCCGTGAAGACACTGTTAAATGGTTCCTTCAGAATGGTAGATTTGTTCATTGGGTCGCTATATGTGCGATACCATCCTTCCCCAGCGCTGATGTGCCACTTTTTTGTCTTTGGTGAATGTATAGAGCTTCTTGGAGTTTTGTCACTTGTCACGATGTCGCTGCTGTCAATATCGCAAGCCCCCTTTATACATTCATATTGGTTTCCTTCTGGAGCTGCCTGTACAACTGTTTGAGCAAGAATGTTTAGCTCTTTTGTGTGCCCCCTTCTTACGCCTTGATATGCGTTTGACTTTCTTGCTGATTCAGGGCTGGCTAAAGCGTGATGATGTCTTTCTGCTGTGGACCTTATCTTCAAGAAAGTCGCGAGTTAAGCCCTTTGAACAGTGTATCCAACAGTTCGTTTACATCAGTGGAAACTGAAATCTGTGGAAAAGCCAAGCACACCCGGTTTCTTTTCTTCTATGTCCACATGCTTCCATAGGAACATTTTTCGTTGTGGTTGCTTGTTTCTGGTGGGTTAGCGCTTGTGCTAGCCTCCACAAAGACAATGTCATGATCGCTTAATCCCGATTCTGCTTTGCATTTCTCGATCAAGGATGGGCGGTTTGTGAGGAAGACATCAAGAATGTTCTGTCCTCTTGTGGGGAATCTTACTTTATGATCTGAGCCAGTATTATAGGTGGTGTTTAGGAAACATTGCTTAATGCTGATTGGATAGTTGTGCCCCTTGATGGTATGGGTTTCCAAATCAATGTCTGGGAGGTTGCTATCTCCGTTGATCCAAAGAGTTGCTCTGGGGTTTGAGGTTTTGAGCAGACGAATCTTATCACATAATTCTTCCTTATAATCTTGTCCACTGTTTAGGGGTCTCAGCTGCGACCACTGTCGGGGACAGACTATTCCACAGTCCTTGGAAAAAAAGAACAATTCAGGACATCACTATAGGTCTGGGGCCTGCAATACCGTGAGTTGTGTGATGGCCTGGTAGATCTTGTTTTCTGAAAGGGGGTCAAATACTTGTCTTTATTAATAGACATAGTTCCACTATGGATCTTGTGGAAGAAAAGTAGAGAGCACTGATCCATCCGGGCCTCCAGAGTCGGCCATTGCAGCTTATCGAGCATCTCACCAACACTACTAGTGTTGCCCCACCTTTACATGTCCAACGGGCTGCCGTCCTTTGTTCTTTCTCCACTTGTTGAATCTGAGTTTTACAATATGGGCTCTAAACAGGTGCTGCATACTCTAAAATAAAGCGTACCAAAGTTTTGTATGCAACCTGCTTGGTACTCATTTGTGCGAGGGTCAAGTTCCTGAGAAGAAAACCTAAAGTCTTAGTTGCTTTGGGTGAAATATCAAAAATATGTTGGAGATATGTTGACCCCAATCCATGTTCTCTTTGTTTGTTATGCCAAGATATTTTGCGGACTGAACGTTTTCCAAAGTATGCTGGTGCAGTTAAAGTCGTGGACTTTTTGTTTGTGTGAATAATACAGGGTCACTCTTTTAGAGTGACTTTTGGCAACATTAGATTCCATTTACCAATCGGCCTGCCAAAATGGCACAGCTGTCAAGATCTTCTTGCAAAATAAGACAGTCTCACAAAGAATGAACGTTTCTATATAGAAAACAATCATCTGTACTGTGAACAGGCGAACTGAAGTCGTTTATGAAGATTAAACAGAGACTCGACCCTTAGACCGACCCCTGGGGTACACTAGATAAAACGGGGACTGGTTCTGAGGTTTGACCATCTAAGACTACTTGTTGACTGCACCCAGAGAGCCAGGAGCTGATTCACCTATGGGTGAGCCCTCCTATCCCATAGTAATCGAGCTTTTGTAATAGCCCCTTGTGTGGGGCCTTGTCGAAGGTCTTTGCTAAACTGGTCTGTGATCTGTGATTGTGGCAATTGCTGATTTTCTTGGCTAATAACCATTCCAAGGGCAAGCATGTGACTAGGTACACAGCGTCTCACAAACAAAGATAGTCTGTCTAAATTTTTGATCGTAATAATCATAATTTTGTATATGCTTGAAATGAGAGTCCTATGGAAAGATTGGATGCATATCCAGTTCGACTTCTTCTTCTTTATTATTAGTATAAGTGTTATATAAGCCTGTGCCGTGTATGTACTTTGCCTTGGTGGTATAAATAAGAATTTGTAAGTGCGTGAGTGGATAGTTCTATCATACTTATTTGTTTTAAATATAAGAAACAGAAAGTGCACACCGTTGTAAGAGTACAATTCTGTGAGCCGACCCATATAAAAAGGCATCCCTTTTACATGGAACCAAGGCAATCAAATAAGGTTCAGACGTGTGCCTATGCATTCGAGCAGAACAGCTTCTCTAATTAAAAGAGTTGATGACCGTATATTCTCGCACACCAGATCGGGATTTCCGTTGTTTTTACTTATGTGAGATAATACTTTCTCACATACCCGTACCAGCCCGTTGGAAAGATAAAAAACAAATGACCGCACGTAGGCCGCACACTGGCCGCACGTCGATCCGTGACGTCAATGTAATGTTAAAATGGCGTTACCATGTTGCATCTTAGCGAATTCAGGATTTTCTGGAAGCATTTTTTATGTGTTTTTTTTCCAATATCAAATGCCGTACTTAGTGGTGAGCAAGAAAATGAATCCATTATTCGTGCGAGGGTGGGATAGAAAATCCGTCCCTCGTGATCACCGTTTGTCACCACTCGGCAAGCCTCGTGATGCCAACCGGTGATCCTTGGGATGGATTTCTCTATCCCACCCACACACTCATGATAGATTCTTATAGACTTGATCGCTATGTACATGCATGTTTAAAAATGACTTAGAGGAGGCCATAAGTAGCACCATCTCATGACATGGCTTATATTGCTACTAAACAGTAGAGCCAAGTGGGCTAGCTCATAAGAGCTTATAGCACAGGTTAGGATAGCTGTGAATAGACGTTAAGGAAGGAATTATTTTCACATGCACTAAGTACCATGAGCTCTACCAATAATATAACAGATCGGTAGACCTCTAGATGACAAAGAAATGCACTTTCAACAGGGCCTTCAAAGTCACCATCTATCTACAATGGAAATCCAAAGGAGATCAAAGAAATGTATACTGACGGACTTTAATTATGCAACACTAACTTCCCTTTATATCTTTCAAAAACAGCTATATGTAAAATGTCTTTGCTTCGGTGGTGTCATCCTGAGTTGGCTCCTTCACCAAACACTTAAGTTTTAAATGTACCACTAAACTGGACGACGTTATTTGCTCCGTATGAATTTAGCCTTTTAAACATTTCTTAAGTAGAGGAGATTTTAAGCTAATTGAATGAAAGGGTACACCCAGATAAACGTCATATACGCAAATAAGCTGTATCGCAGACCTGCCAATCAATATGAGAGTGTATCCTCGATGACTAATAAAGTCCATGATACAAGTTTGAAGCTTTTAGTGTTTCTTGATTTAAAGAATTAGCGAATTTTTCACTAATAACATTTGGTCACATGAAACAGTTGACCCCTATCTCAAAAAGTTGATATTTTAATGCATTTAATTCATCTTAGTTGGACAAGTTTTCCATGTTTTACTTACAAATTAATGCTCTTTAACATACAATCAAAATTATTGTTCTGCCTTCTTTTTTCGAGACATAAATTAAAGCTGTTATCCAAGTGTTGCGTTTTTAAAGTCCGTCAGTATACGAAATATACAATATAATTTCGCCAACCTGTTCGGAGTCTTTGTTATCATTAATCCCTGTGTAGAACGGCCGCTCAGAAATAGACAAAACAAGGATCATAACGACAAAAAGTAGCTTAATGAAGGTCGAAAGTAATGCAGAATGCTCCCCTTGGAGCAATCTGTAATACTCTTGACCTGCATCAAGCCATAATTGGTCTTGAAAACCAAATTGATTAGATTGTTTCTCAATGATGATACATTGCCATCCCGGGGAGGGGGGTGTACTCTCATTTTTTTTCATACGTAGGCTCAGACCCAGCATCTACCGTTCACCCCCCAAAAATATCAGGAATTTCAAGTACCCCCAAAAATATTTGAAATTTTACCAACCCCCCCAAAATATTCCCCATTCTATACCTTGACCTTAAGAAAAGACCCTAAAATGCACAGAAATGACCCCTTAATATAGTCCAATTTTGTGATGACCCAAAAAATATCCATAAAATCTTCATACCCTCCAAAAAAATCATTTTTCTGACCCCCCCAAAATAATGAAATTCAAAACTTTGAACTCAAAGTGGCTTAGCTTGCAGTCCGTTCTAAGGCGGTGGTTCTGTTGTTGTTGATTCGTTGTTGATTATTTCTCCCATTGTGGGGTTCTTTAATTGTTCTATGTTTTGTTGTACCTTACTTTAGGTACATTCTAGCTTTTTCAATCATCTTCATGGGAGAGAGAGAGAGAGAGAGAGAGAGAGAGAGAGAGAGAGAGAGAGAGAGAGAGAGAGAGAGAATAAGGGAGAGAGAGCGCGCTGGTTGCTTTGCTTAGTTTGTCTTTCTGGTTTCTCGTGATTGTTATGTGGCTCTTCCTCGCGGTGCTTTGGGGTTGTCTGCAGTTTGTGATTGTGGTATTTCCTGATCAAAGTTACTTACTATGTTGTGGTCTTTTCGAGAGTGGCCGTTTAACACACGTTTACTGTACCCACAAGAAGCGTTTCTCTATGGGGCTCTGACAGCAAAATAATAGTAATGTGTCTGAAGCTATTTTTGTATAACTTTCCAATGATGAATTCTCTCTGAGAATGTTAGGTATTGCCAGTATCACGCCAACTTATGTTTAAAGTACTATCCTGGTCTGGTCTTACATGTTTTTGGCCATTCAGGTAAGATCTATCATGGTTCATTAACAGTTAGAGTAGAACTCGACATTTCAGTATGCTGAGTACTGTGTGCTATCATAAAACCCATATAAAGTAATCAAAATATTCTAGATATTACGGCCAATAAGCCTAATGACCCTGACCTAAAACTTTCATCAGTGGGTCAAAATTGGTGCCTGATGCTAGTCTTTGGCTGGGGGTCCACCGTGGCTCAACTTGGGGGTTCCTTTAGCCCTGACTATCTTTGACTTAAGAGCTCTTTTCTTTGTTTTACAAAATAGGGTTATTTGATTTGATTTGATTGTTTCACTGTGATGATGCATCGCATAAATTAGGAAGCCTCAAAGCTAGCAAAACACGTTTGTGCTTTAATAACAGCAGAATCTAGGGCGAAGACTTGACCAGTAATGTCTATTTTAGCCCCCGATAGCCTCGACTAATTTTAAAATGTCAGTTCTAAGGCTATTGCTGCCTTTGTTTGTAGTGGTTTAGGTCAAATATCATTAAATTTCAATACGAAGTCAATTCCAAAGATTTTATTCCAAACATTGTGTGTGTTCTCACAAACAAAAATATATAAAACATATCGAACGGAATTTTCGGTCTGTCGCCTGGGTCATTCTCCAGGAATGGGACTTTGGGGTGCTGGGGTCAAAAATATTTTTTTCCGTATGTGGTCATGTGGTACATCAAATTGACGGGGATGATGAGTAGAACAGAATGCAAGTAAAAGTTTCACCCTAAGGTCAAACTAGTGACCTTTGGGTGGGATCAAAAGGTCAAATATCATTAAATTTAGATTAAAAATAGTTAGTGAGTATGATCAGGAAATACCACAATCACAAACGGCAGACAGCCCCGTGGCACCGCGAGGAAGAGCCGCTCAACCATCACGAGACACCAGGAAGACGAATTAAGCAAAGCAACCAGCTCTCTCTTCCCCATCAAGATGATTGCAATACTAGAATGGACATAAAGTAACGTACAACAAAACATAGAGCAATTACAGACTCCCACAATGGGAGTAACAATAATTAAAAAGGCAACAACAACAGAACCACCGCCTTAGAACGGGCAGCAGCCTAAGCCACCGGGGGGGGGGGCCCAGAGCTGGTTGCAAAACATACTTTGTGTTCTTGTTGTCGTGTGGCTTTTGGTGTTCTCTGCATATTCCCCGCCTTGTCGTGGGTTGGATTTTGGTTGTAGCATTTCCTGGTTATACATACTCACCTTTTTATAACGAACAAAAGACCGACCCAACACAATAAAGCAATAAAACATGGAACGATTTTTGTTGATAGTTTTAAAAAGCCTCTTCGTTAAATAGACTGTGCCAGACCAGACAGAACTGATTGTATATTAAACAATGTAGTTAATCAAATCGGCATTACTTGTTGGCACGAAACAGTGATCATGTTGTCAACAGTGACAATATTAAATGACAAAAGCTTCCAGAAACTTGAAGTTATTTATGCTTGCGATCCGGCTTTAAAGAAACATTATGTCCAAAGAGTAGACAATTTATCAGATGAACAAATGACGAGGTGTCAAAAATCGATGTCTACAATTTCTCCTTTTCGGCTTTATTGGGTTATTTTCTTGTCTCAATAAAGTATATTCTAGTGTGCTAAAACGTTATAGCTTTGTCATAAATCAGCTGAGATTAAAGAAATAAATTACTTCTACATAAAAAGCCAATATAACTCAAAATGATGTTCGCATTAGGATAATTTCGACAAATCACAATTATGGAGGTCCTGGTAAGAAAAACGACAGTTCATCATGAGAGAGCATATGTGCCTTTTACATATGCTTCTTATGGGATACAGACAAACAGCGCATACCAGGATCAGACGCCACAGAAAATGGTCTTAATTGTCTGCTTTCAATTTTGAATAAAAATAAAAGTCATTAAAATTGCAAATACAGACTCTTCCAAAAGATACGGATTGGAAAGTCCATTCGGCTTAAATGGATAAATGTAAGGGTTTAAAGAAAGTGGCCCGAGACGGGATGCTAGCTGGGATGATTTTGAGGAGGTTACACCAGAGCCCACCCTTCTAATCTATTACCAGAAGATGCTTCCAAATACTCCAACAATTTTCGACCCGATCTGTCACAAATGACGTCTGTATCAGTAGGATGTCTGAATAAGTGACAGAAAACAGCATGCTACATCAAAAAGCTACTCTAACACCATTTTGTTGTCTGATCAATCATGAATTACGTGTTTAATGACAGCGTCTGGATGTCTGACTGATAAACTTGGATATTTCAAAATATATGAGCAGCATGGGATAAACAAGGATTTGACATTTTGGCAAGTGTAGACTCGGACGAGCCTCTGCAGCCTTCTTTTAAGCTTAGAAACTACAAACTGTGTTCAGTAAGTAGCTTAACAATCATAAAATACTCAAGCGACTAGCACAGGCCCTGATCAGACTGCGCGTATGCGCAGGCTGATCGGAGGCTTTGCTGGTCGCACAAGCCAAATTGTTGGAAATCTCATGCACTGGCTCATATTAGATTGCTACATAGAATGCTTTATGAATTGAGGACCCCAACATACCCACTAACATTATCAACACTACCAACAACAACAGCAAAACCTCAACATCAAAAACAAAGCAAAAAATAAAACATCATTATACCCATTGCTCTAATTATACCATGTCGCACTAGAAAAAAAGTATCTGTTGATGACTGAATATCCATTAACAGGCACCTTGTAGGTCAGTGTTTTACAATCAGATAAATAAGTGGGGGTCCTAGGGATTTTGGTGAGAAAATGTAGTGGGAGGCCTGGGTGATAGTGGCTATTAAATGGCTAGCTTGAATAGGGCGGATATACTATTCAGTTTTGGCTCATGTATGGTGAGCTTTGATACAGGACCATTGTAAATGAATTATCATGGTAACCTAAATTAATGTTAAGAAATAACGCCCTGAAGTCCCAAAATTGGTCGAAAAAAAGGTCCGTGCAGTCTATAGCTTCAGCATATAGCTCAGCTTTTCTGGACATAGAGCTGTTACAGTGTAAATGTAAAAGGGCAGTGATTGGCTAAAAGCGTAAAGAATTCAATAATAAACAAGCGGAAAACTATATGGTAATGTTTAGTAGATTGAAATGTATTTGCTGCAATTTTCGAAACAACATCTCGCTTGTGCTGTTGATTTAATATCTTGATATTGCTTTTAATCAAATTTAGCTCCCATGCAGGGGGCCTACTTTAAGGCTCAGCCTTTAGGAGCCAAAAGTGTTAAATATGGTGGTCATCTGGTATCTCATTCTTGCTTATTGATTAAACTGGAGTGACTTTTACTGGACCCAATATGTAGTTCTATTGTAGCCACATTAGAATTTAAGAGTTGTGAGAATATGGCTCGCTTAAAAGTTATAATGGAAGTATTTACAGAGCTGGGTCCTCCTTAACTATTCTTCTGCCCCTGATATACATTTCCTGAAACTATTAGTCCGTGGTTTATTGTCTTCATAACTAAGTGTGAAACATCATTGGCAGACATTAGGATTATTAGATTAATACCCCATCTGTAAAACATGAATTCCTGAGGTGTGAATCCATTCTGGAGAGGCAATAAATCAGCAAGCAAAATATCAATTTAAAGCAAATTACCATGTAACTGTTAACTTAGCAAAACACAAGGTTTGTGTAATATAGCCAAAGGTTTCAACGTGTTGATGATACTTGTATATCATTATTTTTTGTCCGAAGGGGTTATGAAGTTTTATTCCCACGCAGTCTGATAATCGCCTTTGTTATTCGCTTTCTGCAAAGTATAGTGGTCAAGACTGCTCCATGTGAACTTTAAATATGCTGAACTTGCTGATTTAAACCTTACTTAGACAGAAATCTCGAAGACAGGGTTTCTCACGTCGAGGTCAAAATACGACTTAGTCTCTGAAGTAAATAACAGCCTTACTTGTTCTTACTTGTTCTCAAATTATCACAGAACACCCAAGGGCGTAGTCAGAACCCAGAAGAATAGGTCACGTATATAAAAGGTAAAGTACTGAAACAAGCAGTGGTTCCCATCATATACATGTACTAGTAAACTGGAGACTGCTCTTAAAGGAAAGAATTTGCTCCCGGTGGGAGCAAACTCTTGCCTTTATAAGCAGTTCCTTATATAATGGAAAACACTTTTTTCGCACTAGACGATTTCCCTTGAACCTGTACAATTTTCATTACGCACGTGCGTAACTGCTTGATGGGAGCTATGGGTGTGGCATTCACATCTTTCTGAGATTATGCAATAACCGTACTTTGTAACACATTTCAACAAGTATTCAGCTTTCAATAGAGTGGTCATCGATGCTAGAACTATTGCTTTTATACTGAACATGAGGACTCTTGGATAAAGCAGTTTCTACCATACACATTCTATTCTTGACAATCAAGTTTCCTGTCCGTTTTCTACAGGTGAACCAAAAATCAATCATAACGTGCTCGTTTTAATACATTTAGGTTCAGTATTTTAAGATCTGCCACTCTTGGTTCAATATGCTCAAGTAAGCTAATTCAGGGTGTGAATTATACCGCTTTAGTCAAGATTAATATCCCCTATGTATGTTACACATCAGCCGAAGCCTGATATGTCCTCGTTATAATAGGGTATGATGTAGGCATCAGGGGTGACGGTACCAAGGACCTCTGACACTTTGATAGGGTATCTGCCTATTTTTCAGATGCTTCCCAAATTTTCCCTATGCATAAGATATCGCTGGTATTCTTTTGAATAGGACGCTTGATGTATTAGGAACGAATTAAGGTTATAATTAGACAGGCAGATCCCTACGACAAAACAGGAGACGCTACCAAAGGGGTTAGGGGTTGCAAAATTTGACTTCACCAAAACATTTAGAAATCAATTATTTTCACATTTAAGGCTGTTATGTCATCAATCCTCGATTACAAATCACAGTGAAAATATTTTAAAGTCCAAAATCATGAGCATTTTAATGATTATTTTTGTTGTTGTTTTTTCTATCTGATTTGTTAAGAAATATTTTGAAGTGCAACTGTAGTCCATATTCAACCTTGATAACAATGTATTTACTTGGTGCAATATTATGCAGCAATGTACTATAACCATTCATCCATGCATAAAGTACACCTAGTCAATGGCCATGTAGTTTATGTGTATTGGATAGATACAGTATATGTGCAAAATAATCTACCAACTGAATTTAGTTAAAGGACAATTTTCATAATCTAAAGATAAATTTGCTAAAACGTTGTAATATTTCATGATTAATGGGTTATGAAAAGGAAGCTTACTTGTACTTATTATTTCATTATACTGGAAAAAAAGATTTTCAAGAGTGCACACCAAAAATCCAAATGCTAATGATCGGGCTCGCCCAGACGTCATATTTTGGGCTGTGGGATATCATTCCCCCCCGAGTCCCAGCTAGCTTTTCACGTATATTATGTAAAATATGAGAACACATTTACGTGCAAAAGGATTAGTTGGGACTCGGGGGGGAATGATGTTTTAAAAATATTTTTCTATTTCCTATATGTATAATACAAAAAGTGACCATTTTAGCCCCAAAATAAAGCCGTACATTTATGGAAATAGGAAATCAAATGCAAAATCATAAAATAGAGACCAACAGCGAGCTTATATATGAAGATCGAAGCATTTGATCAACTTTAATTTTTATCAAAATAATAGGCAGCGATACACTGTGATTCCCATTACCACCGTCAGAGGTCCTTTGGTTTCCATAGGCCGTAAAACAAAACTTTTAAAAGAAATCATATATTTACAGCGAATTCGAACCACTTTCTTTCATACAATCTTTCAGTACAGCACTGCACCAATAAAAAAAGAAAAAAAAAGAACAACTTCTGTGGCATTTTGTGCACACAGGGAATTCCCAAATATGCCACGGTCTGCGGACCGCTTATTTCATTCTATTTTCATGAAAAATAACAAATTTCGTAAAAAAACTGCAGAAATTTACCTGGTGGAAAAAATCATTTCAGCTATTTTTTCAACTAATTTGAGCATTAAATTTATCAGAATTTAATTTCATGATAACGTCTCTGTCATTATTCGCCAATGAGAAGAGCTAGTTCTATCATGGCGGACTTCTTTTCACACCGATGTTTTAAGCAAAGGTAAGTAGATATTTCTGCGTGTTTTTTTCATCTTTACACAGAAAGTTTTACACCATTTTACAGCCCTCATTTTTCCCGATCTAACGATGCCAGAATATCCTCGTAAAGCTTCTTACTTTGAGTACAGACTCTGTCACAAAATCTTTAGCGGCGAAGATCGGGCCTGAATTTGGAAATAAGCTGTACGGACAACATTTGTGACAGAGTTAGTACTCAAAGTAAGAAGCTTAAAGATAATATCCTGGTAGCGTTTGATACGGGAAAATGTGGGCTGGAAAATGGTGTATAGCTTTCTGGGTATAGATGAGAAAACACAGAGAAATCTACCAACATTCGATCAGAATGTCCGTACAGTGTATTCGAACATCCGTACAGTGTATCTAAGCAAAAACCACGTGACTACCCACCCTGTCTATATTGCCATTCAAATTGTGTGTGCCAGTACTTTGTGTACACAGAAACTGATGATGTAATAGGTACCGTCACCCCATCATAAGTGGTCCAAATGCCTGAAATCTAGTAAAATGAATATTGCTCCTAGTAATGCTAATCAACACTCTTGAAAATGATTTCTTTTTTTCTTAAATAATGCAAAGTTTCACAGAACAAAAGTAGTACGATATAATTCATTTGCTTGGCACAAAATAACGACAAGAAATAGTACCAATATTACAGGGGAAAAGATACCGTTGTAAAGCCATGTATGTACGAATGTTTTGCTAAAGTGCTAAAGTATTTAGACAGTGAGCTGCTAAAAGACCCCCTGCATCCCAGAGTAAATATTCTACACTATGATTTCCTGCATCTACATTATATAAGATGCAAAAGTACACATGTTAACCACGTTACCCTGAAACAGTAGGTACTCCTATAATGTCAATATCAAAATTATTCTTTATTCTTACATATCATTACTACCTTTTAATGGACAGTAAATGACTAGCAGTATAGTCTTAACTCATTAAGGTACCTCTTATTACTGTTACATACGTTACTAATTTAGTGCAATAATACCATTATATGATTAATAGATCCCCATACTCATTTATTTTTTAAATTTCTAATGGGTGTAAATTACTGCCATGTGAGGGCTCAGTAATGAGAAATGTAACGAATATTGTCTTTTATAGCTATTTTTTTAACACCTTATAAAAACTTCTCATTTTGATGATAAGATCATGCTTCTTAAATGCTTAAATAATATAATCTATTTCTCTGTCACTTATATGTGGTTACTTAATTTAATACAAGAAATTATATATGCAAGACATTTTCCCACACTGTCTACAGCTCAGTTTAGACGAACCATGATATTTAGCATGTAGTAGCTTAGTAAGATCTATTGACCATTGTGCAAGCCAACAAAATACATATACAGTTTATCAGCTATTGGTAACATCAACTATAAAGATTGCAATCGATGACGAAAAGCAACTCACAACTTCAAAATTGTAAGTTATTTCAAATATGGTCAAAATCGAGAAATAAATTCATACTGGCATTATAATTTCCATATCTGCTATCTGTAAAACATGTCTGATAGAACTCACTTACCATATAGTTACGTTGAGCATCAGGTAAATTGATAGATGGTGCATGGGGTGCGGTTAGATCATCGATCAGCCACATATCATCTATTGCTCCAGACAACAATTAAACTATATATAAGGTAGCTTTCTAAGTATCAAAATATTTAAATTTTGCAATTGCTATAGCCTAAACAAACAAATCAACAAAAATAAATGTTTCTCAGTCTGTTTATTCATGTTATATTCATGACCAAACCCGTGTCACTATGTAAATGTTTATATGATGTAATGACAATGAGCTTGTATGTTTTAGTCTATAATAAAATTTCTGTTCTGTTCATTATACTAGTCATTTGAACGAAAACTGAAGTCTTTACTAATCTTAATGATTTCTATCCCACATATGGTAACAAACATATGGTTATAATCCCCATGGTAGAAATATATTCATATCTAAAAGCGTGTCTAGTTTGGGGAAAAAATACTGTTAATCTTGGTAACATATATAATAAAACTATTTGAGGAGGACTTTACACTTATCGCATGTTTTGCAAGGTTCTACAATTTTGTGAAGTATAGAAACAGCTAGCTAGGGTAGCATTTATATAAAAGTTCATTTTGATCGTATGTTAAATAGTGGTTAATACTAGGAAAAGCTCCCTTGCATAGTAAGTATTGTATTGTAGACATGACTAAATGAAAGGTCTTCAATAGTTCATTTTGATGTTTCTTATTTGAATTATTTATGCCAATAAGACTTAGTCTGACTATTTAGCATGCCAATTGGTACATAAATATTGATATAAAATACATCCTATCAATCCTTTGCATATTTTAACCAAGCTAATTAGATTAAAACTTGTAACACAAAGAATAAATCAAATGAGCCAGCACATTTGATTTTGGTACTAGCGCTGAAATGAAGGCTCAGGCGAACCTGTGTAAATGTGTAGACTCGCCAGATATTTTGCTACCTGCATACACAAAGTATGGGAATTGGTAAAAAATCAGGCCAGAATTAGTACCGCTATCTCCACTGCAACAACATGAGCAATTAATTGAGGCATTTGCAAATGTGATAAGTACCAAAATCTCATGCACTGGTCAGATCGTCATTTGATCTCTTTATTAATTACAATATTTGAAATCAACACTTATGTTTTCATCTAAATGCAATGATTTTCATACGTTTGCTATTGTCAAAACATATCTGGTATAAGGTTTCAATATTTTGTGAACTATATCATACACACAAGTAACATAAATAAAAATAGAGGCCTTGTATTGTCAACATCTGAACCTTATGATATCTTTTCAATGTAAAAGAAATATAATTTGTGTAGGAGATGTTAAGTAAAAAAAAGAAACATGGTAAATGGAAATGCGTAGATACTGATCGCAAAATCATGTAAGTCTCTCATTGGTCACAATGTTTATTCTTAGTAGAGTCTTCTTTCAATACTAAGTTGACTTTTCTGCATTTGTCTTAAATCCGTACCCTAGTGTGCATGAAACTCATTCTTGTTGTTTATATCCATATAATACTTTCTTAATAATGATCATCTGCATATGCAAATAAAAGTTTGAATTTGAAGCAGTATCTGATTACAGACACTTATAATGCATCGTATATAATGTAGCATATATCAGTTTTTATTCTACTAACTTACAAATACTTGATTTAATCTGGGTTGTGTTAGCACAACTGTTTTGATTGCTACAACCTCCCATACAACATTTAGTAAAAAGCATTATTGTGTTGATAAACTAAAATATACAAGGAATGCTAGCCTGTATCTGGTTACTGACTATGTTTGTTCAATGTGGAAAACAGTTAACTGGATACACTAAAATATTGGTTGCTGTTAAATAAGTGACTGGATTAAAAGTGTTCTTCAGATAAGTAATGAAAAAACACACAACTAAATCTATCATATATAACTATCTTAGGCTTAATTAAACACTGTCTTTCACAGCATTTAGGACATTCATGGGGCCTAATGATACATTTTATTTGGTAATATATGTTACCTAAAAAAATCAAGGACCATTGGATTTATCCTTATTCAGCTGGTATTTGAGAAGACTAGGTGCCTTTGTTAATGAGGTTTTAAGCCTATAATTTTGACCATATCGATAAAAAATTGTATTGGCTTGTTTTAAATAGTTCTAAAATATACTATTCCACAAAAGTAAATATGCTTTGATAATTTGTAATCAAGGTTCTCTTTATAAGAACTGATAAATTCTATTACGAACTAAACACGAAAATCAGCTTTGAAATTAAATATTATATCCTATGGCGTATCATTAAGTGGATTTAGCATTATATGGAACACCTCAATGTCGATTGTAACATACGTTACATATTGCCAATTAATTAAAATGATACTTTACACCAAAAACAATGTTTATTATCCCCTTTACCTCTTGTGTATCAAAAAATGCTAATTAATAATATTAAAAGCTTACACATAGGATTACATGCTTTGATTTTAAATTCAAATGTTCTTTCCTTACGTAACGTTTTCTTCTGGGTTGATATATTCTTAAGCTAATAGATCTTAAGGTTTTTTGTGATAGGATCAAGCTGTTTGCAGTTTTGAAATGGTAAGTGAATTGTCTTTTATAGACATGCTATTTTTGATTTTAAATGTGTAATGAAGGGTTAAAAAGAAACTTTATATAAAAATATCAATGGTTTAACCGAGTGTAGCTGAACATGTAACGTAAATGACAACATGATGGACCTAAATCGCTCTAATAAACATCATTATCTGCAGTATTATTAGATATTACATGACTGTTTAGCCAATTTTAATAGTATAAGTACTTCTTTAACAGCCCTAATTTTGTATTGTTGTTTTTCACTTTGATACATGGTGACCTACTTCTGAACGGGTTCCATGGCAATCGGACCACATGAGAATTCTACATCATTTCTCATTTGTCTCTAGCGACATTAAGCTTTAAAATGGTGTCTATCAACATAATCCGTCAGGGAGTGCATTAAACTCAAAATTTAGAGGGATTTTAGCTGTTCTGCTGCCATTGTCGTATAGGTGTACAGGCAAGAAGGACATACACACAGTCTGAGTGCAAAGTATAGTAGAAGATAAAGGTACCCATAAATTAGTATTATACTGGGCACCTAATCAGGGGATGGGGTCCTGACAATCTTTAGTCATCGTAACGTATTTCACAGAGATAAACCTCCCTTGTGAAGCAAGTGGACCCAGGGGAGTCCATGCCAGTATTTCTATGGAAACATATAGCCACTTGTATTTCTCCAGGTGGGAGGGAGGGTCTGCCCACTCTCTGGTTCCGTCCAATGTTAATGTATTATCTGCTGATCGATATATCTATTAAAATGGGTTCTTAACTGTATGGTAGTCCAACGCCGACCAAGTGTGTTTCTCTTTTTGTGTCTTTCGAGATCTTAATGTTCATTATTTCATTGTTATATGAAGAACAGTAAAATGTTACATAAAATGTATACTTCAAAAGATTTTTTTCAATTCATGTAATTATAAAAAATAACATCTTATCACCGGTGAAATTGGATGTCTTCTGTTTTCGTCATTGACTTCCCTGAGCAAAAGGCTTTCGAACGCCTATAAAAAGGCAACACACAAAGTCTTAACTGGATTGGTAAAAGAGTCACTTTCCTTACTTCAGCTGGTTTCTGAAGACAGACATACTATGCTACGTCATCATAAATATGACATCATAGATAAGATACATTTATTAAAATGCAACAGGTCATTGTGGCCCTAGACTTTTGTGATCCCAGCAGTGTTTACATTGTAAACATGTACACGATCAGTGACCTCACTGACACAATGTACGGCAGACGGTGTGGTTATAATTGTAACATACATGTACCATGCATAAAGGAAAATTTGGTTATCCTATAGGTCGGTGTATTAGATCTATAATTATGCAAAATGACCACATAAAGCGTCCTAGGTCATTGTTTTCTATTCCCTTTAATACAAAGGATCACCAATATACAGCCATTCGGTTTTAATAGTCCAAACGCTGCTTGAAGTAAAACTGTGAACATTTAAAAAAAATGTACCGGGCCTTAAAATCAAGTTGAGTAGGCTCTATTTTAGCATCTCAAAATTTAACAATAGTATACATAGTAAGCAATAGGTGAAACAGTATGCCGAATGGTTGCAATAGTAAGGTAATGGCATTGTCTGTTATGTAAGATACGTTTGTATGGATTTTCTTGTCTGATCATCAATATGTTTTCATACTTTATAAAAGCGTCTGCTTTTTGAAGGTCACCCCTATGTATTTTAACTCATGACATGCCAAAATAGCGTTCACAACAAAGTTTGAAGTTCAATTTATTATATTATTTCGAGTTCCGATTTCAAACCAATCTTAGATATGTCACAAGTTGAGATGATATCTGTTTAAGTTATTGGATTGGTCCGTTGTCCGTTTTGGTTAAGTTGTGGCCTTTCCTGGTGCACTCACTCGAGGAGGTAATTTTTAAAGGTTCTTATGTAAACATCTGAGTAAAAACAAATACATCCACTAGTGGCCATGTTTTTTTTATTGGATCAGAAGTAACGAAAAATTAAACTTACAATGCAGTCTCATTTTGTATTTATAAAGATGTGAGACTTTAATGATTCGGATACAATAATATAAAATAGGCCAGTAGTATGGAGTGGGCCATATGTAGTTGGCTGTAACCATTTAACGAATAGTACAGCGAAGAGATGTTAGCAGCTTTCAAAGGTAAAACTTAGTTCTTTCGAAAGGCCCCTCAAAATGTATCGGGATAAAGCTATGAGGAAAAAATCAGAATTTTCGGAACAACCATCGTATTACCTCAAAACATATCTGCCACTTTGTTTTGAAATCTGAATTTTCATTTCAGAGAATAAGAAAATATTTTTTATGTTTCTCATATATGCATATAAGATATTCGGCCCAGCCCACAGGTGGCCATGTTTTAATTGAATTAATGTACTTCATATAACTAGTTTGAAAAAAAGGTTTACCACATGAGTTTAATTTCTGGTCATCAGTTTCGGAAGAAAAGTGGTTTAAAGAATAGGGCCTACTATATAAGGAATAGCAGCATATACATGCATGCATACATAGCATTACTAAGTTGTTTATCGATTTTAATACATGGCGTTTTATCAATCCGAATCATTTTTATTCGTTTGCATGTGCTCAACCAGTCACCACTTGATTTTGGCATTTCTTATAATTCAAGTCTGGTATTTTGAAGCATTTTTTTCTTGCTGAACTACGTAATTGATATAAAGTGGAAATTTCTAAACTTGTTACAAGGGTGTCCAATATGTTCCACCGTTTATTGGTCATTTATGTTTCATCTTCCCATTTTCTCTCTGAAAGCTATCGTTAATACATCAAACATAACTCCTTCAAACATGTTAAGCATAAAATGTTTGAAAATATGACATGCCATGTGAGAATCTGCCACACGCCTCACTGCAGCATTTGTGACGAACTCTTGGCTCTAAGCTCAATATAGTAACATGTCATTCTATTGTTTCAATATATTTTGTAAAAAGCATTTATTCCTGTATGTATTTCTGTGAAAATACAATAATTCAATTTTCAAGCAGCACAGTCTAGTACAGTTATGCACCATAAAGGAGTTAGGTGATTTTCTCTTGAATCGTTTTCAATGTGTCGGGAAAGCCCGAAAGTAATTACTGGAATGGCTATAAAGAATATCTCCCATTAAAAACCTACGAAATATTACAGCTGTAAAAAATAAAGTCTGAATATTTCCCTTACTGACGAGATATAAATCCTGATAGCTTGGAACCAGGGTCTATAAATCATAATTCTACGACTCGATGGTTTTCATCTAGAATTGATCTACGGGTTTTCAAATCTATTTTGATAAGTATGTGGAGCTAATAGTCTAAATGCTTTAGAGCTTGGCATGAGCGGAAGATTCATATCAAACATATATTCATTTTTCCCTTTATTGCTTATAAACTGGCTGTTCAATCAGCTTTACATTTAATTAGATTGTGTCATACTGACAGCTGCGAAAAAAATGATATCACATAAGCGGGAAACCCTGTTTCCTGATTTCAGATCAAACCAATTTGCTCAACTACAGAGAATAGCTATAAAGAAAATTTGGATTTTCCATGTGCTTTATACTGTGAAATAACATCCGTGCTGTTCAGACTGATAGCTAGCTAGTGTTAACACTTTTGCTGTTAGTGTGTATGAAAAACATGATTTTTAAATGATATGGCTCCTATAAAATCATATCGCAGGAAAATAAACCTTATTTCAAACACGGACAGATCAGTCCTAGGGTCATCAGTACAGGAGTTGTCGCCCATTTCTTAACTGGAAAACTATAAACAGGCACGCCGCCAATTATTGTACCAAACATAGTTGTTTTGTAATATAGTACTTAGTGTATTTTATAGTTTTGCAATCGTTTCACTGAGGTAGACTGTCTGTCTGTCTGTTAGTCTGTCCGTCCGTCTGCCCGTCTTTCTGTCTGTTATTGATATGCTTATTCTTCTATTAGAATACTTGCTTTTCGGCTTCTTTTACCAAGCGAAAACAACAAGTGAAGATAGCAAGCATTCCTTTAACAAGCCAAAGTAACCAGTGCCCCAGGAGCATATCTTGGGCTTATTATACACAGGGCGCAGTTTTAGTAGATAGGAAGGCAACGATATGGAATCGATACAATTAATCACCATAAGGGAAAGCGACAAAACACAAGAAAATACCACACACAAGAGAGTCAAGAGGACAGCCGTTTCCTAGCAGGTAATCACAAGGCTGCAAGGAACAGACAAGACAACATAACAAAGACCAACATGAAACATATATAACAAAAACGATTCACAAAATAAGCACCTCCTTGAAACTGCCATTAAAAATACTGTCGAAGTAAGAAGTTGATTGAACAGCATTACAAGTAGCAAGTCAAAGTAACTTTACTCGTGTTATTTAGACTACCTTGCAAGCTAAAACAAGTGCCCCAGTCATTGAACACAAACATACAAGTAATAAGCTTTTAACTATTTTACAAGTACTGCTGACTTAGATATTGATAACAAGCCAAAGTAAAATCAACACCTTGGCCAATGAACACAAAATTTTGGTAACAAACCAAGTAACAGTACCCAAATATTTGAACACATTCATAGTGCTAACAAGTCAAAGTATCAGTACATAAATGGAAACTATTCTAATCTAAAGTAATTTTGATTGAACACATACACACTGTTAAATATTCAAACACACTTGGGTCTCTGCAGTTTACAATCGAGCACTCGACTGTTGTCGAACACACCAAGCTAACTAGTACTCTCGTAAATGGTCGTAATAATAATGTTTACAAGTCAAAGTGACTGGCACGCGAAAAATTAAACGGTACTTTAATGGTAACAAGTCAGGCTAACGATAGTAAACACACTGTAAACAGACCAAACAGCTACATGAAGTGCCCCAGTAATCGAACAACGTGTTGTGATTTGCAAGCCTAGATGCAACAAGTAAGTTATACAATTAAACAATGTTGATCCAGTGATTTTTTTCTGACTATTCCAAGGAGGTGCTTGTTTTGTGGATCATTTTGTTGTTTATGGTTCATGTTTGTCTTTGTTATGCTGTCTGGTCTTTTCCTTGCAGTCTTTAGATCACCTGCTGGGAAGGAGCTGACCCCTTGGCTCTGTTTTTGTCACTTTCCAATATAGTGTTCGGGTCAAGTGTGGTACTTCATTGTATCAATTTCAGATCCCTCTACCTTAATCTGCGCCCAAGTGAGCAACAAATGATTATTCCCAATTAAGGCAGAGATATTTGCCCCAAACTATGACTGAGGTCACTTACTTGGTGTTCAATACTACAAAAAGATGGAAATACAGAAATCAAAATGATTAAGAACAGGTTCCTAAAGTGTAAGACTATAAGTAAATGTGAGGGAATTAAAAAAATACCAAAAACTTTCAGGAGCTACAAAACGTATGACGATTGCTCAATTGTAAGGTAAAGTGACGACCATACACTGTGGTCAGCCACAAATTAGGAGGTAAGCGGAACCTGACAATACCTATAATAATACAGCAATACAAGTACATGAAGTAAAATATAAACCCTTGATCAACTATGTGTGGTGAGCTACAGTAAGCACCAACGTACTGAAAATCCAATATTGTAGCACTTCAAACTGTACTATACTATACAAACCTAAAAACCTTGTCACTGGAGCGAATGCAAAAGGCCACAAACGTACAACACTGAGAAAAGTACTGCTGGAGCAGCGAAAATCCTATATAGGAAAATAAGTACAAATATGTTGTCAGAACAGCTAACCATTGGAGTAAACAAAGCTTAACTTCGATAAGTAATATACCGTGTTGTACAACAACTACCAGAGTGACCTCACTGCAGGAGCAACCACAAGGCTACACCAAAAAGCTGTTACAGGGTGAACAACCACAAGGTTTTCCTACGAAGAGTGAGCTGAAGTAAGCCATATCTCCATATCGAATTATTCAGGATTCTTGAGAGGCCCAGCCACAGAACTACAACTCTTAGCTGTCCAATAGTTTTTTAAGCTTTCAAATACTTTTTCTGGCTGTTCCTTGGAAGTAACCAGTACTGGGCTGGGAGTGTTCATGGTTTTCTGTTTATTTGTCCAGGAGCATCCGAAGGCTCAACCAGCAGTGATTCTGGTTTAAAACGACACAGAGATGGGGTCACAGATTAAGGGTCTCATCCGACAGACTGGTGGAGCCGGGGATCGAACTTGGGACCCCTGGATACAAGGCAAGTGACTTATCCACTACACAACGCCAGCTCATTAAAAAAATTTTTGCGATTGTCCCTTGAAAGTAACTTGTACTGAGCCAAGTGGGTTTATGGTTTCGTAGTTTTATGTCCAGGAGCACCCGACGGCTCAATAGGCAAGGGTTCTGGTTTAACAAAAAATTTGACAGACTGGTGGAGCCGGGTCGAACTCGGGATCCCTGGGTACAAGGCGAGTGACTTAAGTACTCGTAAGCTGTAAAAAACGTTTTA
Organism: Loripinus fragilis; assembly: GCA_964019695.1. NCBI lineage: Eukaryota > Metazoa > Mollusca > Bivalvia > Lucinida > Lucinidae > Loripinus > Loripinus fragilis. Next base: position 142,147,957 of record OZ026515.1, read on the forward strand.
TGGTTGTTCCACGGCAGTAACCAATATTTATGGTTTTGTTGTTTTATGTTTGGGAGCACCCGAAGGCTCAAACGGCAGTGATTCTGGTTTAAAACGTATCGAAAGACGGGGCCACCACTTAAAGTCTCATCCGAAAGACTGGGAGAGCCAGGGATCGAACTCGGGACTCCTGGGTACAAGGTGAGTGACTTATCCATCACACCATCTCTTTGGCCAGCAGCCATAAGGTAACACAGAAAATGCTCTCTTCCTTGCTTTTAAATGTCACTGGCTGATTATTAAGTTTTAGTTTTCCTGGTTTCTGATTGGATGAAAGAAATGCAACAAATATTTGGTGTGTATAGACATGAAAGAAGGCAACACTTATGTCAGGGGAGATAAGATAATTAGAAAATGGGTGTACGTAATGTGCACAGAGAAATCATCGGGTTATGGCTTTATTTTAATTGTGTGTTTGCTGTTAGGTCATCAATAGCATACCTGTAATTTTGTTGGTTTTGCTATGATGTGGCTCATTTCCTAGACCTTTCAGAAACAATTTTAACAAGCTCGTACGGCTTACATTTCTATTAAAAAGATAATCATCTTATTTCAGTAGCACCAGTAGGTGTTCTCGAGTAGAAATATAAGTAATCCCCATAGAAATCAGAGAATCATCCGTTTAAACGAATATATAAGTTTCTGTAAGTGGAGCTTTGTGTGGTTATCATCTCTCCTTACCAGATACTTCAAAATATTTCAAACGTTAATGCGATTTCAGAAATCAAGCTTTCCAAAAATGTACTGCGCCATAAGAAAATAATTCGGCAAGAAACAATTACAAACGCCTGCGAAAGTGACGTCTGCAATAATTTGGACGTACATTGGACATACATTGTTAACTGCCTTTGCAAGTTTCATCTATCATTGATAAATATATTGCCAACTGTCTTTGGAAATTTTCATCTATCATCGATAAGTACATTGCTAATTGTCTTTGACAGATTAACATACATTGTAGCATTGACAAGCACATTGTTGACTGTCTTTGCACGTTTCATCTGTCATCGAAAAGCAGATTGCTAACTGTCTTTGCCAGTAAAATATATCATTGATAAGTACATTGCTATCTGTATTTGCAAGGTTCGTCTATCATCGATGCACATTTCTAACTGTCTTTACCAGTAAAATATAACATTGATAAGTACATTACTAACTGTATGTGCAAGGTTCGTCTATCATCGATAAGCACATATCAAACTGTCTTTACCAGTAAAAAATAACATTGATAAGTACATTACTAATTGTCCTTACCAGTAAAAAATAACATTGATAAGCACATTTCTAATTGTCCTTACCAGTAAAAAATAACATTAATAAGTACATTGCTATCTGTATGTGCAAGGTTCATCTACCATCGATAAGCACATTTCTAATTGTCCTTACTAGTAAAATATGACATAGAGGATCTTACATGAGTGCTCATGTTTTATTGAATTTATTAAACGAGTTGGGGAAAAGAGATAAAATGCGAGGCTTGCCGAGCATTTTATCTCTTTTTCGCAACGAGTTTAATAAATTCAATAATACAAGAGCACGAATGTTAGATTCTATTTATCATATGACTAATACTTTGAAATCTCATTACTGGCGTAAAACGTTATAATTTTGCCATTATGTACGCAACGTTGTTATGGACGTCATAACGTTTCCCGTAAATCGATAAACCACTAGTTGTTTACAGATTTTATTGCATAGCGTTATATCACTCCCAGACGCGACGTCATGTGATAAATTGATATATACATTGGTAACTGTATTTGCAAGGTTCGTCTATCATCGATAAGCACATTTCTAATTGTCCTTACCAGTAAAAAATAACATTAATAAGTATATTGCTATCTGTATGTGCAAGGTTCGTCTATCATCAATGCACATTTTTTATTGTCCTTACCAATAAAGTATTATATTGAAAAGCCCATTGCTAACTGCATTTTGCAAGGTTCATCTATCATCGATAAGCGTATTTATAACTGTCATTACCAGTAAAATAAAATATTTTTAAGTCCATTGCTAACTGTAAATGCAAGGTTCATCTATCATCGATAAGCAAATTTCTAATTGTCCTTACTAGTAAAATATAATATTGATAAATACATTGGTAACTGTATTTGCAAGGTTAATCTATTATGGATAAGCACATTTCTTACTCTCCTTACCTGTAAAATGTAACATTGATAAGTAAATTGCTAACTGTATTTGCAGCGTTCACATTTCACCGATAAGTACGAGTAGTTTGCTAACTGCCATTACAAGGTTTATCTATCATCGATGAGTAAATTGCTAAATGACTTTGCAATTTTCATTTATCAGCAATGAGTACATTGCCTACTGCCTTTGCAAGTTTCATCTATCATCGATAAATATATCAATTAGGAAGCCTTCTTGTGAGCTAAACATTTTTCTGTCTTAACACCAACAACAACAGATTCTAGGGCAAAGATTTGGTACCAGTAAAATGCATTTTGCACCCTCCCCAGTGGCTTATTGGCTACTGTCCGTTCTAAGGCGATGGTTCTGTTGTTGATTCATTGTATATTGTCTTCCTGATAGTTTTCTTTGACCCTTCCTCACGGTGCCGTGTCTGCAGTGTGTGATTGGTCTGCAGTGTGTGATTGTGGTCCTGATCATACCTACTTACTTTTCAAAAAGATATTTAGAATGACTTTGGCTACTGTCTGTTCTAAGGCGGTGGTTCTGTTATTCTTGATTCGATGTTGCTTGTTACTCCCATTGTGGGATTCTGTAATTGTTTTATGTTTTACTTTATGTGCGTTACTTTATGTCCATTCTAGTTTTGTAATCATCTTCGTGATGGGGAAGAGAGAGCTGGTTGCTTTACTTTGTTTGTCTTCCTTATGTCTCGTGATTGTTGTGTGGCTTTTTCTCATACCACGGGTTTGTCTGCGGTTTGTGATTTTGCTATTTCCTGATCATACTCACTATTTTTGTGGTATTTTCTGATCATACTTACCTACCTTTTGCAAGTTTCGTCTATCATCAATAAGTACAATGCTTACTGTTTTTAGAAGTTTCATTTACCATCGATAATACCTTTGCTTATTGTATTTGCAAGTTTTTTATCAGCGATGCGAACAATGCTAGCTTTCTTTGGCTGTTTAAGCACATTCTAAATATCTTTGTAAAAAGAAAGTGAATATGATCTGGATATACCACAATCACACACTGCAGACCAACACACGGTGCATTGAGGAAGAGACACAGAACATTAACGGTAACAATACATCTGTAAGACAATAATATCAAAGCAACCAGCTTTCTCTTCCTCTTAAAGATGATTACAAAACTAGAATGGACACAAAGTAATGCATAGCAAACAAAGACAAACACATAATTCCCACAAACAATGGGAAGTACATTGAACAATAGATAATATTATGTAGCTCTACCTCACGGTGCAGTGGGTTGGTCTGCAGTATGTGATTGTGGTATTTCCTGATCATTCTCACTTACTTTTTTATCTATGATTTTTTATCTAACATTATCTGGTTTGATCTGTCTGACCAGTAATCCTGCGCACTTGTTAAGCGTGCAAAATGCAGTTAATACTTCTGATTGTAAATAGACAAAAGGGGATGCTTCAATGTTTTTCTTATAAAAGTATGTTCCCCACCTTGACCCAACTTCCCACTAACATACTCGTACATTATAAACATTTACCCTTATAAGGATTTGCTGAGTCATGTTTATACGAAGAAAATGAAGCATCCATTTTGCACACATAATTTGTGCGCAAGCATACTGATCAGTCAAATCAAATGAGACATTGATAATTAGATGAATATATTTTATATTCTTGATGGTAAAACACGGTTGTGGAATAAATAAAAAACATGCTTTTTAGCCCTTCAACTGACATAATATCAAAATACAATGTTTGGAGTAGCTATGTTAAACCATATATATCTTCCCTTTGCCCTCGATTAGAAAATCATTAAATGTGTTTTTGAATAATTTATATGTTTGTCCATTCTAAGTCAGCTGATCATTTTATCATAATGCCCTCTAAAAGTGGCACAAAGGGTTATTCTCATCTGAAGAAAATTGCCACCAGTACTAAAATGAAATAGAACAATGATTTTGAAGTTGTCAATTTCCTATTCTTAGATGGTGATGTTCCTCGCTCTACATCCTATGGAGTCTATATCTCTTAACTCATTCGTTTACTAGAGCATCTAGCCATGTTGCTGACTTTAACACTCAGAAACGTCTTAAACAAGGCTATCGGAATCATTAACTTCGCAAAACCTTTTCTAGATTTTAGAGAGGATACTATGATTTGATATCTAAATTCCAAATTGGACTTAAAACTCTCTTGCGCCAAGGACTTTCGAATTCTATGGTGACTTGGTGTAAAAATTGAAGAAGATTGTTGGCTCTTATAATTTTTCAGCGCAGTTCATCAAATAATTTCCCATTTTAAAAAGATTGGCTATAGCATTAATGTATTAAAACAGACTGTATGTTTGGTGGTCAACCCAATCACGATTGGAAACTTTGCTTTCCTCTTTAATTGCACGCCGGTAGGTTGGACTTCAGACGCTATGACGGTTCCGACTTAAAGACTCATCTATTAATGAGTTGATAGGGGCCTGATGCTTTGGCTGTCGTCAGGCCAACCCGGATTTACCTGTTCGATTTCTTTTGCTCCAGTATTCTGTTTTATTTACTGTTGAGCCCTTGTCTTTGCTTTATCTCCTTTTTATATCTTGATTTATATGTTTTAGGAGATGATGCATTGATAAGTTAGGCGTCTTTCATGCAAACCAAACATCTATGTGTCTTGATCCACATCTGAACTAAGGATGAGGTTGACGTGCTGTGAAACCGGTTTAAGCCCTCCAGAAACTATTTTTACTGACCCTTCCAAGGCGTTGCTTCTTTTGTGGATCATTTATGTTATTTCTGTCTTGTTTTATTATGGGTATGTGCACGTCTGTTTATTAATGCCTTGTGGTCACCTGCTAGAAAGGGATGACCCTTGGCTCTCGTTTGTGATCTCTTATTGTGAAGTTATCACTTTCCCATTGGTATCCTTGGTCAGGTGTGGTGCTTGATTGTATCGATTCTTGATCTTTGCCCTTTTTCGTACTTTGAATATCAATGCTATCCTGAACAAATGACCCAAATCCAAACTACTTTCACACACGTTCTCCAAAATGTATTTTTTTAAAAATTGCACAAGTGGTTCTAATCCATGGAACAAAATGGCAATCCGAACTAAGATAGAATAAAACCATCTCATGAACCACTGTTCCACATTTAAATAATTTAAAGAAATATAAAGAAGGTTTTATGGAACCCTAATGACTCTCAGTCCGGGGCTTTGTCAGTTGGTCCTGGTGTGTTTAATGACTCTCCTTTCAGAGCCTTGTCACAGTGAAGGTTTTTTATGGAAGTGACCACTGGCCCAAATTAAAAAAAAATCACGGAACTGATTCTCATGAATCACATTTAATTGATTATGCTCTGCTGAACAAAATGGCCACCATACTTAACAACACAAATTTCTATAAATGATATCCGTACATCATGAGGAACTTTTCTGTAAAATCAAACTTTGTATAAAAACAGCATGAACAAAACATTAACTTGTAAATTTAAATAACATGCAGCAACGCCTTTATATAACATGTACTAACATGCTTTACTTTTTAGCTCACCAGAGCCTAAGGCTCGGTTTGAGCTTATAAGATGGGACTTAAGCTGGCGTCCTTCCACACTTTCAAACATGAATATGAGACCAGCTTGCCGATCATAATCAAACTTTATCTGGAGCAACATTTGGGTGAGAGATGGGCAGCATTAGGTTTTGGGCCAGATCGGATTAGAACTCTGGTTTCCATGGCAAGATAGCTCCCATTGGGTTATAATGGGGGAAAATCTTGTGACCACTCTAGCTCCTTCATTTTGAATTGGTTCTTCTTTATTTTTGCAGGTAACGAGGACAACAATAAAATCTTGGATGGGTTTGAAATTCGGCAAGATCTGACAAAGGACTTATGAGTTAGCTGCCCTTGAGCGTCTGGAAAAATCCCCATAAACTTATAATGGGAAAAATGTTGTGACCACTCTAGTGTCTTCATTTTTGGATGGATCTTCTTCATTCTTGCAGGTAACAAGACCAACTTTAAAAACTTGGATGAGTTTGAATTTTGGCAAGATTTCATCACTGACTTTCCTAATCATACTCACTTACTATTTCGGAGTTAGCTGTCATTGTGCGTCTGAAAAATCAATGAATAATGTTGTGACCACTCTAGCGCCATCATTTTTTAATTTGATCTTCTTCAATATTGCAGGTAACAATGAAAACCATAAAATCTTGGATGTGTTCGAAGTTCAGCTAGATCAGACCTTGGACTGTGGAGTTAGCTGCCCTTGAGCATCTGGAAAATCCCCTTATACTTATTATGGGAGATCTGTTGTGACCAGTCTAGTGCTTTCAATTTTAAATAGATCTTCTTCATTCTTGCAGATAAGAAGGACAACTATAAAGGCTTGAGTGAGTTTGAATTTCGTCAAGATCCCATCACCTATTTGGAGTTAGCTGCCCTTGAGCATCTTAAAAATTGATTGGATAATATTGTGACCACTCTAGCGCCGCCATTTTTTGTTTGGATCATCTTCACTCTTGCAGGTAACAAGGTCAACCATAAAAACTTTGATGGGTTCGAAATTCCGCCAGATAAGACCTTAGATTGTGGGGCTAGGTGCCCTGTAGCGTCTTAGAAAACCCCCATAGACTTATAATGGAAGAAATATTGTGACCACTCTAGTGCTTTCAATTTTGAATAGATCATAATCATTCTTGCAGATAACAAGGACAACTATAAAAGCTTTGACGAGTTTGAATTTCGTCAAGATCCCATCGCTTATAATGGGGTTAGCTACCCCTGAACACCTTAAAATTGATGGATATTGTTGGGACCTTCTTTTTTGATTTGATCTTCTTCATTCTTACAAGTAACAAGGACAACCATAAAAGCTTGAATGAGTTTGAATTTAAAGTAGAACCAACCTCTGACTGTAAAGGTAACTTCCCTTGAGCATCATAAAAAATCTGCATAGACTTACAATGGGAGATCTGTTGTGACCACTCTAGCACCTTTATTTTTGAATGGATGTTCCTCACCTTTGCAAGTAACAAGGACATCCATAAAATGTTTGCTTGAATTTAATTTTCGACCACACCCAACCACCAGCTACAGAGTTAGCTGCCCATGAGCGTCTAAATTATAACTGTATAATGTTGTGACCACTCTAGCGCAATCATTTTTCATCTGATTTTCTTCATCCTTGTAGGTGACTAGGACAGACATAAAAGTATGGATGAGTTTGAATTTCGGTCAGATCCCATCACTGACTACGGAGTTAGCTGTCCCTGAGCATCTGAAAACTATACTTTCACCAGGTTTCCTCTGCAATTTTTATTCAGATCATTTTAATACTTGCAGATAAATAGAACTGCCATAATATCTTATGTTTTTTAATTAATTCCTGGTCACTGTTTCAAGTTCAGAGTTACCTGTCTTTGAGCATCGTAAATTATGATGTCTCTTAACATTATGCTGGCTCCCAGGTGAGCGATCGTTGCCCATTGGGCTACTTGTTCTTGTTACACTTGGGATCAAACCGGCGACGGGCATATAGATTGTTCTTATATTTGATGTCATTCTGGTACATAACTTTACATCTGGTTGCTTACATATTCATTTTCCCTGGGTGTTTATCATATTGGCTTAACATGTGTGTTTGATGCCATATTCATATCTAAAATATCTATTTATGCACACGAAAATGTTAAAAAAGTAATGAATTAAAATGATCGTTAACTTTCTCATATGCTGGTGGTTTTTGGCTTTACTTTATATTATTGCAAAGATTATGGACACAGAACATATTGATCCATTAGGAACAGTTTGTTCAGGGTTTATTTTGTTTGCTCCCATGATAAAAGTAGCCTGATGTACATTTGGACATATACAGCAGACGTAATGAGCAGGCTACATTTTTTCAGAATAAAAATATTTCACGATGATAGTTGAGTAAAGTAGTATACATTGGCGTCTGTCTTTATAACTTCAAACCCCAAATTTCTCACAAGTGTGGACATACAGCATATGAAGCAGACTGATTCTGTCTGCAGCATTAAAAACATCTGTTGCACAAACAAAAATATGCAGCAGACAGGTCTCTATTTTTCTGGCGGTGAAAGGTTTAGCAAAACAAATACAATGTACTCCTAAATATGTGATATTTAACATCGCTTGTACAACACCTGCTAATAACACATCTTTTATTGTCATCCAAGCGGGTCATTACAAAAACTTCATTACAAGAATTATGGTTATGATTAGTAAATAGATCGAAAACATAAAAGCGAGCAAACAGCGGCACAAATAAGGATCACCTGGCTTCAAGTCGTACAAGGTTATGATCTCTCACGTGATCAAATATAAGTGATTATTAACTGCTTACACTATTAGATGATAGAGATCTAGAAAAGTAGTAAATTAGTAAATAGTTACAGTTTTATTGCCGCTTCCTGTGGTAGAACTGAAGAAGCCTCGATGAAGATAGCACTAAAATACGTTTGTACCCTCTATAACACTCAGAGGCAGAGTTCAGAAATACAACTAATGGTTCTAATAAGAATGTTCAAATATAAGAAATTGTCACGACTTCTAATCCGTCTCATTCATAACAAACTGTTATCTGAATGGTAAGACCCAGATGGTAACAAACCCTGAGCACCCGCTAAGGATAATATACGGTCTTATAGAATATATCTACTTTACCCTATAAGTTTATGGTTATGGCTTTTATACATAATATGTCATTGATTCAAAATACTAAGGGCAATTTGTATATTGATCCAAATTCTTTCACAGAGCCAGAAACACAATCATACCAAAAAAGAAAAGCACTAGTTAAGCCCTAGTTACAAATAGAGGAGAGTCTCCTTGAATAAATTTCATATGAAATGATCACTTGTGTAAGATTATGTTTATCATTATGTTTACATATGACTTTTTAAATGCGATTTTCACCTTCAATAGTTGTTTAATTAAATGGAAATTTGCATTGTTGTAACGGACGTCGTCATGACGTTATTTGTTCCCGCCGAAAGTGTTATGTAACGTGTGGTCATAACATTATGTATGTCATGACGGTATCCACTGAATAACACTAACGTCATATTATGATAAACCGTGATGTTATACCTTCTCTTTTACAACGTCTTTTTGAATTGATCCACGGCTATTTTCAATCTATATACTAAATCAGCATACAATGCTGGTTCTGATAAACCGTGTAGCAGAAGAGGTTTTAACAAACACTATATTTAATAATCAACTATAAGTGTGTGCGATAGAATTTAGAAACTGTTCTTAAATTTTAATGATATTGATATTCTTGTTAAACTAACTTAGAAATCAAAGCTTTATTTCTGATTTTGCAATACTGATAAAGAGTTGTCCTGTTCATTCGTGAAATCTCCCTAAAAGTCATTTGTGAAAAAGTCAAATTTTCAATCTGTGATTTTTGAAATAATTTTCGTGACTATGAATGGACATACACATATACATACTGAATGGTGTTCAAACCAAGGGCAAAGGGGAGATAAATACGGCTTAACATAGCTACTCTAAAATTGTATATAGATGAAGGGCTTAAAAGTAAGATTTTTATTAATTCCGCTACTGGGTTTTACCATCAAAGAGTGTAAAAATGATTCTTCTAACAATATAGTATTCGATCTGTCAGTTTAGTATGCTTGCCCACTATTAAGTATTAATTGAACGACGGTGGGCCAGGCTTCAGACTCAATGACAGCCCTGGCATAAAGCTTTAATCGGTTGGTTGGTGCCTGATGCCTGTCTTTGGCTGGACCCACCGTGGCTCAACTTGAGGTTTTCTTTAGCTCGCACTATCTATGAGTCATGAGCCATTTTCTTTGTATCACCATAGTGTGTTAATTTAATTAGATTATTTCTCTGTGATGATACATTGCAATATTTAGGAAGCCTCCATGCAAGCTAAACATTATTTGTGTTTAGCAACAACAGAATCTAGGGCGAAGATTTGATGCCAATAAATGTATTTAATATGCATTTTAGCCCCCCGGTGGCTTAGGGTGCTGTCCGTTCTAAGGCGGTGGTTCTGTTGTTGATGACTTTTTGTTTATTGTTACTCCCATTGTGGGAGTCTGTAATTGTTCTATGTTTTGTTGTACGTTACTTTATGTCCATTCTAGTATTGCAATCATCTTGATGGGGAAGAGAGAGCTGGTTGCTTATCTGTATTTGCCTTCCTGGTGTCTCGTGATGGTTGGGCAGCTCTTCCTCGCGGTGCCACGGGGTTGTCTGTAGTTTGTGATTGTGGTATTTCCTGATCATACTCACTTACTATTTTTAAGCCCCCACCAGTGACTTAGGATTATATCCGTTTAAAGGCGGTGGTTCTGTTGGTGCTGATTTATTGTTGCTACCATTGTTTGTGGTGGTTTTGTGTTTGGTCCTTGTTTTGTTATTCAGTCCTTTGTGTCTCTCTAGTTTTGCAATTATCTTGATGAGAGAGAGAGAGAGAGAGAGAGAGAGAGAGAGAGAGAGAGAGCTAGTGAGCTAGTTGGTTTACTTTAACTGTCTACCTGATGTCTTGTTACATGGTTCACCTGCTGTATCGGAGTCAGAATTAACAGTATATGCTTGGAAACTTTACATAGGGAGCTAGTTGCTTTACATTAATATATGAGCCAGTGCATGAGATTTCCAACAATGTGGTATGTGCGTCCAGCAAAGTAAGTAAGGGTGTAAAGATCAGGAATCGATACAATCAAGTACCACACCTGACCCAGGATACCAATGGGAAAGTGACAAACTCATAGTAAGACGCCACAAACGAGAGCCAAGAGGTCATCCCTTTCCCAGCAGGTGACCACAAAGCACATATAAACAGACGCGCACAAAGACATAGCAACCACAGGACAGAAAAAACATAAAAGATCCACAAAAGAAGTACCGCCTTGGAACGGTCAGGAAGCCTCAGATCAGCCTGCGCATACGCGCAGTCTGATCTGAGCCTTTGCTAGTCACTTAAGTATTCTTTGATTGTAAGCTACTGAACACCTTTGGAGATTCTAAGCTTAAAGGGAGGCTGCACAGACTCGTTTGAGTCTACACTTATCAAAATGCCACATTGTTGGAAATCACATGACACAGCTCAATTATGTGACTCTTCCTCACGATGCCCTGGGTTGGTCTGATTGTGACATTTCCTGGCCATCCTCACTAACTTATTGTTAGGTTTTGACTCTCTTGTGTTGTTGTCAACTTCCCATCTGTGTCTTGATCCACATCAGAACTAAGGGTGGAGTTGGAACCGTTATATATGTCTAAGCCCATCAGTATTTTTGCTGTCCGTTCCAAGGCGCTGGTTCTTTTGTGGATCCTTTTGTTATGTATGTTTCATGTTTGTCTTTGTAATGTTGTCTTGACTTTTTCTTGCAGCCTTGTGGTCACCTGCTGGGCTCTCTTGTGTGTTGTGTTTTCTTCCGGGTCAGGTGTGGTACTTGATTGTATTGATTCCTAACCTTTGCCTTCGTCTCTGCTTTTAAATGGTTTATTTATCGTACACAATAAGTTAAAAGTGTATTCTAGAGAATTTGAACGTGGATAGTGCTGCACAACAAGTTTTATATCAGAATCCATGCACATAGCATTTATCTAAGAATGGTAAACGTTGGTGCCCGTTATTCTGTCGCTTGATCTTCCATTTCGCCACCCACTGTGTCTACCTTATAATACATTCGGGTTTAGAGGCTGAAAAATAAGATCATAAGAACTAGAGAAATAACTTGGTAATTGTATATTACAAAATGATATCAAAGTAAAGCCTAATAGCTTAGAAGAGTTTTCTTCCTACCCTGAAAGTTATGATAAGCATGTGTTGTTCTTTAAACAATTTTACAAGGTTTGGTTGTGAATATACTGGCTCAAAATATAGCCATTCAAAACAAACAAAAAACAATATAACCGAACCAGTATTATACAATGCAACTTGAAAACACTCTTTAACAGTTAACCTATAGAAGCATAGCTTCCATTTATGAGACATTGACAAACAGTGCAGAACTAGATCAGACGCAGCAAAACGCGGTATCTGATCAGATTCTGCACTGTTTGCTGCCAGAATTTACTATTAAAATTTGAATGAAATTGTAATTTACTGCCCAACATTAAATTCGATATAGATTCTTACAATTGATAAGTGGCAAAATTTGAAGATTTTTCACAATAACAGACCACAGACAAACTTAAGACACACTTTGAGGAAGAGATACAGAATAAAGACTGCCACAAGACAGCAATAACACAATTAAAGTAAGGCAATCAGCTCTCTTTCTTTCTCAGCAAGATGGTTGTTTTGTTTGTTTGTTTGATTTGATCCTTAACACCCCATCAACAATCTTTCAGTTAAACAGGGACGGGTCTTCCTGGGTCGAACCAATACTCAGCTAGGATAAATGTGTCTTGCTCAAGGACCACAATGCAGTGACACCGGTGATGCTCGAACCCGCGGCCTCTCGGTCTCGAGTCAAGCACTCTACCACTGAGCCACTGCGCTCCCTGCAAGATGGTTGTAAAACTAGACAGGGCACTGAGCATTGCATTACAAAGCATTACAAAGGAAGGACCAACCACAAACCCTACACACATTGGGAGCAACCACCACCACCACCACCACAAAAACAACATAATCACCGCCGTAGAACAGACAGCAGCCTAGATCACCGGGGAGGGGTGGGGCTTAGGTATATGTTACTTGCCTAATCTTTGCCCTAATTCGTTTTTTATTTATTTGTTTTCTAGTGACAAATCAGTATATACTCTCCATCACAATGTCCAAAAGCTTATCCATAAATGTATCCAGAGGTATTCGTGCGCGACCAGCAATCCCGCTTGTTAAGTTTTACTTTTCAGTACTGAGCACTGTGTTGTCTATTTTGAAGCTATACGCGGCAATGTTCCCCATTGTTTTATTCTGTTCGTCGGCTCCAAGTACCTGATTAGCGCTCCAGGCTTTCTGCGCCCTCGAAGAGAAGCCTGTTTAAATTCCCTAATCTCTCGATGGATCAACTTTTCAGCCTCCTATCAGCGGTCTCTATCGTCTACTTAATAGATTTCTCAGTTTGAGAACATTTTTCGGAAACTCTACACTCATTTTAAGAGGCATTTTTAGAGAAGCTTATTTTTTTACACGAAAATTTCTTGTATTAAATAGGTGCCCTGTTGCGTGCATTCCTTTATTAGATCGGTGTGGTAAATATCAACGTCTGATTAATGTCTACTTCTAGTCAGATTTATACGATATTATAGTTAACGCATATATCTAAAGTCACTTTGAGAATGGATATAATTAAAAGCTAGCATGAACCGACAAGACGCAACTTTATAAAAATGCCTCTAAGCATTTTAATGCTTTTTTATGCAGTCGGGTACACATGTATTCAATCTTAATATTAAACAATTTAGTACAATGTTAACAGCAAACACAAAAATGTGATAATATCATATAATGTAAGTTGTGCTTTAGAAAATAGTTTTATTCCACTTACCTGATGCTAAAGAGAATTCATTCATTTTATCATTTTATGGCTAACAATCTCAAATGACTTGGGCAAATGAACTACCTGCAAAAACATAATCACAATGCACAAACGCAAAAATCAAACTCATGAAATTTTACCAGTTGATAAAAATAGCTAGTAACAATAACACGTAAATTCGAAATGGTTTCTTCCGAATCTTAACGTTGGAAACTCCATTTGGCATAAATGGGTTCTATTAATAATACCTTAAAACAAAATATGCTAGCAAACGAGATACGTAAACCCATAATTTAAACATTCATGCTGAACTTTATAGTGGGATCAGATATATATTTTCATCTTATTCCACGATGGTAATGAGACACAGAGAAGCCTCTGGAAAACTGTACAAAAACGTAAATTCTGGCTCGTCTGAGCCGTCGCTGGTCCCCTATGCTATAATGAGCAGTCTTAATGTGTGGACTTCGTAAATGCCTTTAAATGTGTACAGACGCATGAATGTACAAAATATGAAAACTATGAAATTTTGCACAGGTTTAATATGTTTTACATATCGCATGAGTATAACAGAAAATAAGGACTATCACATGCATATTAAGAAGTTCTTTTTTGTCTTAAAAATTTTGTCATCTCGTTATCCAAAGTAAGTATTAAGGGGAATTCAGCTGCGCTGCACAGTTTCTACCTATATACGGCGGATACCGGTGAGTAGGCAATTTAGAACATATATTTTTTAAATTGCACTGAATCGCAATCTTGACAGGAAAGGCTGTACCAACAACCAAGAAGCATATTAAAAGCAAGTGAGTATGAAGAAAAAAATGAAAACGAAAAGGGGAGGAAAAAAATGGGATCGAAAGCTTTTTTTTATAAAGTAAGTGAGTATGATCAGGAAACACCACAATCACACACTGCAGACCAACCACGGCACCGTGAGGAAGAGCTACAGAACACTAAATGTCACAAGACATCAGGAGAAAAGCAACCAACTCTCTCTTCCAATCAAGTTGATTGCAAAAATAGAATGACAAAAGGTCTGATATTTATTTGACATTTACCGTTGCTATTGTAACAGAAAATAGCCACAGAAATAGGCTAAAATAGGGAAATGGTCATTTTGGACCTCCATTAATGTTGAGCATAAACAACTACCAGCAATTATTATTACAGACACGAAGCACAATATATGGAACGATTAGTTTTTTGATATTTAGCTATGCTTATATCTAATCCTTTACAAAGGCTCAGATTTCGTTCAACATGTCCATTTCTCTATATTAGCCTACTTCAGCGGCCATTTGCAGACACTATAGCAATGGCGAAACTTAAATAATGCCAGACTTGTGTCATATTGCTCTAATAAACCAATCAGTGAAAATCGTGAAAACAATTTCAATCTTTGACTTCAAAGTGGCGGGGGATATCCTTCTAATGCACTCACCTCTTCTTCCGGTTCGGTAATTTTATTTACGTTGTCGAAAAACGGTGATTTATGTCTATTGAATGATTTCCTTCCGCTTTCATTTCTTCAAAATTTAATGAAATTTCAATGAATCTATGTTTCTTTCTTAAACTTTAATGAGAAAACTATTATTTCATAACCGCATAGTAATAGGGATGTTCGCTAGGGAACCCATAAAGTCCTTGAAACAGGTGCAGACTAAATTTCTGTCAGTGTTTCTTTTTATCCTTCGTTCATATCAGCAGGCAGTTGTTTTAAGCTTTACAACTAATTCACTTTATTGTTTCTACGTCGCTATAAAATTAACAACATTATCAAGAGAACCATTATTCATAATCTAGTTTTTCATATTTTCCGCTAATAGCAGGGCCATTATTCATTACATGTTATAATCGTGTAGTTTCTTCAAGCTAAATTAATTATCTAGCCTGTCACATTCCCTCTAATGATCCTATTCTAAATGCAGCTAAATATCTGATAGGCTGTTATTACCAATACACACTTCATTGTAAAGTGGCAAACGCCTTTAAATTTCCACTATATCAGCGGTGAATTGATTATTTTATAAGGCTATCATAAGGCAGTGGGCGTTCCCTACACGGTCGGCGGGTTCCCACAGATGGATTGAAACCAGTAATTTGAACATATTAGGCCTTATTAGAGTCGCCCCAACGCATCTGCTGTCAAATGGTGGCTCTTTTGAAATACGGTAAAATTTCACATTTATTTTTATATATAGTAAAACTCGGTTTTATTTGACTTGTGTACTGAAAGTCTGACATCTTTATGAGCAAAATTTATTTTTACACTTGGCCAGAATAGGATGAAACGGGCGTACGACTTAACAGACATTTTGTCCAAGCAAAATGAAGCTTAAGTATAGGGGGTGAAGTATATTATGTGGTCAGAGGGTTCAGGAATTGCAAAAAAAGACAAAGGTACATATCAGGCTGATCAGTGAATTGTGTTATTCAATCTCTTGGAAGTATGATAATGTAACTTGCTAATTGCAGAATTCCAATATTCTAGCTAGTCTCTGTAGTTTAGTAAACTTGTCTGGGCTTTACCAGGCCGCATTCACAGAGACATGTGTTCTTGCGTTGAAACGCTTTTATCACACAATGCACGATGAGGTAATTCTATTCTATCATCTCGTGCAAGTTTAAGATATTGCATTTGGTTGTATATGATATACATGCATATGCAATATCCTCGTGCACGATTTGGATGTACGTGTTCTATGTCCTCACGGTGTCGTGGGCTGGTCTGCAGTGTGTGACTGTGGCATTTCCTGCTCATAAGCACTTAATTTGGACATAACTTTTTGGATACATATAATACATCACCTAATGCACTATGTATTATTTGAACTTGGTTACATATCATACACCCCATTGTCCACCACGTAGAGATTGTATTTGGTCGTATAGTTTTCGGCTTAGATATTGCTTTGACTATACCTCATAGATTATTTAGTACACGATGTGGAAATTATTTTTTGTTAAGTATCATACGTCATCTTGTGTGATTGTATTTAGCTATATGTAATATGATATAAAAAATAAGGCATTGACTTTAGGTGACAACGCAGTCCTTATCACAAAAATAGTTAACTAGAACGTGTTTTGCTACAAACTACAACTACCAGCAGCAGAGGTATCTCTATTTTGCTAATCAAGTTAACATACTATGATAATACAAAGAAACAAAGGAAAGGGCTTAAGATTCACAGATAGCTAGAACTAAAAGTACCTCAAGTTGAGCCATGGTGGCCAACCAAAAACAATCATAAGGCACCAACCCACCGGTGTTTTGTTTAAAGTCTTAGGTCAGGGTCATCATTGAGTCTAAGGCCTGACTCACCATTGTGCAATTAAAGAGGAAACCATATATATAAACAATGATTGGGTTCATTACCAGGCATGCAGACTGTCACATAATATACCTTCTATATCCCACTCCTTTTTAATACTTGATGGTATTTTTGAACTGATCTGGAAAATAAGATAACGTCAATGGAATGCTCAGCAACTTCAGAGTCAGAGGCTGTTAAAATTGCGTAAAGGTGAATCGGAGAGCATGCTGTTCTATTGTATTTTTATTTTCGTACACCACCTGCACAGTATGAAACCAGATATTTTCATCTTTTAGTCATGCAAAAGCATTTTATATTTTTGTGAACTACGTTACTCTCCAAAAAAGAATTTACTAATTTCTTGATTTTAACAAATAAAAGTCTAGCTACCTTATACTTTTCTGAACCTATCTTATGTGACTCTGATATTTTTGTATTTTCATTAAAAGTTTTGCTTTCTGTAGGGGTATCTCTAAATGTATAATGTTACTTGTCCATCCATGCTTCTGAAGCTTAATTTTGTCTGAACACATTTTATGGTTTGTTTGCTTTTGTATATATGCATATTCCAAATGGTTATATTTCTTTTTAGATAACATAATTAATTACAAAGGTTCTCTAATTAAATAAAATATAAACGTTCAATGATGTTGAATACGTTACCATATGAAATAAAGCCAAGGTAATATAATCTTTGATAGCTTTATACAACCAAATAAAAACATTCATTTTATATATAATCTTAATAATTGTCAAATAAACACTATACGTCGTCTGCATTTATCCAAACAGACAGCTTAATCAAAGAAAATTATAGATGCAGAAAAATAACTTTATTACATAGTATGTATTATTTTGGTTTATCTAAAAGGAGGGTTTAGCTGTTTATGTTAGAAATCTGCAATGCCTGTGATCAATGGCTCTCAAGTATTGGCCTTACAAGTATTTTTGGATTAATTCAGATTACATTTCAGATCTTGTTCAGAATACATTTCAATTTCATTCACAAAAAAGTAAATAAAAGTCTACAACTTTGAGGAAATTGGTAATATCCAACCTTGTTATCTCTGCTACCAAATAGAAGAAACATTATAAGACAATATGATACTATATCAATTGTACGCTCATTGGAAATAAATATTCGATTTTGGTGTGAGCTATACTCAGAAATTCACACTAAAATCACATATTAATGTTAATTTTGATAAATCACATTTCAGTCTAGAATAAATATACTACATATTCTCAAACGGATCAAAATAGTTCTATCAGAAGGCCCAAAATATTTTACAGATTACAATCTTAAAAAACTAAACGGCTTCATGTGACCGAGTAAACAGTATGGAGCATTGGCTTTTTCAACTGTATTAAAGACAGTAACATAATTTACAAATGAGGTTATATACGAGCGTATATACTCAGTTATGTGTATTTATTCATATATTAAGCCATACATTGTTTTTAGTTAAATTTTTTGAGCTCTATTCTTTAAGAAAATTGCCGAATACTGTTATACTACATGCAGTTACTCAATATTCAAATATATAATAAACACATACAAATGTACTATGCAAATCTCACTATACTGAAATTGTTCACTGCGAATATTGCTGACTTTTGATGAGATTAACTACCAAACCGTTACATTCCATAAACAAATGTACTAATATTTAAAATTGGTTGAGCTGACAGGTGCTAATGCAAAAACTGGCATTCATCTTTTTTCTAAAAGGCATAAAAAGGTTAGTGAGTATTATCAAGAAACATAATTATAACATTTAGTAATGGCTACGACTGCACTGGCTGTATGAAGAGTAACATATTAGACAATAATGGAGATGTATGCATGGATTCAGCCATAATTTATCTGGTTGTAGTGTGTTTGTGCTAAGGTTGGGAACATTATTTGATAATTTTGCATGAATAATGAGTTATTTCTTACTTTGTAAGATCAAAATATATGAGAAGACGGTAAACTGTCATGATTTTAAAACCTTTAAAATATTTTATTCAGTTATACATTATACAAAACGATATTGCATAAATCATGATGAAACTTCATATTGTATCTTGTGAGCATCTTAAAAAAATCGAGTACCCATTTCTACAAAACGTAACTGTTTAATCAACCAATTTTAACGATTAGTTTATAAAAGGGAAATACAACGCTTTGGAGGTTTGATTAATGCAATTGGTAGCAAATTTTATTCACAAAAGTACATGTCTGTATAGTGAGAAATAGAACTGGTAATTTTTTTTATCAGATACTTGAATATTGAATAAATAGATGTGATTTAAACACCACAACAATATTCCATCAACATATCTTTAACGAACATAAACAGGTATTTATCATATGGTATGCAGTTTATTTTTCATTATAATCTCTACATATCACTGTTTACATAAACTATGCTTAATAAATTATCAAACCATTAAATAAAATATGTTATCAACTTTAAAATTAGTGTAAGTTAAGTGCACCATACATATTTTAAAGTCCACAGGTAACGTGGTTTCTCATTTAGTTGTTAAGATTTGAAGGTCGAGGAAAAATGAAAATACAGTTGATATACTTTCAAAGTATTTATTTTATATAGATATTCTTGTGTTTGGGTGATTCAACCTTTCAATATGGTAAAGGTACATTTACAAAGAATCAGATTATGTAGAATACCTATTTCAACCTGAATGTTAATTAATGTACAGTTGTGACAAATATATTTTCTGTATATTACCCAAAATTAATTAAGTTGCAATGCGATTGTATAGTATGGTACGATAACAAATACTGGATATCTTATTTGATAAGATTAATAACACTCTGGGATGTTACTTAATAGACTGTGTCTTTCTTTTTTCTAAATAGAAAATGAGGGTGTTATAATCTAAATTAGTTCGAAAATGCTAATAAGATCAGTATCTGAAATGAATTGGCATGTAGCATGAATTGCATCATATTGCAGATGGACAGCTAAAGCCTGTTTAAGATAATGCATAAGGGGCACTATATAATTTAATGGTGTTTTTGTGGGTTTTTGTCACTTTATTTATTTTTATTAAGCTGGTATTTTGGACAAAAAGAGATACTAATTGTACAGTATATACAGCTGCATATAGAATATTATTATTTTATAGATAGAAGATATTCAATTTGATAGTGTAAGGGTGTTCAATAAATATATTTAAATTGAATAAAAACTTTTTATGTAATTGTATAGAGAATAATATGGTAACGCATACAGCACGACTGGAAGGAAACATCTTCTTTCAAAGTTGGAGCTAGTTTACCATTTTATATAAAAGAGAATTTGACCATTAAGAGAATCAATAATGTAAATTGAGCTATATAAGGTGCCCAGAGTGTAATTCAAATTTAAAGGCTTTGATAAGTAGCGTAGTTTTAAGTACACAAGCAGTCACCTTAGCAGAATGCAAATCTTTTTGTTAAACGATATAAAATGTTAAGTTAAAATAACGTAATTTTATAAAGCCCATTTTGCTCGTAATGATGTCTGAATCCAACAAGGGGTAGGTATAACTATATCTTTATTTTTCAACATACGTTACTTTTCAACAACTGGAAAGATACCACTCTGAATACTGCTTTTTTCTAAAATCTTAGTTGAATTGATAATTGTACTAAATAGATGTTGACTAAATTGTTTTGGAATATCTATTCTGCTTTTTTACCCTTGGATTGATGTGAATAAATTAGCCTTCACTCCGGGTTATTATATTTAAAAGGCAATTACAGACATCATATGCAATATATAACTTACAAACATACTTTTTTGTAAAGCTAATTAATGTACCTTTATGATAATAAAATAATACTTTGGACAACTTTACTATTGAATGTTTGTAACCAAACTATTTTAAAACTTATTAAATGATGTAATTTTCATTAGGCTTTGTAATACAACTTACCATACAATCATAAGTTCAAGACTTAGCTATTTTAACATACCGATTAGCAATTGCTTTAGTATCTACTGCAAAAGCCATGATCTAAACGATGAAAACGTATCAAATACATATCTTATAGCGATTCTTGTATGTGTTATGAAAATTCATATAGGTAAAGTAATCAACAGGCCGCCACGGCATAACGTGCCCATGTTCAGAGTGCTAACAAGCTTTATTTTAAAGGGAAGTGAATGGGGTTTCAGAAAAAAATATGTCTACGAAAATCCCTGATATGATGCACAAGGGTCTATTGGTACCTCAAGGTCTAATAGCCTTGTTTCAGTAACTTAGCAGTCAAAAATGGTTTCTATTGTTGAAGTCATTTACAGGGAAATTAATATTTCAAAATTAAAATCATCTCATTTATTTTAAAGTTTAAATGAAACTTTGACATTAGTTCTGGACAAATCCAAGTCCAAAGGTGGGCTTCATAATCAAAGGACTTGCTGTCTGTGAGATTAATCTTCAAGGGGTTATCAGTATTCAGTAAGTCATCGAGATATATTGAAGTATGTCTGAACGCCTCAATTACATCGGCCTGATTATTGTCAGATTTAGGCAACGTGAAGTATATCTCCTAACAAAATAAAAACATATCTGCAACAAGAGGAGCACAATACATACCCATTAGAATACCAACAATGTGTCTACACAATTTAGAGCCACATCTAATAAATATAATGAAGAGCGTCACAAACTTTCTGACATAAAAAACTATTTTTGCTTGCTCTGAAGTGAAAAAACAAGTTTCTCATTACAAGCAAAATAAAGAGAGCCTTCTCTATTTGAAGTGTGTTCAATTAGTTCAGTAAGTTTTTCTTTGATTGGAGTATGAGGTTATGTGGTACAGAACACATATAAGTTATATGTGTACACACAAGATACTAGAAACACTATACATTTTTAATTTATAAAGAACCTCAACGGAATTGATGATATACCAAAAAGACTTTAACAGTCTTCTGAAAAAAAAATCACAATTTTTTATAACATGGTATAGTCCCATTGTATTGCTAATTCTTGTTCATGTACTAATACTGAGTTGTCTATACTTTGACTTTCTGCAATTAAATACATATTATAAAATATGGTAAAACAATTTATGAGAGGAATGGTAAAAATCTACTTTGGTCTATTTGAAATTCAGGTGAGATTTTTAATAAATTAAAAATCTAAAGGGTTTTAGCATCTAGTTTGTCCACATATGATTTCTCTACTCTCTATGCTACAGTGCCTTATAATCTTATCAAAGAAAAACTAACTGAATTAATTGAACCAACTTAACAGAGAGGGCTAATTGTATTTGGCTTGTAATGAGAAACACACTTTTTCCACTCCTGAAGAACCTAAACGATGTAATTTGTGATCATGTCAGAAATTTTGTGAAATTCTCTATTATCTTTTTGACTATATATTTTCAAAGATTCGACTCGAAATTGCATCGACAAATCGTTGGTATTCCAATGAATACTAATTGTGCTTCACTTGTTGCAGATTTGTGATTGTTTTGTTATGAGAAAAACTTCATGTTGTCTCTTTTTGACAAAAATCATGCTGGTGCTATTGAAATATCCAACCTCAACCTCAAGATATTAAGATGACTCTCTTCACTTTGTAATTTGGATATCGAGGCCAATAGTTTCTTTGATAGAGCTCATCCACTTTATGATGCAGCAATTCTTACTAGGTGTTATACTCCACATGCTCTTCGACCTTATATTGACTCAGAAATTAATCATATAAGGCATTTTATCTAAATTTAATTTGTCAATAAAGGAATTGAATTCATTAACTTACCCAGTATATTTAAAGATAAATCTTTTATCTCTTCTATTCCTATGTATTTTGAAAACAAGGAAGCACCTATTATTTGTTATAAGCACAATAAACCTATTCGTAGTACTGTATTTAAGTATAACAAATTAGTAAATGAACTCGATATTGAAACTACTTTTCCTGATTCTTGAGAATGTAAGGAATAAAAGTATTGCTATCAACCTGCTAGTCATATAGTCACAGGTGATTTAAAAATATAACTGATTCAAGAATTTGGTCTATTATATGTAAATAACCTAAATAAAATACAGGTTTCCTTCACTGATAGACTTTATCAAATGTCGTGAAGAAATTGCTGGTTCCTTATAAAAGTTTTGTTATCGATGGTTCAAGCTAGAGCATGTTGAATCTAATGTTTTAAATACTTGGAAATTAAATAGTTTTAAAATTATTGAAGGTAAAATTTCATTTTATTGCAATTATTTCGATCTTCTTCCTCCTTAACCTAAATTCATTTTTAGAAAATTGAAGAAAGGGGGCAGGAATTCCATATGAAGTTTGTTTTAGCGGCTGCAGATAATGCTGCTAACAACTTTGCATTCGTTTGAAAAATGTGCTAAATTAAAACCATAAAGCAAGAACTTAGCACTGCTACGACCTATTAGCATAGTTTGCTTGACGAGAGGGTCTGTCGTTGATAGACGTCGATGTCATATGGCTGCTAAGTTTCGTGTATTTGTTGATGAGGAACATAGCAAGCTTCCTACGTTATATTGGTTACCTAAACTTCATAAAAGCCCCTATAAACCGCGTATTATTGCTAATTCTAGCTCATGTACTACCACTAAGTTGTCTATAATTTTGACTTCTTGCCTTACGGCGTTATGAAATATTGTGAAAAAGTTTATGAGAGGAATGATAAAGATTTATTTGGTATATTAAAAACCCAGGTGAGATTCTTAATAAATTAAAATTAAAGGTTTTCTAGCGTCTAGTGTGTCTACATATGTTTTCTCTACTGTCTATACTACATTGCCTCACAATCTAATCAAAGAAAACCTACCTGAATTAATTGAACACACTTTTAACAGAGAGCGCTCACTTTATTTGGCTTGTAATGAGAAATGCGCATTTTTTTACTTCTGAACAACCTCAAAGATTTAATTTGTAGTCAAAAATAGTGAGTATGATCAGGAAATATCACAATCACAAACCGCAGACAACCCCATGGCACCGCGAGGAGGCCGCTCAACCATGACGAGGCACCAGGAAGACAAATTAAGCAAAACAACCAGCTCTCTCTTCCCCATCAAGATGATTGCAATACAAGAATGGACATAAAGTAACGTACAACAAAACATAGAACAATTACAGACTCCCACAATGGGAGTAACAATAAACAAAAAGTCAACAATAACAGAATCACCGCCTTAAAATGGATAGCAACCTAAGCCACCGGGGGGCTTAAATGCATTTTACAGGTACCAAATCTTCGCCCTAGATTCTGCTGTTGTTGAAGTACAAGAAATATTCAGCTCGCATGGAGGCCCTCAAACTAATGCAATGTATCATCATGAAGAAACACTCTAATCAAATTAACACACCATGATGAAACACAAAAAAAGGGCTCATGACTCACAGATAGTCAGAGCTAAAGAAAACCTCCAGTTGAGCCACGGTGGGTCCAGCTACAGATAAACATCAGGCACCAACCCACCGATTAAAGCTTTATGTCAGAGCCGTCATAGAGTCTGAGGTCTGACCCACCGTCGTGCAATTAAAGAGGAAACCATAGGTATAAACCGTGATTGGGCTTAAAACTAGGCATGCAGACTGTCGCATGATATCTAAGTTTTATCCAACCCCTATATTATAACGTTTTACTATCTTTTTGAATTGATCACTACAATAAAGTTTTCCAACAATTAAATTAAATCACCACAAAAAAGGTTATGATATGCCTTGTTGCAGAAGAGTTTTTGACCGTTCCAAGGCGGTACTTCTTTTGTGGATCTTTTATGTTTTTGTTCTGTCTTGTGTTTGCTATGTTTTGTGCGTGTCTGTTTATATGTGCTTCGTGGTCACTTGCTGGGAAAGGGCTGACCTCTTGGCTCTCGTTTGTGGTGTCTTCTGTGAGTTTGTCACTTTCCCATTGGTATCCTGGGTCAGGTGTGGTACTTGATTGTATCGATTCCTGATCTTTGCAACCTTACTTACTTTTAACCCAATGTTGTATTCAACAATTAACTTTGAGTGTCTGTGGTAGAATTTAGAAAATGTTTTTCGAATTTTATGATATCTACAACCTTGTTTTAATAACTTAGCAGTTAAAAATAAGTTTCTGTTGTTGAAGTCATCAACATTAGAACACACTCTAGCAAAACGAATAAGTTGAGAAATATATACACCATAGGAAGGAGAGCGAGGAACATCTCCATCAAGAAATAGTGTAGGCCCCTGTGTCAAAATTTGGGTTCCCGTGTGCATTTTTTGGTAAAAGTGATTCTTATCGATTTTCATCCAGAAAAATATATGCAGTGCAAGGAAAAAGATGTTTACAATTTTTCTTGCAGTATTAACGTCACAGTGACGTCACAAAATGGGGTACCGTCTTTTCAGTTGCATCAAAGAGCTTATATGTGGTTGGGTTATTTACACACCTAAAATAATCTTATTTTTATGTTTGTTGCATTGAAATGGTTCAAAACGTCTATAGAAACACTAAACTGAAAATTTGTTCAATATGAACTTCAATTTTACGTGAAATTGACGTCAATTTGATGTCAATGTGCTAGAAAAAAAAACATTGCGTACCAAAAGAAAATTCTGGAAATTCGCGTGTGCCTTGTGACTAAAATCAGATCTTAGCATAACTGTATGTTCCTGGCTATGCTTTTTGAAACCAGTAAGCCCTCTGCTGGATGGGGCGTTTAGCTGCTACAGCGTGTTAACTACGTTACCCTCTATTTGTTTTAAAATATAAATGTAATCGAGGCTGTTAAGAGATTATTTGAACCATTTTAATTGGACAAACATTCATATAATTTACAAGAACATTTTATTCCTTACATATATTTATGTTTATAAAAGTTATATGTGTCCATTGTAATGTCATTTATGTTGCATTTTAAGCTACTCCCTTTAAAATCACTGAAATTCTGTTAAATAATTTTCTTTGATAATCTTCCCAGTTAACCTACAGATTTTAAATACATCTTCCTAAAGACTAGTAATGGACCATTATATAGCTGCTAACGGTTTATTTGTATCACCAATACTTTAAGAGTTATGACCTGTTAAATATGATGACCCTGAACAAAAAGTTTATTCTTTAATTCAGCATGAAATTCAATTTTCAAACCTTTAAACACCATGTATGAGCACTCTGTTAATAAGCAAGAGTGAAAAGCCATGCCTAACTTCGTTTCTGGTGTAAATATTAGATTTGTTTTTGTTTGTATGGCATCATGTAACGTATATTACAACTTTCAAGACATTGTATACATTGCTTTATTCCGTATATTATAAGTCATAGGATATTTTATTTCATCTCAAAACTGACTGTGCTTGTTAAAATAGATATCAAAATACCAGTATGTCTGAAGAAAGGATGTATCTGTTTGTATTAAGTTCCTACTAATTATCTATACATATTTACATTTGCAAAATAGTATATATTTGCACTTTTTACATCCACAAAAAATGATTTGCCAAAAAATATAGATTTTAAAATTCATAACAAAGAAAAAAATAGCGCTAAATTAACAGCACTTAGAAGGATACATTTCAATTTTCTGTCAAATTTGTTAAAATAACATAATATTACTGTACATAATATATTATATTGCCATATGTTTATCCAAAATGTTAACAAAGAAAATATATATTTGAGACAGAATAGCTAATATATATTGCTAAGTTTAGAGTTTTGTAATACTTTTCTGAAGAATTCTAAGTTTAATTAAGCTACTTCTATTTAGTTATCTAAAGTGCCTTTAATTAGTTATTGTTTAAAGTGACTGTCTCGAAATCAATTTGTTTCCTGACTTTTAGCTGTGTATGCATATGGTGACGCATTACAGAACCTTTGAAAATAATTTTAGTTTATATACAGCATATATTTCGTTGTGCAATCAACAAAACTGTCCATCACATTCACATTTAGTAAGTACCTTGGATCACTTGCTCAACCAATAATATCTAAAGAACTGTTTTATTGATGAGAAACATTTCCCTGGAAATATAGAAAGTTAGTTATAGTGGTCAGTTTTACTTTAATGGCACATTAGACATGGTCATATACAGGAAATAGGTCAGCTGTTACTATGATACCAATTTAAATAAAGAATTTTCAGCTAAAATTGTACTCGTCGAAATTTGAACAGGTGACGTTCAAGTTATTGTAGAGTAGATTTTACAAAGGTTTTTAGAATGCTTGATAGAAATGTGAAATATTTAAAAAAAAAGCAGTCAAAAGATTAGATATGATTTAGTTTGAGCAATAAATGTTTATATACCTGATGTTTATTTTCACTGAACAGAACGTTGGCAAACTATTACAGGAACCTCGCAAACATGATACATGGAATCATTAATAACAAAATATAACATGTATATGGGTACTTAAGATTAGAATGAGTTGTTAACTTGCCAGGTCATAGATTCAAATGGAGTATGTACAATGCTAACTGTTCAGCATTTAGATGACACTCTTCTCAGTATCATCAACATTGTCACCAATGATAGTCACACATACAAAGTTTAAAAATGTGCATGAACTTATGCATATCTAATTTGCCATGTATACTTTTATTCAATCATCTCTTAAAGATATCACTTTAAATCTCAGAGGTTGGTTTAGCAGTGCCTCATTGTCAATTATGTAATATGTGTGTATGGTATAGTTTACGAAATGTTTAATGCTACATTTTAGATTTGTTCTTTGACAGTAGCGCAAGTATAAATCACGTTGCTTTTAGATTAAAAAATATTTTAGACTATTTTACTGTAATACATACATAAATATTTGGACTATAAAATGCATTGTTTAATCCCTCATTATTATGCAGAGGGGCTAGCGTTCTAAAATTTTGTCTCCAATCTCCATACTACTTTGTGTAAACGAGCAGCGAAGGCTCTGGCAAGTCTACCTACACATATGCACAGGCTCACCTGAACCTTCATTGCTCAACACTGCGACACGTAGCAAAATCAAATGGGCTAATTCCTTTGGTCTGTTTTTTCGTTACTAGTAAATCTATTTTGTTTGGTTTGAACTATGCAAAGAATTATTAGGCTGCAATTATGGATCAACGATACTGTTCACATATGACATGCTAAAATATCAATTTGATATTATCTGCAACAAATTTCCACTGTGAGTCCAATGGGTCTAATGGAATAATGCAGAACAAATAATTTATTTAGCAACAATTTATTGTGAGTCAGCTATTTAAGTAATAGCTACGATATACATGTAATACTTACAATGCCTGGGGGCATTTCTAAGTGATAAGCATATCTCGTCCAACTGTATGACTAAAATGAACCATTAGAACAAATGTTGTTCAGTTTGAATGCTTCACAATAGTTTAAACCCAGACAGAACAGATGATAAGATAGTGCAATATGTCTTTAAAATTCTCTTGTTATGCATTTTACCATCTTAATAGTATTATTTTATCGCCTAATTAGACATCGTTCTGATAAAAAGCAGCTATGACCATAGGGACAGGCGTTAAGTTTTCAAAATCATTTTAGTTTATTTTTTCAAAAGGCAAGGATAAAGGACTGTTTTAAATTCTCAATTCTCGATTTTGACATATTCTTGAGTTGGCCTACAATTAAAAATTCTGAATTAACTTTTTTATTCCTAGTAGTTGTATTTAATAGCTACTGGCTTAAACACTATGTGATGAATCTTACTAAGCTAGTCAATGCTAAAGATTTTTGTGCTATCCCAAATACCATATAATATAATACAATATATTTTACTCAGCATTAAACATATAACAATGTTTTTAACCTACACAATAAGTTAACATATTAATGTAGTTAAATAACAACAATAATTTTCCTGAGGAGCATTTAGAATTTATTCTGACGTGTTTGATGACTTAATATGCGTCTTTTATATATCATTTCACATATAAAAGAGGCAAAATATCAGTGTCAGTGAGATAAAAGATATCATTTAAAAAGCATTTAAGAAAATAAAATGATGTTTACATATTTGATAAAACGCACAGACTTAAAAATTTCGATGTTTGTGAATAAGTTTCAAATTTATTCTTTTATTCATCCATGCGTTGTTGGTATTTTCCTTAAATGACAAGTAATGACAGTTAAATAGCCCACTGGTAGTGTAAACTTAAATAGCGTTCCTTTGTAAATTAAAATTATATTTAAAAGAAAGTAGTGTTTATCACAGTAATGACAGATCCTTCTACTTAGATAACAGTATATTGCTTGCCATTTGCTTACAATTAAAAGGTTATAATGGCATGTATGAATTAGGAGTAATTAGATAAGATTTCCAATTATTTTACAGTAACGTAGAACATTTTGCTATTGCCTGGTATGGCCCCAACCGCTAAAGAGTTAACTTTCATTATTGTGTGGCTTGTAGAATGTGGTTTAAGAAAATTATAGTGTACACCACTCCCCTATGAGGTATTTTGGTAGTCCAATGTCTAGTGACAGCAATGCATAAATAGTTATACATTTAAAGTAACATATATAACTGTAACATCATAGTGCTGTATTGTTAAAATGCATACAGGTTGTTACCTTCCTTTAAAATGTTTTAAGGCAAATAGCATGTCGATAAATAATAATTAGGTTTAACTTGGTTTTTGCAAAATAGCATTCGAAACTATAATAGGGTAACGTAGTTAACATGCTTGTCTAAATATAGGTCAGAGAGCTAACTTATGTCATTTTACATCTTATATAATGTAGTTTCAGAAAAAAATAGTGAATAATATCTTCCCTGCTGTGTGGAGAGGAGGGTTTACCTATTTGAGCTTTCACTCATTCATTTTTTTTTTTCATTTTAGTACTGACGTCACTTTTCCATGTACAGACATCATTTTAAAGTTAATGTTACCTCTTTTAAATCCAGAGTTAGGGTCTATGCCTTGAAATCAACATGTCGCCAGTAAAATTCCTACAATTGATCAAACAGTTAATGTTTATGCCTGCTAGAATTCATAACACCCCACTTTCGAGCCTTAAATAAGCTAAAAATGGGTACGTCACTTTGTGACGTCATTGTGACATTAAAACGCAAAAGAAAAATTGTAAACATCTTTTTTCTTAAACAGAATACATTTTTCTACAAGAAAATGTATGTTTGACACTTTTACCAAAAAAATGCACACGGAATTACACAGCGGCCTACACTAAAAGGGAAAATTTATTATTTCAAAATTAAAATCATCCCGTTTATCATAAATTTTAGAAGAAACTATGCCATTTGTTATTGACAAGTTCAAGTCAAAAAACGGAGCTTCAGTATCAGAAGAATTCGCCTTATTTAACTGAAGTTCAGTGGGATATATCTGACCTACCATTTGTTCAAAAAATAAGGATTATCAATATTAAGTTAGTCATCTAGATATCTGGAGGTTGAGTTTAAAGCTTCAATAATATCAGTTTGATAGCCAAAGAGAAAACATTCTGATACTGATGTCTGTAATTTAAACTTGAAGGTCGAATGCTCAAGACACTAAGCCAAAGAGTAGACGCTCTGACACTATTGTAAGTAATTTAAATTTGAAGTTCGAATGCTCTAGACACGTAACCAAAGAGTAGACCCTCTGACACTGTTGTCAGTGACTGAAACTCGAACCTCTAATACTCTAGACACCAGTAGATGTCAGTAATTGTAACTGAACGCTATGCAAAATATATCATGTGTAGATATTCAAACTTGGAGTTATCGCTGTAATGCAAGCTTTTTCTAAAAGGTGGTTGAATTTTTGAAATAATCTGTTTGTTGAACTTTGCCTTTTTAATCGGATAATAATAACAATACGACTTGGTTCTCAATCGAGTCTATGGTGCAAATGACCGTTTTAGAGAACGCTCGTGGGTTGATTGTGGTATTTCTATGTCACAGTCACGTGTTTTTCCTTTGGAAATCTGCAAACTGAGTAGATCAAGGTACAATACAACACATAAAGCAGCATCTCTGCAGGTATTTCCTTTTTGCAAAGATGAAATCAATCTCCATGGACAGACATACAATATGATTTAGAAATACAAATGTATGTCACGCGACCTTCAGAGTGTATATGAGATCCTCCAAGCCATACTTATATACTGTTATTATATTGGATGGAAGAATCATATTGATCAGACAAGAAATGGTTAAAGTTCAAGAGCATGATAAATGGACTGATAACTGGTGCTGATCAAGCACACAAGGAACATTTGAATTAACTGAAAATGAACCGGTATCTAGCAAGGAACAAATTGGCATGCGTGTATATTGAGGATTCCGATCAGTCTGGGCATCCACGCAGTCTGATCAGAGTCTTTATTTTCCGTCTGAAGAAACCTTATACTCTTGGCTGCCGATCGAGCGCCCAACAAAGAC
Source organism: Loripinus fragilis (assembly GCA_964019695.1). Classification (NCBI taxonomy): domain Eukaryota; kingdom Metazoa; phylum Mollusca; class Bivalvia; order Lucinida; family Lucinidae; genus Loripinus; species Loripinus fragilis. Next base: position 142,179,296 of record OZ026515.1, read on the forward strand.
TCTGATCAGGCTGCGCTTCCGCGCAGCCTGATCTTAGTCTTCGATGGGCGCAGATGTCAACTTAAACTTTTTGCTGGATTCCGGCTCCTGTTTTCTGTTTCAGTTACCTTGCTCAGATTCTATGATATAACAATGTCAAACAGTCGTTTAGAATAAATGAAGGAGTGATAAAATGATGTCGAAAGCTATCGTAGTTGCCATTTTCGACATCTTTGATATGATATATCAGATATTTCCATCTCCGAGTCACAAAGACTACATCATGCTGTGACCGCCGCTTCTTGAAGCATTAAGTTTGAAAGGGAAATATGACGATCATATATCACAGAAATAATAGTAGCGTTGATAAGCGTGATGAAAAAAATCTGTTTTGTTTCTCTGACGTTACTTTATATTGAATGTCGATAAATGTTGTGCCTAAATAATCAGCGTAAATGCGCTCGTAATTATTTTGCTACTTGATATGATTTACGGGGAATTTTTAGATATAAAACCTATTATATCATGTTGTGTTTGCATAAATAGAAAACGTTTTCTGCTGCCTCAGTAGAAATGGCACCATTTTGTAGACTTGCTGAGCATATGGACTTCCAACATGGCCCTAGTTATAAACATTTTCATGCGCAACTCACATGAGCATGGAATTTGTTTTCTTTATAATTAAAAAATAAGACGAATGGCTTGCAAAAAGTTAAAGATGGTCTGGTCATAAATTTGAAAATGCCAAAAAAATAAGCCCTGGATTGCCTTTATGTGTTTGTGTGTCTAAAATTGTGTTCTGATATCGTGTTTTAACAACAGCAGAATCCAGGGCGAAGATTTAAGGTTGTTTTAGCTCTGACTATCTGTAAGTCGTGAGCTGCTATTTGTTTCATTATAGTATGCTAGATTGTTTCTCTGTTGGGAGTAGGAAGCCTCCACGTGAGCTAAATATATTTTGTGTTGCCCCCTCTCCCACCCACACCTCCAGTAGCTTCCAATGCTGTCCGTTCTAAGGAGGTGGCTCTGTTGTTGTTGATTCATTGTTAATTGTTGCTCCCATTGTGTATGGGAGTTTTGTGTTTTGTTATGCAGTACGTAGTGTCATTTTTTGTTTTACAATCATCTCGCAGAGAGAGAGAGAGAGAGAGAGAGAGAGAGAGAGAGAGAGAGAGAGAGAGATGGCTGCTTTATTCTAATTGTCTTCTTGCTGTCATGTGGCTATTAGTGTTCTGCATCTCTTCATCACAGTGCTTTGGGCTGGTTTGTAGTTTGTGATTGTGACATTTTCAGGTCATACTCACTTACTGTTTGGCCTGTAAAATATATTAAAGGCCCAGTTAGCTTGGACTGCTGTCCGTTCTGTTGTTTATTGGTCTACTGTTGCTCCAATTTCTAGTTTTGCAATCAACTCCCTGAGGAAGAGAGCTGGCTGCTTTTTCTTACTGTCGTCTTAGTGTCTGTATGTCTCACCCTCGCAGTGCAGTGAGTTGGAATGTGGTGTGTAATAGTGGCATTTTCCTGTTCATTCTCATTTGCCTTTTACAATATGTATGGACCGAATTCCTTTTTGCTCTTTTAGTAGAAGGCCATTCAATTGTCATTCTATCAAAAAGTTTTAATCCTGAAACTTGAAAGAACAAGACTTTCAAAGCTGTCCAATTAAATGAGTATGGATAGGACATGCTCAACCACAGACTGCAGACCACCCCACGGCACCATGACGAAGAGACAAAGAACACAGAGAGCCATAACACAACTAAAGTAAAGCAAACGATATGCAAATAAAGAATTATAAAAAATAAAGCAAACGGCTTTCTCTTCCCAAGAAAGACGATTGCTAAACTAAAAAGCACTAAGAACCCCACCACAAAACAAGAACCCAATCCAAAAAGACTCACACACAATGGAAGCAACAATGAATAAACACCATCAGAATCACCCCCCATATCGGACAGCAGCTCTGGCCACTGGGGATGGGGGATGAGGTGGTGCCTATACTAACGGCATTTTAAGGATCGAATCTTCGCGCTAGATTGTACTGTTGTTAAAAGACTAAAAGTGTTTACTCGGATGGAAGTTTCAAAACTTATGCAATGCATCATCACAGAGAAACAATCTTATCAAATTAACATACCAATTTGAAATAAAAAACGGCTCTTGAATCACAGATAGTCAGAGCTAAAGACTGTCATAAGTTGAGCCACGTGGGCCCAGCCAAAGACAAACATCAGGCATCAACCCACCGACGAAAGTTTAAGGCCAGGATCGTCGATGAATCTGATACCTAGCCCACCGTCGTGTAGATATAAGGTTTGTTTTCTCCATAGGTGGAAATTTGTACATTCTCACACTGCACCATCTACGACAGGACTCCATCAAATCACCGAACCGAAGGTGACTGAACAAATAAGCTAGAAAATATATACACCATAGAATTGGGAGCGGGCAACATCTCCATCAAGAAATAGGAAATTAACTGTTTCAGCATTTAACGCATCTCATTTATTGAAAAATTTACATGAAACTATGTAAATTGTTATAAAAAAGTTTAAAAAAGGGGGCTGATGCTTGTATTCGGCTTGGCACACCGTGGCTCAACATGAGATTTTCTTATGTGTTTCTTTCTGTGAGCTAAGAGCCCGTTTCGTCATGGTATGTAACTCTGATGTGATTGTGTCTCTGTGATGATGCACTGCAAACGTTATGATGCCTCTGTACGAACTACAGTTTGTGTGTTTGTGCGTGTGTGTTTTAATAATGACACAATCTAGGACAAAGATTTGGCAAGTAATATGCCTTTAAGCACCCCCACAGTGGCTTCCACTTCTGTCCGTTTAAAGGTCAATGTTCTTTTGTTGGTGGTTCAATGTTTTATTGCTCACATTGCTAATGGGCTTTGTGTGTTTGATCTTCGTTTTGTAAAATAGACCTGAGTGCCCTTTTTAGTTTTGCAACCATCTCTCTTTTTTTGTTCTTGCTGTCATATGGTTGTCAGTGATCTGTGACTCTTTCTCACGGTGCTATGGGATGGTGTGCAGTGTGTGATTATGGCATTTCCTGATCATACTAACTAAACTTTTCAGTATCAAAAGAATTTGCCTTATGTAACTTATGTTCTGTGGGATATACACTGAACCGAAGTTCTAAGTAGCCACTTTTCAATTTCTTTTTTTTTCTGACTAAGCCCTACTGATATTGAAACGAATTTTTTGCCAAGTATGTGCATTGTAATAGACTAAAGTTAAGTGATGTTTTGGAAGAGTTTTCTATCACTTCTCGATTTTTGGGTTTAAAAATGCAAAAATCAACTTTTTGAGGAAAATACGCGTTTTGAGTGCAGTTTTTATCGAATTCAAGTACAGGTGATTTCAAACCTGCCTAGTCGACATGAAAAACACCAAACACTTGACATTTTGCTTATGACAGATTTTTTATGAATTTTTTAAAAATTGATAATTTTTCGAATTTTCCGAAATTTTCAGAAAAGATCAGCACATACTAAAATCATTGTATGTGTTTTATTTCATGTTATTGTGTTTAGCAAAACACCATGCAACTTTATAAGCCCATTTTCTAACGAAATTTATTACTTATTTGGTATCCACTTCCGTTTTTTAACGTGAAACTTTAAAGGTCATTTAAATGGCATTTGTTGAAGATTTATTTTAATTTTTAAGCAGAACAGTGGTACCAATTCATAATGAAGAACCCCTGAAAATGGCACTGCTGTGCCGCAGATAATTAAGCGTACAGACCAATGCAAAGTGAGTATGCAAACTGCATGGTTAAGCTAAAATACTTTGATTAAGTTTTGGACCGTGGCTATGTTCATGTTAACGTTGAAGAGAAATGGAGTGTTCAATTGTCAAAAAAACTTTTGATTCTTTTCATCTTATATCACAGCTGTTATAAACATCTTCAAACTAATTAAAATATAAATGGATAACGTATCTGATGAATACTTTATATCACATTAAAAAGTGTGATTTTTTGAAATGATGGTACCTTTATTTGGACTTCGTCTGTGCAACGTCTACCAGTCATTTTGAAATGACATAATTTGCAGAGTCTTGACAAAGCCTTGAACATTTTTATAGAATTTAAATTTTGTGAGAGCGATTTTTACTTTCCGAATGGGAACAAAAATTGTATGGTGGCTACTTATAACTTCGGTTCAGTGTATCTGACTTACCATTTGTTCAAAATGAGGATTATCAATATTAAGCAAGTCATCTAACTTAGACATCTTGAAGTAGAGTTAAATGCTTCAATAACACCAGATTGATTATTTTCAGAAAGAGACAACATGAAGTCGCTTTCATAACAAAACAAAACAAATCTGCAGCAAGAGGAGCACTATTAGTACCATTGGAATACCTACAATTCGACTATGATGTAGGACGTTTATCATAATCCTCACCAACAAACATAAACTTAGAATCATTTGTCACAGATGCCTATCATCTACAGACCTCTTCCCAAGCAAATTATGCTTATATGTTGTAGCACTGCTGAGCTTCTCTCAAACGACCACAACATTGTAAGCAGCCTCATTTACAGGCGCTAACACAAACTTCCTGGAATTCCTTGACCCCTTTCTTCGAATGTCTAAAAGTAAATTTAGGCTTATACTCATACTCACTTACTATTTTTTAGGTGGAAGAAGATCTATATTTCTGGAATAAAATGAATTTTTTCAATCTAAAATATTATATAAAAAATAATTTCCAAGTATTTAAAGCTTTAGATTTAACTCTGCTACTTTTATGCATTTGTAGAAGGTCACATTTTTCTGTTCCTACAAAATTATTTAAAATCCTAACCCGAGTGCTTCAAAGGAGAAAGTAAAAATCAAGTGAGTATGGCCAGAAAATGCCAGAATCAGAAAGCACAATTTCATTTTAGCTCTTACTGTAGACGGACACCTTGCCACCACATTTGCCAATGTGCTTTCACTTCTGGCCAGTAGTTTCAGAGGAGACTATGTTTAATGTGTTTATATAGGCATATATGGGAACCCAGCCACGACGGCTGGCAGTCATATTGTTTGAGTGATCAAACAGTAAACTTGTAATCAGGAAATGTAACAATCACATATGTCAGGCGAACCCATGGCACCATGAGGAAGAGTCTATGAGCAGATTGCGAAACTACTACTATATCACAAAACAAGAACAATACACGTATCTCCATCAATGTAACAAATAATGAACCACCACTACCACCAACAGAATCGCCACCTTAGAACGGAAAGCAGCTGCAGGGAACTTAAATGCATTGTACAGGCCTTAGATTCTACTGTTGTTAATGCCCACAAATAGTTTGGCTCGCATGGATGCTTTATGACTTCTTATATGTATTACCTGAAAGACAAAAAGAAATCCAACTGACTGTGATGAAACGAAGAAAATGGCTCACAGACAGCCAGAGCTAAAGAAAACTACCAATTCAGTTGCAATGGGCTCAGCCAAAGACAAGCATCAGGCACCCGTACACCGATGACAGTTTAACTGTTTTATGTCAGTGTCGTTATTAAAAACAAGAAAAGTGAGTTAGACCAGATAATGCCACAATCACAAATCACAGACCAACCCACAGCACTTCGAGGAAGAGACACAGAACATCAACAGTCACACAACAGCAAACTAAGACCAACATTACAAAATGAGGACCAAACATAAAACACATACCGGTACACAAAGGAACCAACAGCAAAAGAATCACCATCTATGAAAGGACACCATCCGAGGCCACTGGAGGTCTGAAATATATTTTACTGAGCAAAGCTTTAGCCTAGATTATGTTGTTGTTAAAGCACAAAAACATGTTTAGCTCGCATGTAGTGTGATTGTGGTATACATATGTAACCTCTTCCTTCCACAACACCAGGCACTGGATTCATGCGTTCCTCTCTATGGACGAGCCTGTTGTTATTGTCTTTTTTGTTACTGTATGCTATACACCATTGGTGGATGTATTTCGCGTTTGATCCTAGTTTATTAGTGTGATGTATTCTGCCATTTTTTACTTGGAAAATAAACTTGCTTTATCTGTGTTCTGTTTGATTTTAACAACTGCAGAATCTAGGGCGAAGGTTTGGCCAGTAAAAATAATTTAAGCACCGCATTTTATCATAGTATGTTAATTTGATTGGATTGGTTCACTTTGATGGTGCATTATATAAATTATGAAACATCCATTCTTGCAAAGACATCTATTCGTATAGCTGTTTAAATCCATTGTCAAATGACGAAAATCCATATTCAAATCGGGAGATTCGCGTGCCGTTTGAACATGGGTTTGAACCTGAAAAGACTTAAAAAGAGCCCTGTATTATTTGCATGACGTTATATATGGAAAGCGTTGCGGACCAGACTGATCATTTCGCCGATGCTTTTGTTCGCGAAAACGTTGCGTAATGTTATGACGTTGTGACGACGTTATGACGTTCGAACGTTAACAGCCGACGCCATTTTGTTAAGAGAAATCCAGTGTAAGAAAATGGACAATTTAATGTTTTAGTAGCGTTTTCGGTGCGATTTGGGTTGGAATAGGGTAAAATATGCAAGAATAACGATTACACATGTTTGTTTCATTGCATTAACACTTGCCGGGTCCCTAGGGGGATGTTTAAACACTCGGCCTATCGGCCTCGTGTTCAAACTGCTTCCTCGGAACCCAGCAAATGTTAATGCATGAAAAACCATGTGTGATCCCTATATTCGAGCTAAACAACGACGTGATTTTAGATTAAGATTAGACCAGTGAAATATATGTTGGGCCCGGTGGTGTCGGCTGCTGTCTGTTCATAAGGTGGTGGTTCTATTGTTGTTGATTCATTGTTTATTGTTGCTCCCAATGTATGTGGAGGCTTTGTATAAGGTCCTTGTTTTGTAACACAGTACGTATTGTCCTTTCCAGCTTTGCAATCATCATGCTGAGGAAGAGAGGGTCTCTTTACTTAAAATAATTTGAGCCAGTGCATGAGATTTCCAACAATGTGGTATGTGCGACCAGCAAAGCCTCAGATCAGCCTGCGCATACGCGCAGTCTGATCAGAGCCTTTGCTAGTCGCTTGAGTATTCTATGATTGTTAAGCTACTGACTGAACACCAATTGAAGTTTCTAAGCTTAAAAGGAGGCTGCAGAGGCTCGTCCGAGACTACACTTGTCAAAATGTCAAATTGTTGGAAATCTCATGCCGCGGCTCCTTTAATTGTGTTCTTGCTATCATATGGCCGTTAGCATCCTTTGTCGTTTTCTCGTGGTGTCATGGGTTGGTCTGTGATTGTGGCATTTCCTGGTATTATTCACTTGCTCTCTGTTCTAATAATTGAGCCGCGGCATGAGATTTCCAACAATGTGACTCGGACGAGCCTCTGCAGCCTCCTTTTAAGCTTAGAAACCCCCAATGGTGTTCAGTCAGTAGCTTAACAATCATAGAATACTCAAGCGACTAGCAAAGGCTCTGATCAGACTGCGTGTATGCGCAGGCTGATCTGAGGCTTTGCTGGTCACACATACCACATTGTTGGAAATCTCATGCACTGGCTCATTTCTGGTAGGCCCAATGATTATCGCATATTGTGACATTTCCTGGTCCAAGTCATTTGGTAGATGCGACCCAATCTAAAACCATTTCAAGTTGGATGGGAAGTCCAGTCTGCAATGTTCCGTTTGGTTTCAGATGTCCTGCTGAACATTGTCCACATTGTTAAAAGTGTGAGGAAGGAATTGACAACCAATACATATATTTATTTTACATGTTATTTACCTCATAACTGACAATCAACAACGGTAGGGACATATGCAAATACACAAACATACTTTGGGCAAATTTGCTATAGACCAGGGCCCGGAATTACAATGCCTCCTTAGAGTTAAGGAAGACTTAAGTTTTGATTTTTCAAGATGCGAAAAATAACGTTTCAAATTGATTAAAATCAAAATAGTTTCATTTTGACCACAAGTATTGCATCGATCCAGGCAATTTATTTAGCATCTAATATAGCATGTTGAAATATCAATACTTAACTTAAGTCTTCCTTTACTTTAAGGAGGTGTTGTTATTCTGGGCCCTGTTCTTATAATCTTATAGCGTGCAGAAGAACTATTAAATAGATATTTGGCCGTTCTTGGTGACAAATGCACAATTACATTAAACGGTGAAATGTGTCTTTAGAACAATCACTTTGGAAGTATTTTAAATATCAGTTTCGCCCCCTTCCCAATTATCCAGCATGGACCGAGTTAAGCCAGATAAAATGCATGATGTCGCGTGGAAACAACAAAAGTTGAAACCTGCGAAGTTGGCTTTACACCCTTAAAAATAGACACGGTGTTTCTTAGACACAATTGTTTACTCCATCTATCGTGTATATAAGATATTCTGGCTTAACTCGACGCATGCTGGGTAATTCTAATGATTTTTGACGAAAACTCTTTCACGTATACCATGGAAGTGTCAAACAGTTTAGTGCCAGATTAGGACCAACGTTTTGTCTGGCCTGGATTGGGCCCAAACATTTCGCGAAGTCATCAGAAGAAGATACCAGCAGACAAAAAGTATATAAAGCAGACTGAATGTAAGGTGCAGGGTTTCGTAGGGACATTTGGGTATTAGTAAATGTAGCACAACAAAGTATCTTTTCTACATTGACTGTTTGTTTTGTTTTGAATGTTACACTTAAAGATTAACAGCATTTGAATCATAATAGTCGTTGTTGTGAGGAACAGTTTAAAAACGCAAAAACATTCCTGTCCATTCGAAAATTATGCCTATTTGAATCTCGAACTGGCAAGTTTGTTTTCCAAAAACAGACTTGGAAAACTAAAAAAAAATTCTATCCCACAATGCAAAATTCTGTGGTGTCAAATGTGGTTTGATCGAAATGTTTGCCAAGGCATAGACGTTGGTAAACTTTAGGATGCTTTTCTACAATAGATGAAAACTGATCTCGTATAAGTGGTTTTGTGGTATGTTTTGTTAAATTTTAACGTGATTTGAATTTTATGCTTTGAATAAAAAATAAATTCAGTTTAAACATGCATTTGTTTAATTCTAAATAATACAAACATTAATAGTTTTATGTTTAACTATTTTGAAACATTAAAAAATAATTCAAAATCATATCAGCTTAAATGAAATGTATAAATTGTAAAATTTCAAACCAAATGTTCAAAAGTAAATTTCCTGGCTTTTACTTATACTTACAAAACGCTTAAACTGATTAAGTGTAATTTAGGCAATTAAACACGTTGACATTTTTCAAATGAAGATTTATATTTCAAACACAAAGCTTTAGATATTCTAAGCTAAAGCACTTTATTTCAAATACTCATATGACATCACAGAATGATATCGTTCGAAATAGTATATTTCATTGTTCCAAGTCTGTTTTGGAAAAAACCCTTGCCAGTTCGAAATTCAAATACGCATAAAGTTTTTATTTTTGGGAATGTTTTGGTGTGATCTTCAGCATTTAGTTCCAAGAAATAAGTTGTTTTATTTAAATTCATTTAACCTTTGATGTAAATAGATAAAAAATCGGAGGCAAACAGCCAATACATTGTGTTTCGCGGACGAAGTATTTGTTTTGATCTGCACTGTTTTGCTATTCGTATTTAGGCTTGCGGCAGGAAAAAATTACTTACAAGCAAACATATAATAACAAATATTCATGCATAATGACAATTTGTGGTCGCACAATGCAATAAATGATTAATAAATAACGTCCCACGACATATTCCCTTCAATATACATGCGCTCTTGTCCTAACAACCATATCTACATTAACAATGTCATATATAAAACAGCACCAACATACCCCTGTAGCATCTTTTACTTTTCAATGTATTAACCGTTTCTATATTAGGAATTTGTAAACAGATACGTTGCGAAATGTGTAGATACAGGTAGAATGCCACACTATGTGTGCAGTGTTTGCAGAGAGTATACGATTCGATTCCTTATCCAGTGTGTTAGAAAGCATTCTAAGGATAGAGCATCTCCATAAGCGTCTCTCCCAGTGAAATCACATTATGTTGAAACCATGGTTTCTCAACCATAAGGAAATTAATTCTCTTAAAAGAGAGAATTCGTTCCCTCCAGAAGCGGATTCTTTTCTTTAAGAGAAGTCCCATTGCTGAAAAGGGACGCAATTGATGAGAATCGTTTAAGTAGTTTCCCTTCGATGTGCCTATTGTAAACCTAAGTGTTGACCGTCCTGACTATGGGAATATATACTATGTGTGATTCAGTCATTGTACAGAATGCCCATATAAGCATGCAATCACATGAACATGTACGCAATAAAGTTCAAATGAAAAGATATTTGAGCTAGCACATGAGATTTCTGTATTTATCACACATGCGAGCAGGGACGGCTCGTGCGAGCCTCTGTGTCTGTGCAGTCTCGCGAAACGCTGCACTACATAGTTGTGATGTAGGTAAAGGTTCAGGTCAAAATTAAGACACCTAGCCCCACTATCTAGCTATACATACAAGTTTTAAAAGTCACTTCAAATATTTACGTTAAGAACCAAATCTCATGAGCTTGCCCATTTAGTTATATGCCATAAGACATGCACATCAAGTTACCCCGCATGTTACCGGACTTCAACTTCCAAAGTAGCCCCGTTACTCACTTAGATTAAAGGGATTGTTTTGGTAGAGAAAAACAATGCTGAATAATAAGAATCATGTCGTAACTTATAAAGGGCACGAGTTTTGTCGTTGATGCCAATCATTTTCGCCTAACATCATGGAAATAATGATAATGGATTTCATAACTTAGAGAACATCACGAGGAATAGTACCTAACCGCATTAGTGACGTATTACCCTGGAGGTGGATAGGTAGAATATAATGATGCAAAAAAGTATATCATTTACGAGGTACATGTATGGTCATTGAAAAAATATTGCTATTGTTTTGGTGTGAAACTGTTATGCAATGACTTTGATTTGATGTGCTTACCTTGGCAGGCGATCTTAAATTCCAGGCTCCAAGTTAAGAATGCGTAATGGACAATCAGTTGTTTTCTTATTTCAAAACCAAAGCATATGTCGTTGGTGCTCTAAAGAACCGTCTCTAATGAGACGGTTCCTTTGAGCACCAAAAACACATGTTTAAATTGATAGGCAGAAAATTACTCAAAATTCGTTATCTCCACCAATGAAATTTTGATAGTACATGTACATGGTAGCGATAATCTGTAAAAGGACAAAAATGAAATCAGAGTTGTTATCAAATATTTTCACATGTAAGCTTGAGCATCAAGGAAATTTGTGATGACATGGTGAAACACTTTATTTGATGAGATTTCGCTTTCTTATTTTACAGTAAACAGTAGGTTGGTCATTTTACAGGTTATTGCTACCAAGTACTATCAAAATTATATCATCTGACAAAATATCTGCAGCAGACAAATCAGATTTCTTGAATAAATGTATAAGACCTTTGTATTATAGTGGTGTATCATTATAATTTATCATTATTAATTTGTCTAGGTTCTTTTGAGTACACACAACATGTTTTGGTTGAGAAATAAGAATTTGTTCGGTACATACTTTTATTTTAAGGCCTGCAATTTACTGTTCTACACTTGATATATAACTATATTTGTTCCATACCAGGAGAACATGGAACAGGTGTTTGTTTTCTGTCCTCCTCTCTACCCTCACACACGGCTGAAGGAGAACGAGGCTCTAGGGACCTACTACTGGATCTATACATATATCACTATGTTTGTTCCATACTAGGAGAACATGGAACTGGTGTTTGTGTTCTGTCATCTACCCTACCCTCACACACAGCTGAAGGAGAACGAGGCTCCGGTGACCTACTACTGGATCTACACCGTTTAGGAGGTGACTGGTCATTAAAGTCTGAATCATTCGCATAATCACCATCCGACGCCACTGATGAGGCAAGTTGTTTAGTGGCAACTACGTCATTTTTAAGCTCTTCGAGATCTCGTTTTAACTTCGCTCTCCTATTTTGAAACCACGTTATCACTTGCGCGTTAGTTAAACCTAAGTGTTGCGCTATTTCGTCTCTGTCTGCCGGTGTAAGATATTTTTGGTATAAGAATCGCTTTTCAAGTTCGTAAATTTGCTGGTTTGTAAATGCTGTTCTAGACTTTCTTCTCTTCTTTGGGTTCTGGCGTTTACCAAACATTGCAGCTTGTTCTCGTCGCTTGGCGTCTGAAATAAACAGAATCAATATTTTAAACATTTGTATTCTGATGCATTTCCTCATGCATATTGATATAATAAGTATGGTAATGTCCATTGTGTACTTAAAGGGGTCACAGATAGAATTTGTATTTCTGTCCCTGAAGGTTGTTTTAATCTTAGTAAGCAGTGCAGGCTCTGATGAAATGCAGCATCATGCTGCGTTTCATCTGGGTCTTCACTATTTGCCAAAGTACCCCTTTAGGGGTTTCAAGTTTAAAAAGGTTTAAAATGTTCTAGTCTTAGAAAAATTTAAGTTAAGCAATCGCCTCTATTCCCTAACAATATGTTTCAATGCTAGAAAGGACAATGGACAGCACGACACAAAACCATAACCAAACACGACCACCAGAGTGGTTAACTCCCATGATCACCTCCCATTATCACAGTCTACCAGTTGAATTGAACCTAACAGATGTGATAAAACGATGCTACATGAAACAACTAACACCAAAGAAAGCCAAAGCGCAAGGAACTCAAATACAGTCGAGACATGTTGGACCTGATCAAGGATAGAACATGTGGCACCAACTAAACGATCCAATTTTAGGTAGGCGTCGTGGTAGAATCTGACCCATCTTCAAAAAACTAAATCGGAAACAATATTGATCAACCTGTGTTATGCTTATAACTAGTCCTGACACCACTGAATGGAATCAAGTTGTGATAAGTTAGAGACATATTCAATACTTGAATATCTGGGCAATGTTTTATTGAGGCCGCATTATAATGGGCCGTTTTCTTCGTTTTATTATAGTATGCTAGACTGTTTCACTGTGATTATGCATTGCATAAGTTAAAAAACCTCCATGCGATTGATACGAGATTAATATTTTGTGTTTTTACAATAGCAGAAACTAGGGTGAATATTTGGCGCAGGTAGCTTCCGCTGCTGTGCGTTCTAAACGGTAGTTCTGTTGTTCGTGATTCGTTGTTTAATTTTGCTCATTGTGCGTGGGAGTTTTATGTTTTGTCCTTATTTTATTATGCAGTGTTCAGTCTCAGTGTTCTCTAGTTTTGCAATCATCTCGCTAACGAAGAGAGAGCTGGTTGCTTTACTTTAAATTGTCTTCCTGCTGTCGTGTGGCTGTTGATGTTCTGTGTATCTTCATCATGGTGCCTTGGGTTGGTCTACATTTTGTGATTGTGACATTTCCTGGTCATTATCACTTACATTATGAAAGGGTGGTCGGTTAAGTACATCAGCTGTTTATAAAAACTGTTTTATCTGGTGGTTTCTGTAAAAACTTCATTAAGTATGAGTAGTAAAATCAAAGTTATGATTTCAAGAAATTCATTAAATAGTACATTTATCGCAATAAAAAATGATGTAAACGAAGCATTAAAACGCTAACAGCTTTTGCCAGCTGCGATTTTAATTAATTTTCGGTGGTTTTCAGTGCAAACATATTATCACAAGGCGCGGATTAAGAAATTTATTCCTAGATATTGCAATCAATTCCTTCATCAACTTGGTCGGGAAGTCTCATTTCCTTCTAAAACGTGAGGTATACAGAAACATCTTCCTTGTTTTGTGTATACTTGTAAAAGTTGAAATTAAAAGCAATATACGACTACTTCTCACATACTCTTGCTTATCATTCAAGCCCCTTGTGTGCATTAAAGAGACAACGGATAATGTCTGCAGCACATGCAACTTCATGAAACAAGTTGGCTCATTTGGGACAACAGCATATGCCATTAAACAGTGTCTACCATACATATTCAAAATACAATTTTCTCAACGTGTTTCATATCTAGGTTTAAAAGGAACCTAGAAATTGTGTCTTACATGAAACACTAATTTGTCCAGCATTGGCGGGCAAAGAGGTGGTGACTAGGAGTCCGGATCCCCTCTGGAAAATCACAAGTAGCTATAGGTTTGCTTAAAAATACTGGTACGGGCACCCCCTCGAGAAGCAATTGGACCCCTAGGGTCCAATTGCTTCTCGAGGGAGGTTCGTACGGGCCCTCTTTGAAATACATTGGTCTCTAAAAAAGGTTGTCAGGACCCACTGGATCCGCCAATGGCCAGCACACGAGATTTTGGTACATATCGCAAAAGCAAGCTGAATAGGTCAACAGGGGCGTTTAAAGGAGGCTTTTGTGAGCCCGAGACCCTGGTATCAGCTGATGTTTCGACATCACTTACCGAGTTGTATTTATATATGCCATGCCCTTTCAGTACGCAGTTTATTAATGGGTAATTAATACAAGCATAATTACTTGTGCTGCATCACGAGAAATCATATTTTGTGGAAAACCATTATTATACCAATATCATGAGCGCAGATCAGTTTTATCAAAACATGTGGGAATGGGAATTTGGTACTTATCACACATGCGCAATATCCGACCTTTAAACGTCACTTGGTGCCATTGGTTGTTTTATAGTCCGTGACTGTGAAAATGACCAGAAATCACTACAATCACAGACAGGTGGCAGAAATTATTCTGCCACCTGTCTGTGATTGTAGTGATTTCTGGTCATTTTCACTTGTAACCCAAAACAGTGACATATACAAGTATTACGTCACTACTCAAACCAACACCACGGTTTACAATAAATTTAGAATGTATGCCGTCGTTATAAAACTCTGCATGTAGTTTATGAAAGCATGCCTTTCATGAGGAAATCAGATTGGTGTTGTTGTTGATTGTTTGTTGTTGCTGCCATTGTGAGTTGTTTTGCGTTGCGTCCAGTTTGATACTGTCTGTTCTAGTTAGGCAATCATTTTGTTATTGTACTCTTGATGTTGTGTGGGTGTCTATGATCTGTATCTCTTCCTCACGACGCAGTGGGTTGGACTGTCATGTGTGATTGTGGAATTCACTTGTTATTTTTATGAATTGTTTTGGATACAACTTTCCCTGCTGTAAATAAAAGGCAAATATATTGTGTCAAAATAGCATACCCGAGCCAAGTGTGAGTCTAACTAGTAGGCAAAGATCAGGAATCGATACAATCAATTTATCACACCTGACCAAGCCACCACATGGAAAAGTGACAAAACACCAGAAAACATCACATACAAGAGAGCCAAGAGGTTAGCACTTTCCCAGCAGGTGACCACAAGGGTGCAAAGAACAGACAAGAAAGCATGACAAACACGAAATATAAATAACAAAACGGATCCACAAAAGAAGTACCGCCTTGGATCAGTGAGTAAAAATAATGTTTACTGGAGGGCTTTAACCAGTTTAATTGTCCCAACCGCACCCTTATTTCTAATGTGGACCAAGACAAATAGATGTTTGGTTCGCATCTGCGTAGTCAGATCAATTTATTCAATGGGCGCTCTATACCGGTAGCCATGAGTCCAGCGTTTCTGCAGGTGAAATACTAAGACTCTGGTCAGACTGTACCAAGGTGCAGCTGATTTGATTCTTCGCGGTACGCATATGCCAACTAGTACACTGGATAGCAGGTCAATGCTACTATCAATCTTCCTAACGAAGTGACAGAAGCACACATATAGGTGATTGATTTCTTCAGATTCTTATGTCTGTACTCAATATACAATGATCATTCACTGGTTATTAATTCCTCTACTTATCTAAATATAAGGCTGTCTAATTGTCCAATGTTAACATACATTGACATTTAGCACCGCCTTGTGACATGCGTCCAAATGATCACTCTTATTCAGCTATGGTTCTTCGTATTTAATGTGCACAGATGTATATAAATAACTTTATTATTTACAAATATGACGGCATCCAAGACCAAATGAATTTTGCAATTGTATATATATTTCATTTTGATCAACTCTTCCAGAATGGGTTTTGATTTTATCAAATACAGTATTTAATATCTTTCACATGGTATTCAGTCCGAGTTCAAGGTAAACTGCTGCTACTGGACAAAACTTTTCTGGCTGCGTGTATAAGTGTGTGTGAGTGTTGGGTGGGGGTCTTAAATATATTTTACTTACTAGCTTCTGCTGTTGTAAAATTACAAAACTGTTTAGCTCGCAAACACTTGTTCATTGTTTGCAATACTCTTATATAGATCTTTCAGAACAAGGTGAACATTAGAAAGACAAACTATTTCAATTAATGAATCGATCAAAAGAAAACCTTAGTTTATCACATAACACAGTCATATATTATTTTCCTAAAATACATGCGTAAAGGGGTACATAGGTTTTTCAACCTATTATTGTCACATATTCGATTCAACTTGTAAATTAATCAGTTTGATCATATTATTTTGAAACGTCTTAGATCATATCATTTGCTTCATATTAATTTAGTGTTTAATCGTATGATCCTATTGTGTGTTAGAGTATAGTACCACATGCGAGTCACCTCATGAGTTGGCTAAAGTATGTTTAAAAATGATGCAGCGTCCTGCTAGTCCAGAAGGATATAGAGCATATGGGGTAGTAGTCATTTCGCGAAATTACTATAAATAAAAAAGAATAAGTGTTTCGAGTAACAGGTCTGACAATTTAAGGTAGAGTGTGCACACACACACACACACACACACACACACACACACACACACACACACACACACACACACACACACACACACACACACACACACACACACACACTCACACACACACACACACACACACACACACACACACACACACACACACACACACACACACATATATATATATATTATTTTTCTGGAAAAAATATATAATTTTATGCATTTTGAAAGGCATTTCGCCTGTCAAACTTCATAAAATTATATTTTTCCAGAAACCTGATAAAATTCTAGGCTTCACCTGTAAATATACGTGTGTCGCGCGTTACCCTAAACACATGTATTTTTTATTTGGCCTTGTAGATGGTAAATATAAGAATGTAATTTTCTCAAGCTAAAAGATATCCCATGGTTCTGTATGGTTTTCATTTTCTTTCTACTTACTCGTTATACTGTTAACTAGACGTAAT
The DNA here is from genome assembly GCA_964019695.1 of Loripinus fragilis. Taxonomy (NCBI): domain Eukaryota; kingdom Metazoa; phylum Mollusca; class Bivalvia; order Lucinida; family Lucinidae; genus Loripinus; species Loripinus fragilis. Next base: position 142,196,429 of record OZ026515.1, read on the forward strand.
GAAGTTTCTCAGTGCTAACTATGTTTGAGTTATTTACCATGTGTCACTGTTGAATTCTCTTCGCCTCTAGAAGAGCAATGAAATGCTAACAGGTCTATAGAATCTGACACCTATAGCAAGCAGAGCTAATCTAGGTTCTCTGCTAATAGCCAGGATGTTTGATGATGAACGGGTAAATTTGTTTCTCTGACTCGTCAACATACCTGCGAAACACGTTTGCTAAAATGATAAAAGTACCAAAAGACCTTTAAAAGCGGGCCATTATATGTCCGCCAACAACTGACGTGTTACTGGTGGGACAGTGTCCGGATCTGGAACAGTTCCGTGCATTTTAATTTCAGATAGGATATAGTTATTGTATAATTGTCCAGATCTGTTGGTGCCAAAGTATATAAAAGTGCTGTTTCTCTTTAATTAAATAAGTAAAACCCTATTAAAGAAATGACTTTGAAGCCCTGACTATGCAATATAACAATCACACACTGCAGAGCAATCGAAGAGACACAGAACACTAACAGCTACATGACATCAAGAAGACAATTAAAGTAAAACAGCCAGCTCTCTCTTCCTCAACAAGGTGGTTGCAAATCTAGAAAGGATACTAAGTACTGCATTTGGAGAGGAAGTAAGGTATGCCACCATGCCACCAGGTCATCTGCTTTCGATCTTATCATAAGGAGCAATACTGTGTATGTAGGAGACCTGAATGGCGTCCATGATATAAAAAGTAGGAAGGCACAGATCAGGAATCGATACAATCAAGTGCCAAAGTGACAATAAACAAGAAACATCATATACAAGAGAGCCAAGAGATCATATCTTTCCCAGCCGGTAACCACAAGGCTGCAGTGAACAGACAAGAAAGCATGATACATAAATAACAAAAATGATCCACAAAAGAAGCACCGCCTTGGAACGGTCAGTAAAATATTTTTACTGGAAGGTTTAAACTAGTTTTATGGTATCAACCTCACTCTTATTTCAGATGTGGATCAAGACAAATAGATGTTTGGTTCGCATGAAAGATCTCTTAACTTATCGACTTAAACCTAAGATGAAAGGTGGGGGTACGGTTATAGCCCATGGACACCGCTTTACCATAAGGGACAATGTTACACATGCTTTAGGGTTGGGATCTGGACGGTTTCAAAGTTATTTCAAGATTCAAAGAGCCCCATTGCTTTGACTGCAATGTCATAATTTGAGCAAACTCAGTAGTGGGCTACTAGGTGATGCTGCACACCAAATACTAAGGCCCATGGCCTTGAGGTTTCAAAGTAGACACGTCTGATGTATAAGCATATGTAAAACATGCGACCCGTTTCCATTTTGGCACCAGGACCATAATTTACACAAACTTTGTAGAGGATCACTACATGATGTTGTAAACCAAATATCGCAGCTCTAGGTATTGTTTCTAAATGTTGTTAAGGGAGCAATATTGCAGCAGACGACATTTCAGCTGCGTAGAAATTTAACCCTTGTAACGCCGTAAACAGTTTGGCGATTCACAGCAGACGATTAATATGAAATGTGAAGCCTTACTTAACAGGAAAATTAAGAAGAGAATCAAAAAGGTTGTCGTCTGCTGCAGTCGTGATTAGGGCTTTCTTATGTTTAAATTTGTGACACAAGTCTCTAATGTCTACATCATGCCCGAAACCCTCGCCAATAACTGTGTCCATTGCTGTCTTAATCAGCAATGGCCAAAAGCAACAGACTTACGCAATAAGTAGCTTCTTTGACAAGCAGTACAAATTAAATTAACTGGCTCACATTGTCCTCTCTAACAAGAAGCACGCGTCCGCCGTCTCTTGTCAGCTTAAACGATTTAAATCATTGATTCATTTCAGTCGTCTTTTCGTAGAGAAATGCAAAATGACTAGTTAGTGATTTAAACCAATAATTACGTGTCCAAACATCTGTTTCATCGTCTCGTACCCCGAGTCCCTAAGGGCGACCTATCACTTACCACCCCAAGGGGACCGAGCGTGTAGTCTTTTAAAGTCTGACCTTGATGTGAAGTATTTAGTAAAGAGACGTCACTAATTGAAATCAGCCGGGCCATGGTATTTGTCGCCTAAAGAAAATCTTTCTTTCTAACATTTGCAAATATTTTGGACCCAGATCAGGCACGACAAAGTGTCGTGCCTGATCTGGATCCAAACTATGTGACGATCTGATGGTATAGACTGTTTTAAAAACATTAATTTTGAAAACGAATCAACAGAGAAAAATGCGTGCAAAAGTACTGTGAACCAGCATAGAAAGAATTAAACTTTCCAGTAAGTATGCGTCGTATATTTCCAAACTGTGTGTGCAAACAGTGAGTGCTCTGATTTGAATATGTGGACAAAAGAAAGCAACAGACTGATAATATGAGCAATGTCTTCACTTTAACCCTTAAAGCGCCAAGAAAAAAATGCTTCTGAAAATGTCGTCTGCTGAAGTCGTCTGCTGCAAATAATTGCCTAGCATTACTGACGAATCAAGTATAGAAGCAAACAGCGTGGACCCAGAACAGACTGCTCCTATAGGAGCAGTCTGATCTGGGTCTACACTGTTTGTCATAGAGGCTTCTTAAACATTTCAGCAGACGAGAAAAGCAGACGACTTTTGTTGTGGTTGGCGCATTAAGGGTTAAGATTATGTCGTGTGTCTGTTGGGTTTTGGTGCGACTTTGATGATGAGAAAGACCCTACTGTTAGATTAGTGAGAGGTTGATAGATGGTCTGTTGCAGGCGGGTGTTAAATGGTGTCCATCATGTCGAGGAAATAAGTGGCTGTCCAAGATGAACACTAGGTGTTTGACCACGGTATTCAGAAAACCAATTTGCAACTTGAATTGAAATATTTTGAAATAGTTTAATCGCCTCTGTCTGATGTTAAGGAATATATAATGTCAGAATAGTCGCATGTGTCAATTATGCTCGAAACCCAAGCAAACTGCCAACCACCATTTGAGCACATTGGCAGATACGGTTTAATGCATTGCCTGATGATAATCTTAGCAAACAATATGGAATCCATACTGTTTGACACTCTGGTGGTATTCGCGGAAAAAATGAAAACAAAGCAACAGAAAACAGCAACAACCCCCCTCCCCTCAACAAATACAGACGACAATTTAAATATGCGGAAAATTACCCTGCATGCAAAAGCTAGTGAAATCGAGGCATCACTTGTGTGCGCTTATTAAAGCATGTAGGGTATTGTAATTACGCCAACTTATGATAGGTCCCCGATATTATTAACGTGTCATAATCATAACAAACAAATTCAGAAACATATAACACATCTCTCGCTCGCGTTTTAGACTGCAATTTTGCTTTTAAAGGCCCATTTTGCTTTTAGAGAACCAATATTTCAACTAATATAATTAATCATCAAAACCAGCAGTATAGTCGTAATATTTACGAGCAATTTGCTCAGTTTTAAGGAACTGTGAAGTCGTAAATATGGGAGCTATTATGACTAATGGGTGCGAATCTCTTACGAACGAATAAATGCTGGCGCGAATCTCTGATGAGAAATTGATGATGAAGGAGATTAACGCATTTGAAAACCATCTCAATTATGGCGGCTAATTAGTAGAAACTTCAATCAATCAAGCTTGTTACGGATTCGTTGGTATGCGTTCATACATCAAAACTTTTTCTATCCATCAATGTCCAGTTACCCAGTCTAGTTTCTGAGATAACGACATAACCGCAGGAGTGCGTAACGAAAATTTTATTTTTCTTATTTCTCAACCGAAACATATGTTGTGGGTACTCAAAAGAACCGCCTCAATGAGACGTTAACATATGTTCAAACTGATGGGTAAGAAAATATGTACATTTTTACGCTGAATTTTTTGTTTAATCAACCAATGCCCAGAATTACAACATGTAAAGGTACGTGACCGATTTCATAGTAACTTCATAGGGCATTTTTTTTGCGTAAAATCGCCACTAATTTCTTATCCATCAGCCTAAACATGTGTTTTGGGTGCTCAAAAGAACCGTCTAATCGAGACGATTCTTTTGAGTATACACAACATATGTTTTGGTTTAGAAATAACAAAAATAATTTTCATCTACGCACTCTTATCTAGGGCCTGATAGTCTGTACAAAAATCACTCCTTTATTTTATTTACTTACAGCATTGACCATTTAAATTAAATTGATAATGTTTTGTAGACACCCTTCAAGACTTAAGGTATTTTTTCTAAGTTCCATACTTTGAAAATTTAGATCGAATAGGAAAAAAACTTGGTATAAAAGTGTCCCCAAATGCAAAGATATAGTACATGTATAAAAGAGAAAACATTGGGTAAGTAGTGATAAAACAGAACAGAAGCTCAAACATTTTTTTGACATTTAAAACTTAACAAAAGTAAAAAAGAAAAGTAAGGAAGAAGGCAAAGATCAGGAATCCATACAATCAAATACCACACCTGACCCATGACACCATAAGGGAAAGCGACAAAAACACACAAAAACTCACACACAAGGGAGCCAAGAGGCCAGCCCTTTCCCAGCAGGTGACCATAGAAGGCATAGTGGTGTCTTCTAGCTAATTTTATCATTAATCTCAAATACTTAATTTTTCTTCTGCATTTGAGTCAGCATAAATTCAACTTCTGGCCTCGAAGTTATAACACTTGGGTACAGTCTCAGACTCAAAATAAAGCGCAATGATTGGCTGCTTTTGGACACGTGTCCGCAAGCAGCCAATCATTCCCCTTTATTTCGAGTCTGCGAATCAACTCAAGTTTTATAACCTCGAGGCCAGGACTGGAATGTTAGCATCAGATAAGATGCGGACTGGTAGCGGTTGGTATGGATTCATAGGGGCAATATCACCATCTACGACTGATATCAGTCTATATGGTAAAGTGACAAAAGCACAAGAAAACATCACAAACAAGAGAGCAAAGAGGCTAGCCCTTTCCCAGCAGGTGATTACAAGGCTACAAGGAACAGACAAGACAGCATAATAAAGACAAACATGAAACATAAATAACAAAAAGGAAAATCAAAATGTTACATATATTCTGATGATCACAATGCCATATTCGACCATATGTACTGCACTGGACATGCCAATAATATCATATTGAAGTATCAATACTTAACTAAGAACATACCATGTCATTTCTCACAGAATAGCAAATAAATGTTAGCTAGAAAGGGGCATCAAATTAAGGGTATATACTAACATATGGACCTGTCTGTCTCCGTTAAATGTAAAATAATGGTTGGAGAATAAATTGCCTAAAATGCATGTGAAAACTCTATTTGGCAATCACTTTTGCTATTATAATTTACCTAATTAAGGAGTTTGAGTCTAACCTTCTGCGGAAATATGAATTCAGCAATAACCCTGAAAACGCCTGAGGAATTATCTTATAATTCACTGTAAAAAACGACAAGAAAAAAATGAGGAGTTGTTGTTTGTTGCATCAATGATCGAAAAACATGCTTGTGAAGTGCTTTATACAATATATGGTGTAAAATAGAATTTATGATGCTTGGCAAAGTTTGGGTAGTATATGGATTTGAGACACACCCGTTGCGAAATCGATGACAACGAACACTGTAAATGTGACTAAAATGCAGATTTCAGATCCTATTTTGAAATCCTATTAAAATTTGTTCAGCTATTGATTAGAAACCATTAATTGTAGCTTGTCATAAGTTGCATGTTCGTCTACTTGAAGCAACAAGATGAAATGTCTGAAGAGCAATAAGGAAGCTGGGTATTTTAGAAACATTTTAAAGATTTCACAGTTCGTATAGTCGGGCTTCATAGAAACAATCAAGCTAAGAAATTAGGTACTTTACAAAGAAGTAAATGAGCGAAAAATAATAAGTTCTTCCTGGGAATAAAGAGCTTGTTAAATTCAAAAATTTATTAGCTTACACATCAAAGACGTCTTCCACTGACAGCGTATATTTTGCGAAAAAACTAAACGTTTTCACTTCAAAGAGCTTCTAAGTTCCCGTATTGTGATTCATAAATCACATTTTCAATTTAGCGCTCCGCGGATATATTTCATTTTTCTAGTAGTATATGTCTATTGCAGATATGTTTTTTTCAAGCCGCGTCGGACGAAGGCCTCAGACAACCGATACCTCAAATCCCCCATTACTTCGAAGGCAATCTTTTGCATTCATAAATGGACATCTGATAGGTTTCGACTGGTCTTGGATTTAACGGGGCACAGGGATTTGATCAGTGCTGTGTGTTCGTCAAAGACGATCTCTGGTCAGTCTTGTATACTTGTAAGAGCTGCCTGATCAGGGTCATCTCTGTTTGCAAGAGCTGCCTGATCTGGGTCTGCTCTGTTTGCTTATGGAAATACGATATGTCTGATTCTAAACTAGTGGACATGACAACTAATTCCTTTGTTCTATGTACCATTGTACAAGTTTATTTGATAAGTATTCATAGTGGGTGGGGCTTAGCATGAATATTCATGAAGGAAAGGGTTAGCGAACCACACAGCTTTCTAGTTATTCTGGTGTATTAGACCCCTGGTCATCCCTAATTCAATGATAACGGACAATTTTCTTTGGAAAATAATACCTACGGCCCTTAGATATATACAATTTACCAGTCCAAGTTACAACAGGAAGACTCCATTAGTGCATAAATGACTTAGCGGTATGAGGAACCCGAAAAGTCATGCATTTTAGTATAAAACGCCGTCATACGATGACCAAAGGGTATTTTGGGGGCCTTCGTGAATTGCAAGTTTACTATGGGCTATTTTTCAATGATTTGTTGTTATCTTTTCATCGGCAAACTGCAAAAATCATCTTCTACAGTGTAATTTGCACGGTTCGCATGATTGAAAGAGGAATATTATTGACAGATAGAGGATAAAATGACACAGTTGTTGTTATTTTATTCTTCAAAGGAATCTAATCAAAGGCATTCTCTGACTTCTTGTTTAGTCTTGATTTTTTTCTTGCAAGTTCATTCTCATCTGTGGATAGTTTACTGATAACTAGAATTAGCGTTTTCATTCTGGAGTCTTTAACATTGGTAATACAGTCGAAACTTACCAGAGGCGAGTTCAATAATGCGAGAGCTCGCCGAGCGCTCGTTGATTGGTACCTATCTTTATTCGTAATGTGTAAAGCCTGGCATCAGTACAACGAGCGCTTGGAAGCGCTCGCATTGTTGAACTCGCCTCCGGTCTCAGCTGTTCATATCAAAAGAGTCAGCCAGTCATTAATTAATACATAATACCCGGGTAATCCATCGACCCCCCCCCCCCCCCCCAAAAAAAAAAAAAAAAAAAAAAAAAGAAAAGAAAGAAAGAAAATAAGGATGTTTTGGTTGTGAAATAAGAAAATTCATTTTTAATTTAACCCTTAAAGCGCCAAGAAAAAAATGCATCTGAAAATGTCGTCTGCTGAAGTCGTCTGCTGCAAATAACTGCCTAACATTACTGACGAATTAAGTATCGAAGCAAACAGCGTGGACCCAGAACAGACTGCTCCTAGGAGCAGTCTGATCTTGGTTCACACTGTTTGCCATAGAGGCTTCTTAAACATTTCAGCAGACGAGAAAAAGCAGACGACTTTTGTTTTGTTTGGTCCATCTTCTCTAAAGGCCTGACAATGGTCTGACATATCAAGTAAGAATGCATTTAGATGGTTCTTTCGAGTACACAGTTCGAGTAATTGAGCCGCGATTTGAGATTGCCAACAATGTGGAATGTGCAACCAGCAATGCCTCAGATCAGCATGCGCATACACACAGTGTGATCAGAGCCTAAAAGTTTAATGCTTTCGTTATGTGTAAAACGTGCTACGGAAACTTTACCAATTTTACTGAATTTATGCATTTCAGTCTTCTTCGCGCTTATGTATCCAATGTGGTCATTTCCCCAACAAGATCTATTATCGAGGTATCCCGTGGACTAGTTACGTGTCCAGTGAACATAAAACCTCCAACCTCACACCCAGCCTTCACGCCACAATTACAGCATAGCGGGAATAAAAGTTGTAATTAAATAGAAACATTATCCGCCGTTTGTTTAGAGACTGTCAGAATAATGTTGCTATGAGTAGGGCCCTGCTGGGACGGAGTACGAGAAAACACATTGCTAAAAGCGAACTTGAATAATTAGCACTGGATACTAATCAAACGCACTGTTGTTCGGTAATAGCCCTATTATCTGCCAAAGTAAGATGGTTTCTGCTGCTTTATGGCCTGAGAAATTCCCCATTTAAGACAGAAATATTCTATGAAAATAGATGCCAAAGATGGCTCATAAATTTTTAGGCTATCATTTCGGAGGTTTTAGGTGTTTTAAATGTGACATATAGTTAGCAGACATGTCATATCCCTGCAGGAAAGTTTACATGTTTGATGCTAATAAAACAGCGCGCTGGAAATGGAATGAAATTGGCTATTATTACATTTATGGCTGTCTGGAGATTAGAAATGTGTTCGTTTAAATAGATGTCATCACTTGCTCATTGAATAGAAACTGCCGAAAATTGAAATATTATTGTTGTTGAATTAATCCTTTATATACAAATGGATTCTTCCTTCTAATTTCATATAATGAACTTGGGATGGTCCATTGTATATAATAGTAGCGCTCATGAAGGGGTTATAGGTCGTACTTTCCAAAGAATACTTATTTCTCTGTATATAGGTTTTGTCTTGGCAAACACAGTAGACCTGGCGAAATGTCCGTTCTGTGGAGTTTCAGCTGGGTCTTCACGGTTTGCCAAACTACCCGTTTACGTGAATCAAGTATGCATAGGGTCTAAGGTACATACGCTAATATTTTGCAACCAATTTTATAGATTTCGCGTCTTTGTTTCGGAAATAGCATGCCAGCATGGAAAATAATGAGCATCTGATCACGGTGTGCACTGTGCACCACATATCGCGTGCACATATCTGATCTGGTATTATGTTTGGCAATATTTATTTTATTGTTAGGTCGATGAGCTCTGATTTGGGTATGTGCTGATCGGCAGGTATCATGTTATCACAGCTGATCGGGGTATGTCGGCATGTGTATCATGTATAATGCAATTGTCGATAGGTGTTTTAAAATTAACCTCATTTGTCCTAATTTTCGGATAGATGAGCTCAAGAAAAATGTATCAATCCTCATGAAACTATTTCAGAAGGAGCGAGGTTTGCACTATTTGCAACAAGTATTGCATCTCTACATTCGTATACTACGTCGCTTTCAACAATCCATCTGTCATCATATCGCTTGCTTTTTTCATCCTTTCATCCACTGACCGTCGGCTTTGACTGATACTGATATTATATTGATATTATCAGTCAAAGACGACAGTCAGTGAGTGAAAAAAAGCGATATGATCAGGAAATACCACAATCAAATACCACAGATCAACCCACGGCACCGCGAGGCAGAGACACAGAACACAAACACGACAGCACGTATACTCTTAAAGTAAGGAAACGAGCTCTCTCTTCCTCAGCGAGGTGATTACAAACCTAGAAAGGGCACTGAGGTAGCATAAAAATAAGGACCAAACACAAAACTCCCACACACGATGCAAGCAGCAATAAACAGCATAATCGAAGACAGTATTTGAATACACGTGGTCGGGTTTGTGTTCGACATCACGCTCCAGAGAAGCAACATGATTTGCTAAACGGCCTGTCATATGACAAAAAGGCATGATATACTGAGGTCAAACCCATACCAATAAATTATGTATATTACTATTATTGCAAGATGTCAATTAAAATAAGAACAATGATAATTGGGCCTCGATGCGAGAAAACCTGTCTTCGGGGGTTTGCGAACAACAAAGGTGCAGACCAGCCTGCGCATCCGCGCAGTCTGATCAGCGCCTTTGTTGTTCGCTTATTGGAAAGTACCATATCTAGACCTGCTAATAGCGAAATTTCAATTTTCTAGCTAGTCACTGTAGCTGAGGAGACGGGTTTGAAACTCGCTTTGTCGGAAACCCCGAAGACAGGTTTTCTCGCGACGAGACCCAATTATGTATGTATGAGCACCTCTTTCCACCATCTTCTCAAGCGAAGGTTTTGTCGGTATTTACATTTCGCATGATTCGCAACCCTTGGTAGGACAAGATGCTTTCCACATGAGGACCAGCTTAGATGATGGGGGAGGAGTCTAACACACTGATTGTAATTTACAATTGCCACCATTTTATTATATTGCCTTTTATAAATTAATTCGCATTTCCATTTTGTTAGAAATCATAACTGATACTTTCGAACACAGATCAGCCTTTTAGGAATTCAGCAATATGCACAATATACGAAAACACAACAAAGTATGTGGTCAGTCTATATTAATGGTTAGGACTTTTTGGTCTTCAATGATTAATTACGAATACCTACACCATGTGGTGAGGGACTATAAAGTTGCTGGTGTGATTTATTTGGTAATACATATACAATAAAAAGTGTCAAACTATTTTAGTCTTGTTGGCTTGCTTAAAAATGAAATTAAACTGATATTTTTTTTTCAAACCAGAAAGAAGAAAAACAAACAGATAAAAAAATCAAAACAAACGTCATTCAATTTATGCAATTGATTTTCTTATAATGCACACCATCTATTTAGAGATAATGCACGCCATCTATTTAGAGATCGAAAATTGAAATAATCTGTGGACATATGATGAATCAAAATTCGTGTCGCAAATAATTTAAATCTCATTCAAAATACATACTGCAAAATAGAACCAAATGAGTATTTTGAATAAAAAATAATGTATATTAAGTATAAATAAAGCAGCTGCTGATTATTATTTATTGTCCATCGAAACAAAAATCGTTTCATCAGATATTGTAAGCAGTGTAGTTTTCTCTTGTCAACGCTCATAGTCATCAAACGAGCAACACTGATCTATAATAATGTAGAAATAAGATAATAAGGCTCGAATATCCTGTCATCTGCCCACCTAAACTGTAAAATACCTATCACTGCTGTCAATCGAACAAGAAAATTGAGCAGAAGTCAATAAATCTGACAGAACTGACCAGTTCAAAAATCAGTCGAGTCATTCCCAATAAAATAAATAGGACCAATTAGTTGATGATCGGTCATCACTTGTTGGACAGTATGGTAATTATTTATCTATTAATAATGTTCCTGGGTTCACCCCTACCTGAGGCTTGTCCCAGATCAAACATATACATGTGTATGCTGAGAGTGAAGTCCGAGCTTGGGGATGTTTTACTTTTTACTTTTTGTGGTGTTGAGCACAACACCGTAAGACTGCCGCACAAAACCTAGCAAAAGGTCGTCGAAGAGAGTTTTATGCTAGGTTTACACTATGTTCCCGGCAGCTACGGCAGTCACGTTAGCCAGAAACGTAGCTCGCCGTGATGTTTTTAGCCATTTTTGTCTTTGTGTTCAAGTTCTGTTAAGTCTCGCTACGTTTTCTCACGGTCTGTCAAGGTCTGCCGTGGCAGAGGCTCGCCGGCGCGCTACGGTTCGTCACGGATGGTTCTACGTTCCATCCCGGCCTGCCACGTTCTGTTGGGACCTCTCACGTTTTGTTACGGTGCGATCAAGTTCTGCTACGTCTATCAAGTTGTGTCAAGGAACGTGGGCGATAAATGTTGTTTGAACCCAAATATGCCCACGGAATAAAGAGGAGGTCCACAAAGCTGCTGCAAGCGTTATATTATGCACCCTTGATCAAAAACATCATTACATGTAATGGCAATGAAGAAGCCGATTCCGTATTTATATAATTGCTAGGAGCTGCGGCAGAAAGTAGGCCACCAGCAGCTGTGTAGAAGAATGATCGTCCAGCAGGAAGATTAAAGACGGGTGCAAAGTGAGGGCATGGTTTTCGGAAGAACGATTGCAACGATTGGGATATTTCTCACTTTTTATAGCAAGAGAGCTTCGCATCGAAGATGTCAACGATTTTCAGGCCTCAAAAGCTCTCCGAAACTGTTCGATGAGAGTCTTGAAACAATAACACCAGCCATTGGTATCAGCATTAACCCTTTGTACTCTAGTTATTTATGAGGGTTTTTTTAAGCACAAACGATTCTAATGAAATGGCGCACAATGCAGCATTTTATCAATGTCTACACTGACTGATCTTCAGAGAAATAAATGCAATATTCTGCCACGGGAAATTCTAACCTATGACCCCCTCGATAGTACAATGAAACTACCCAAGTCTTTATTGTATTAAACCAGAAGAAGAAGAAAAAATGTACAAAGGTTTAATTGCACACACTAATGCCCGCACGCACTCAAACACATTCGGTAATGATTATTTCTACCCTTGTCACTACTTTACTCCTCAGATGCATCTATCTGAGATTCTTAGACTCCATGTTCAGGTTCGAGCTGTGGGGACGTGTTAGGAAAACATGGCAGACCGCAACAGAACTTGATAGACCTTGACAGACCTTGGCAGACCTTGGGTTGCCGTCTCGTAACAAGCCGTCCCGCTACGGACATACTCCAAGTTGTGTTAAGGTCTGTTACGTTCTGTCACGTTTTGTTGCGTTCTCCCCGTTCTACTACGGCACATTTAAGTAGGTCAATCCCGCCGTGGCTGCCGTGGCAAATTTTTTGACTGTTTAAAAATCTGTCCCGGCGATCACGGCGACCACGGCGAGCTACGTTAGTCGACCCCGTTCTCCTACGTTGTGTTACGGTCACCCCGTTTTGTCCACGGTGGCCGAAATCGTGACTGCCGTGGCCGCCGGGGACATAGTGTAAACGTAGCAGTACGGCTGACATACGATTGATGTGAAGCAGGCTATGCGGCCCGGCCTATTATCTTACCACTGCGCTAAGGCCTCGGTCACACGAGGGCTTAGGACCATGTTGCGACCTGTGTAAGACCAGTCACGTTGTAAAATCGCAAGTAGATCTCATACGAGCGCGCGACAGGTCTTAGTGATTGGGAACAGCAATATTAACAAAATAGGTTCCAGAGAGGTCTTTGAGCATTTTCATGAACCTGATTCTGCAGTAGATGGTAGCAACAGATGTATGCATGTCTTTAAAAGCTTTTCGGTGCTTTCACAAGTAGACAGGATAAAACTGCAAAAATAAGGTGCAAGACTGTCGCACGTTGGTTTTTATTGATCGAGAGCGATCGTGGAGTAAAAAGCATGAAAATGGGCGGGGCGGAGAGTTTTGAACATGTCCAAAAACCTACGACCGCGATCCAAGATCACAGGTATGATAGTAGACTGGTATCAGACCAGTAAATTAAGCAATATCAAAAATATGCACACAACTATGTAAACCTCCAATATCTTCAAAAATGTCTGATATATACTTTACTGTAAACAATGGGACAGTAATAAAGTACCAACTAGTTTATGTGTTTAGTACATGTAGTTAGAAGTCTTGGACACATGGTCTGAAACCAGGCTTATAAGATGGTAGCGTTCATGACCGATGTTCAACATCACATTGATCCTGTCGTACTAAAAGCAGCTAGGAAAGAGATTTTGTATTTCACATACGTGAACAGCTGAGGCTCAGATAAGCCTGCACTTTTGAGACAAAAACGCCGGGTCTGGTCTCGATCCAAAGTGTTTGTCACTTAAACGTCGTCACGTTATTGTTGAAAGATTGTATTAGAAAAAGTCAATCTGAAAACACCTCGAGATAACAAAATGTCCTGAAAAAAAATATATATTTTTACCATGAGGCTAAGATCAGCCGCACCAGAGCTTTCGTGACACGGTTTGAAGTATGAACGTGGTGGTAGAATCAGATCAAAACATGGATAATGCAGTCCCACTGGATAGTTGAGCACTGCAATAGTGCGGCTTTCGTGACACGGTTCATAGTAAATTTACATCATATTCAGAAAAAAGGAATAGAAACCTAATAACTTCTTAATATAGGGAGTAGGTCAATAGGGGCCGAGGCCATCCTCCATTAACCTTACAATCAAGCCATGCAATGTTATGCATAACCTCTTACGATACTTTGGTATAAACTGTCTGAACTGAAAGAGAACCAAAATCATAAAGCCTTCGGAGACCACATGTTAAAACGCAAGATTAAAAAATCAAGTATCAACTCAAGAAAAATAAATCTTTACATGCTGGGTAAAGTATGACTTTTCAAAAGTGTCGCCTGATTTTCTTCAAAATGACATTTTTTAGAAAAATAACAAAAAGATCAGGAATACCTCAGTCAGTATCAAACAGTTTGGATCCGGATCAGGTCCGATGTGATTGTTGGGCCCGATCTTGATCCAAACTGTTTACAAAAAACGTCAAGCCTGATCTCGATCCAAAACTGTTTTGGTTGACACTAGCAGATAGAGTTTCTTCATTTTTGCGGCATTCTATTTGTTTAAACCCTGTATTCACTTAATGGATTCTTCCTCCTGATTAGATGCATTAATTTTGGGACGGTCCATTATATATAGAGAGGGGTCACAGCTTATAATTTCAAAATAAAATTACATTTCTTTCTCTGAGGATCCCTTTTTGTCATACAGGTAGCAAACAGTGTAGACCCTGATGAAATGCGTTATTTCGTCTAAGTCTTCACTGTTTGCCAGACGGTACGTATTTATGCGTCACCAGTATAAATGGTTCATCAATTATTTTTCGGAAAAAAATATAATTTGTCTGCTAATATGATAACGGTGCTTAATATGTATCGCCCCAAATCGACCCTTGTGTCTATTTTCATAATGTGTGTATGGCAGGAGTGAAGTCTCACATATACGGAGGTTCAAACCTTCGCTGCTCACCTTTGCGATTTAGATTATAAATTCATGAGCCGGGTCACATGACCGTTCTGATTATATCACAACCAATCATAGAATGCATTTTTCCAATTAACATTAACGGTAGGTCGTAGACAAATCCCAAAGACTGGTCCGTAGTAGTCGCGACAAGTCTTACATCTCCGAGATTCGTGACTAATCGCGCGATTCAGTGATCGCGCGATGTCGTGTGACCGAGGCTAAAGCCAACAACGACAATTTTGATGATAAAAGAACAATATGTACTCTATGAGCAAAACTGTGTTACCCGCTCTGACGTCACTTTCAACTACAGTATATCTTATGGAAACAATTTCAATGATACCTACCCTAGTATATGCATTTATGCTATGTCAGAACTTTGCTACAGGGCTGATGTGTAAGAATCTACCCAGGCATGGTTTGCTTGACTGAACATTGTGAATGACTTTTCATGAATATAATGCTTCTCCAAGGAGTATATGAAGCTGGAATTTTTATATAAATGCGCTGATTCTGAGGGATTGGGGACAGGGGGTCCGCCCTAACTCCTAAAAATTCACAAAACTATAGGCATTCTTAGCAATACTGGCCCGGATCCCCTGGAACATCACAAAGCTACCAAGCTAGCATTCAATTTTATGCCGATCATGGTCCCCTTCTGGTGGTATTTGAATTCCATTGTAAAAGTAATATTCTAGAATGTCGGATCCTTTACATCTTAAATAATTCGTTGATCAAAAATCAAACTTCTAAAGCCTTATCCAATCTTTAAGTTAACATGTCACAATAAAGTAACGATATTCAAGACCAGGTTATCCCGTTGGAATTGGTCGCTGAAACAACATACAGAAAATGCACATTATGTGAAAAAAATGATATAGGTGGCGAGTTTCATTATTGTTTTGTATGTAATTACTCTCTGTCAGGTGGCTGATATGCGCTCTTGGTGTACTTTATGTCTAACCCATATGGTTTCTTTAAGTTCATACCCCCCTTTTTTCACAAAATCCCAAATATTATAAAATTCAAAGAAGTATTTTCTTCCATATTTACCAGAATTATTGCCAAGTTTTGTTGAATAATTATAAACAAACAGTCAAGCGCAACTACAACCACAGAATACGGCATATTTGTGTTCTACTTTATTATCAGTGCCAAATATTTGACAATGGTCAATTCACATTATGACAAAAGTACGATTGGTCTTATTTTCAATGACAAAGTGTGTCGTTGTGGTGCACAAACAGCATAAACATTTGAGAAAAAAAACAACAACAACTAATTAGATAACTTAATGATAATTTCATTAAGGATAAAGTAAGGACATTGGCTGATTTGGTAATATTCTCTGTTCAAGACACCTACGTATATTCTTGGCTGACAGTTCAACTTTTCCAACATTCTCACCAGCGTAGACAGCCTAACTACACAATGAGAACAAGGTTTATGGAGTTCTCAGCCAAGTATGATATAATAACAATATGCAAAAACGCGCGAAAATCCGCACAGTAAGAGTCAATTTCCACAATATCAACTTTGATTTCTCTAACAGACACAAAATACGTTATACTAATGCAAGCCTTATGACTTTTTTCCTTTGTGAAAACGTCTCACTAGACTACCTACTCAGCTGGGTCATACACTGTATAGAACAGAACATATGTTTGGGTAGATGAGGACAGAGTTGCATCAAATGGTAAAATGGTCCTTGGATTTATCAAACGAAATCCTAAAAGTCCAGGGGTAAATCCACAGTTAGATTACGATTAAACTTTATTGGACCCTTACACAAAAATAAATAAAACTGGTACAGGGACGTGAAATCCTTAGGAACACGAGTATCTATATCATGGTTGAGGACGTCAACATAAACTCATTATACACACAGGTGGTGGAGTTAATTATACAAAACGTGACAAGAAATATATATGTAAATCAACTGATTTCAATGCGCAAAATTATGGCATAACATGCTCTACATATCTAGATGAAATGCATCAGAAAGTATTTACGGTCATATTCACTTTTTGTAATATACTGCTCAACAAAAGTTTAGCACGTATTTTAATACGATGTCCCACTTTGAATGAACATGAACCATTTTATTTAATGTAATCAACATGTATGGGGATCTTGAAATTTACGTTTTTTCGTGTCCGCCAGGCAAAAGGTAATCTGGTTAGGCGTCAGTGGATCGACGTTAGATTTGATGTCATAGGCATGCAAAGGATACACGTCTACATCTGAAATTATTTTTTTTTGATTCCAGAGTAAAGCCAAAGGTTCATAATGATGAAAAACGTTAAAAACGACAAAATGTGATACCCGTTTATGCCACGTTTTACCGTTCCATTATGACGTTAAAATGGCATTTTTACACTTCTTGACTTTTCAGAGAACTTAACCAAGAGATCAAGTAAACTGTTTGATGTTAGATTGGCACAAGCACCCGGAATATGTCTGTTAGTTGGTCATTTGAAAACGTCCTCTTTAGATAGCGTTATCGCCTTAATTTAGCCTCAACTTCAGATTAACGTCACTTTTTATGAATTATAGAGAATGAGATAAAATTTTATAAACTTGTTATAAACTTGTCACTTTCCCATTGGTATCCTGGGTCAGGTGTGGTACTTGATTGTATCGATTCCTGATCTTTGCAAGCTTATTACTTTTATAAACTTGCCTTACCTTAAACTGCCTCTCTTTTGGAATCCTCTTAAACACGAAAACCTTTTCAATTAAGCATGCATACACAGCGAAAACAGTGCTGTTTTTTACTTGTAAACATCATTATAACAACGACGTTAGTTGTTTTCAAGACTCAACGTTTACTGCTTATGCTCAATGGAGACGACCTTTATCTTTTTTTCAGAATGGCCAATTCGACCTAGCTGGAAAACAAAAGACTTTATAAACCGATGCTGCATCAGTTTTGTATTGCCATTAATGGAAATGAAACACGTTTTTGAACCCTCTCTTGTTTAAAGCAACGTACGACGCAGTAGAAATTCAATTAAAGTACACCAATTGCTTCCTCAACTTTATCACATACCAAACCATCATTTCACCAGATATTTTATAACTTTAAATCATTTGCTCAAATAAAAATTAATTTTATTTATCCGTGCTAAACTTTTGTTGAGCACTTTATATCTATTTTGCTGCAAAACTAATGAATAAGACCACGCATCAGTCACATATCATAGGATACATATGGTACCAAGAGTAAAAGACACAAGCTTGCAGTTAAATAACAAGATACACACAGACACAAGACGACAAGCTTTTTTCTGCATTCACGAGATGATTATCTCAGTAGAAAGGGACAAACATCTTCACGTAACAACAGAACCAAACACCACAAAATATTTGTGTCGGTGCCTTTGACAACTATATTTGTCTATCATTGTGAATATCCATTTAATACATATAAGCCAAGGATGCAGGTGCAGAAAATAAAGATTTAGCTCTGACTAACTGTGAGTCGTGAGCCCTTTTCTTTGTTTCATCATGGCGTGTTAATTTGATTAGAGTGTTTCTCCATGATGATACATTGCCATAGTTAGAAGGCTTCCTGATCATACTCACTTACTATTTTCCATGCGAGCTGAACATTTCTTGTACTTCAAAAACAGCAGAATCTAGGGCGAAGATTTGGTACCAGTAAAATGCATTTAAGCCCCCGGTGGCTTAGGCTGCTGTCTGTTATAAGGCGGTGGTTCTGTTGTTGTTGACTTGTTGTTTATTGTTATTCCCATTGTGGGAGTCTGTAATTGTTCTTTGTTTTGTTGTACGTTACTTTATGTCCATTCTAGTTTTGCAATCATCTTGATAGGGAAGAGAGAGCTGGTTGCTTTGCTTAGTTTGTCTTCCTGGTGTCTCGTGGTTGTTGTGTGGTTCTTCCTCGCGGTGCCATGGGTTTGTCTGCAGTTTGTGATTGTGATATATCCTGACCATGCTCACTTACTATTTTTGTGCCATTTTTTTAGTTTACCGGAACTACCCGAACAGGTTGCTAGTGTTATGAGACATTCGTCTTGTGCCACAGACTGCTGGTAACGAAGTCAGCGGGCTAGGTTGTTGGATTTCTTACAATTTCTAGATTGGTTTTGTGTGTATTTATTTTCTATTGCCAAAACTGAACTAACAAGTTATAGAACTTGATTCTTAATTACTTCATTAATACGTGAAGACATAAAAACAACCAAAACCGTCACAATAAAAAGTACCCATTCTAAGTGCCTTATGGCATGTAATTACCATATGATAGAAACGAGACAGCGCATGTTAAAAGCAACCAGCCTTAGTAGTTAGTACATAAAAACCCCATCTCACCCTGCCAGACCAAAGGCCACTGTCTTGATGGCTAAATATCAGACAGACAACATTCACTCTGATTAGCCTGGCCACCATGGCCCCGAGGTTATTAAACATTTTTCATGGTCACATGGTCAACTCAACTGAGCATGAAATGTATCCTGCTCATAATTGTGGCATTTTTACATTTATCAGCAGGATCGATTCAGTATCTAAGAGTTTTAAAGTAAGCGAATATTTTATTTTACACCATTCTACCTTTTATCAGCACCATACATTGTACAATTGTACATTATTAACAGCATGTCTCTTCGCTGGTCGCAATGACTGGTGTTGTTATGTGTCCAAATTTTCATATGGATGTAAATTGTGTCTAGAATTTCCAGTGAACAAGCCTATATATTAAGTTATACCCAGGACGTTTGCGCATGTGCAAATTAAAGCACAAATGCATTTGCGTTTACCTACATATGCAAACGCGTGCTTGTGAGATAAAATGTCTGTCTTGGTGGTTATAATAACGGTATTACAGTAGAAGGAACATGTAAATTACATTAATACGCAGTTGTCGATCATGCTAAAAACGAGAAAAAAGTCTAATTTAATGGTACTGTAATTATGTTTTTCATGGCCATCATTTAATACATTAATCCTTATCATTTGATAGTGTTACTCTATGTTTTTTCACTAAAATAAATTAATGTGCAGATGCCATCAGCAGGCTTCAAGTTGTCTATATGACTTACGTAATATTGATAATCTTTATTTTGAACAAATGGTATGTCAGATATATCCCACAGAACTTCTGTCAAAAAAACTCACCAAATTCGTTTGGTACTGAAGCGCTCTTTTTAGAATGGGATTTGTTTCGTGTTCGTCAGGCTTTCTTTTCTGTTCATTGCAGCCTTGTGGTCACCTGCTGAGAAAAGGTTAACCTCTTGGCTCTCTTGTGTGTTATATTGTATTGTGTTTTTGTCATTTTTGTCACTTTCCCACGTTGTGTCCTGGGTCACGTGCGGTACTTGATTGTATCGATTCCTGATCTTTGCATCCTAACTTACTTTGTCCATAACAAATGTCATAGTTTCAGCTAAAATCTACGATAAACGGTATGATCTTATTTTTGAAATAGTTATTTCCAATTTCGTGGTTGTGTTTGAAGCTCTCCTTCTTATGTATATACTGTAAATTCGGAAATTTTCGCGAGAATTTTAATTTCGAGAATAGCGTTAAAAGACATGTTTGCGACGTTAAAAATCGCAAATACGGCATGATTTGCCTATAACAGCAAACTACAGATAAGAGTGATTTCGCCATTTTGCGAGATATTTATTTTCATGAAACTTCGCTCATGCGAAGTTTCGCGAAAATAAACCCTCGCGAAAATGTCCGAATTTACAGTACATTTTGCAGCTTTTCGTCTTGTGAGAGTATGTTCTGATGTTAGTGAATTCAACAATATTAACCAATTTTAAACTTACTAAGTTACTAAAACAAGGTTATCAATAGCACAAACTTCGTAATGCATTTTCTAAATTCTCCCACAGACAATTGGGATTGGTAGTTAAATGCAATGTTTTGCAACACAGTGATTCAGTTTATAAATTCAAAAGAATCATTGAGAATCATCAATTTAAAAAGATAATCAAACATTATAAAAATGGTATATAACATAATATCATGCAACAGCCTACAGGCCTGGTTTCTTATTCGATCGCACGATTCAGTGACGACACTGTCGTAAAACATTCATCGGTGGGTTGGTACCTGATGTTTGTCTTTAACTGGGCCAAAATTGGCTCAACTAGGGGTTATATTATAGACTGCCTGGAGGCTAAATGTCCATTTCTCTGCGTCATCATAGTATACCAATCTGATTTTATTATTCTCTGTGCTGATGCATTGGATACGGTAGAAAATCGGAAATCCCCATGCCAGCTAAACATTTTGTGTTTAACAGTAGCAGAATCCAGGGCTTGGCTGTTGTCCATTCTAAGTCAGTGATTCTGTTGTAGTTTATTCATTGTTTGCTGTTGCTTCCATTGTGTTGGGCCGAGTTGCGGACTGATCAGGATTCGTGTATGCCGTGTAGCAGTTGTAATGTCTCATAGGGGCGTACAGTATGATTTATGTAACAGGGCTTGAGTGACTAAATATTAGAAAAGAGTTAAGTTATGCTAACTTGGAGAACCTTGTAGCACAGTTAGCAAGTTGTGTATAGAAAAGCCTGTGTAAAACGGCTACTCGAAAATAGACCAAACAAAGATCTTAATGACAAATAATAGCTTTAAGAAGGTCGAAAGTATTGCAAAATACTCCCATTGGAGCATTTTGCAATACTTTTGATCTGCATTAAGCGATATTTATTCTTGAAAAACAATTTTCAGTCTTTTTGAAAGTGGTCGCTTTACACGGGTTTTACTGCATGTAAAGTTAACTATTTTGATGAGCTGGCTCATTTTGTTAGAGAATGGACTTCCTGTCATCATATCGTTAAAACAATCTGGGGATACAATTAACATCTTCATTAACATTGCCAAACGTTTTATACCCGCTTACTTCAAAGTTTCAAGCATTTATCATCCCGAAATTTTCTGTTTCATTGAATCTGTAGCCTTTATGAAGAGTTTAGGTGGTTTTAAGTAGGTGTTTATGTTAAAAGTTAAAACATTTCAAGTCGTCCTTACCTTCGTAAAACACAGATTTTGCCTGGGGCTAATTTTTCACTGCGCAACAATTTCGATCAAACCGATTTACAGCTAACGGGGCGTTTCTTCTCCTGCTGGCAATTCGCAATTTGTCAATATTTATGACTTATCGGAATTGACCAGATAACAATAAAGCTTTATTGTAAGTAATTATTCGAAAACAAATAGTCATTTTCACTGTTGCAACCTCTGGCACGTGGTAAATATGTGTGATTTAATGGTTTGCCTTCGGTTAATTGTTGAACATTATCGAAGTGCTTTACGCCGATTTAGCTTTGTGACGAGGGCATCATTTGAATAGATAAAATAGTTCAGCTTAGTAAACTGAACGCACAGAACGAAATTATTTACCCTGACTAACTGGGGTACAATGATCCTCAAATTGTGTATACCTAAACGAGAACATGACGTCTTATCAGACTCTGCAATCTATGTTAAGGTGAAAACAATCACCAGAGCCGAAACATAAGGATATGGAATTTCTAACCTGACAGGTTCTTAGGTTATTGAAAGATTGTTTTATTACAATATTACATATACATTGAAGCCCTAATTTTCTCCCAACATTAGTCGTGGGCCTTCCAGTTCGCTAAATATATAATGAAACATCCAATCTTTATTGATAGAAGCTAAAGCCAAACCGTAGAATCCCTTCTATACCAACATCCACACACTTGAAAGAGGCCTGTTCATCTGAACAATGTTTTTAGCTCAACAAGCCACTCGAGTTTTAAAGGGCTTTGGAAACCCCATAGAAAGTGAACTTAAAAAAAAACAATAAATATGGTTTTTATAGTAAGAGTACAGTGACGAAACAGATTTACCTTAAGAAATATGAAAGAAATGCACACATTTGTCCACTCCACTGACTGAATGCAATAGCACAACGTGACCACTCTGATCATGTACCACGAAGTCATGTGAATAATTGCACGAAGGTAACAGTAGTCGTGAAAATAATTTCAAGAGTGTAGCAGGAGTCATGAGAACAATTTCCAGAGCTTAACAGGAGTCATGAGAATAATTTCAAGAGCGTAACAGGAGACATTAGAACAATTTCAAGTGCGTAACAGGAGTCATGAGAATAATTTTAAGAGCGTAACCGTAGTCATGAGAATAATTTCAAGAGCGTAACAGGAGTCATGAGAACAATTTCAAGAGCGTAGCAGTAGTCAAGAGAATAATTTCAAGAGCATAACAGGAGTGATTAGAGGAACTTTAAAGAACGTAACTAGTCATTAGAATCGTTTTAGGTGCGTAACATGGATCTTTAGAATAAGTCCAGTGGCTACCTAATGAATAATTTCAAAAGTGTAATAGGAGTCATGGGAATAATTTCAAATCATAACCGGAGTCATGAGAATACTTTCTTGGGCATAAACAGCAGTCATGAGAATAACTTCAAAAGCATAACAGGAGTCATGAGAATAATTTCAAGAGCATAACAGCGGCAATGAGACTATTATTAAGAGCGTAACAGGAGTCATGAGAATAATTTCAAGACCGTAACATGAGTCACTGGAATGATTTCAAGAAATTAACAGTAGTCATGAGAATAATTTCATGAGTGCAACTGTAGTCATGAGAATGAGTTTTAAGTGCGTAATATGGGTCATGAGAATATTTTCAAGAGCGTAAGGAGTCATTAGAAGATTCCTGATATTTGCCCTCTTTCTTAATTAGAATATTTTCAAGTAATTCCCGGATGTCATGAGAATAATTTCAAGAGTGTAACATAAGTTATGAGAATAATTTCAAGAGCGTAACAGTAGTCATGAGAATAATTTTAAGAGCGTAATAGGGGTCATTAGAATATCTCAAAGAGCGTAAGAGGAGTCATTAGAATATATTCAAGACTCCTGATCTTTGCCATCCTTCTGATTAGAATATTTTCAAGAAATTAACAGTAGTCATGAGAATAATTTCAAGAGCGTAACAGTAGTCATGAGAATAATTTTAAGAGCGTAATAGGGGTCATTAGAATATCTCAAAGAGCGTAAGAGGAGTCATTAGAATATATTCAAGACTCCTGATCTTTGCCATCCTTCTAATTAGAATATTTTCAAGAAATTAACAGTAGTCATGAGAATAATTTCAAGAGCATAACAGTAGTCATGAGAATAATGTTAAGAGCGTAATAGGGGGCATGGGAATATTTTTAAGAGCGTAAGAGGACCCATTAGAGTATTTTCAAGAAATTAACAGTAGTCACGAGAATAATTTCAAGAGTGTTACAGTAGTCATGAGAATAATTTCAAGAGCGTAACAGTAGTCATGAGAATAATTTTAAGAGCGTGATAGGGGTCATGAGAACGATTTTAAGAGCGTAAGAGGGGTCATGAGAATATTTAAGAACGTAGACGGAGACATGAAAATAATGTCAAGAGCGTAACAGGAGTCATGAGAACGTCTTAGAAAACGTAACAGGAGTCGTGAAAATATTTTCAAGAAATAAGTAGGGTTCATTGTAGGCTTGTGGTCACCTGCTGGGAAAAGGGCTACCTCTTGGTTCTGTTGTATGCGATGTATTCTTGTCTTTTGCCACTTTCCCATGTGGTGTCCTGAGTCAGGTGTGGTACTTGATTGTACCTATTCCTGATCTTTGCCATATTACTTACTTTCATGAGAATAAAAAAATATGTCAGAAGAGTCATGAGAATGATTTCAAAGCGCAGATGTAGCCAGAAAATTATTTATATATGAATATCATAGAACTTTAAAGAAGTCATCAGCAAAATTACTGAAAGTTACAAAAGGCATGAGAATAACCATTTGAACACAAACAAAGTCCTAAGAATACATTCATGAATACAACAGAAGTTGTGAGAATAAAGAACGTAAATGGAGTAATGAGAACCATGATAATCCGTAAAAGTAATAGGAATCAAGAGAATAATTTCAAGAGCGTAACAGTAGTCGTGAGAATAATTCCAAGAGCGTAACAGAGGTCGTGAGAATAATTTCAAGAGCGTAACAGAAGTCGTGAGAATAATTTCAAGAGGTTAACAGAAGTCATGAGAATAATTTCAAAAGTGGCACAGTAGTCGAGAGCGTAACAGGAGTCACGAGATTAATTTCAAGATCGTAATAGTAGTCGTGAGAATAAATTCAAGAGCCTTACAGTAGTCATGAGAATACTTTCAAGACCGAAACATGAGTCATTAGAATGATTTCAAGAACGTAACAGTAAATTGAGTAATCCTGGGAATCATTTCAAGAGCATCATTGGAGTCATGTGGATTATTTAAAGAGCGTAGCAGGAGTCATTAGAATAGTTTCAAGAGCGTAACAGTAGTCGTGAGAATAATTTCAAGAGCATAACAAAAGTCATGAGAATAATTTCAAGAGCATACCAGGAGTCATGAGAATAATTTCAAGAGCATAACAGGAGTCATGAAAATTATTCCAAGAGCATAACAGGAGTCATGAGAATAATTTCAAGAGCATTACGGTAGTCATGAGAATATTGTCAAGAGCGCAACAGGGGTCATGTTGATATTTAAGAACATAATAGGAGTCAATGAAAATGAAATAAGGAGCGTAACAGGAATTCAGAAAACCTAACAGGAGTCATGAAAAAATCAAGAATAGATAGGGATCATGAGAGGATTAAAATAATTATGTCAGAACAGTCATGAGAATAATTTCAAAAATGCAACAGAAGCCAGGAAAATATTTTCATGAATGTACTAGAATTCATCAGAAATGTCATGAAAGCGACAAAAGTAATGAAAATAGACCAAAGAACACAAAAGAAGTGCCAAGAATAAATTCATGAATGCAACAGAAGTCATGCGAATGAAGAACGTAACAGGAGTAATGAGACCCATGATAATTCGTAAACGTAACAGGAGTCATAAGAATAATTTCAAGGACATGGCAGGAGTCCCGATTATAGATTAAGTAACAGGGGCAATCAAATACTTTCAAATACATCGCTGGAATCATGGGAATGGTTTAAGAAATCAACTAAAGTCATAAGAATAATAGACAAATAAAACAATCAAAGAGATTGTTCCAAAGCTGTATCTTTGCGAAATATTTGGTTATTGTAGATTAACCAGTTTGAAAAAAAGACGATTCTGGTTTCAAGAATTTCACATAAAACAAGGGCACCGTTTCCTCGGTAAATACGATTATAACCCAAATCACCAGGCCCTGGTTATGTTATAGGTTTCGCGCGTGTTTCAATGTCCTAGCGAGTATATCCATCACTTCCACTCTGAACCACTGGATCACGTCAACTTTATTTATTATAAAACTCATATAGGTCGTGTATAAAAATGGTTCCTAGAAACAATTTCTTTCTTATTCAAAATGCTTACAGCAAAAGTCGATATCAGAAGCTGTTCAGGGCCCAAAATTACAATGCCTCATTGATTTTAGGATGCGAAATATAACGTTTCGAACTTATTAAAATTAAAATGGTTTCATTTTTTCTGTAGATCACAATGATATCTTTGACCACAAGTACTGCATCGATCCTGTCAATTTATTAAATATTTATTGTAACATGTTGAAACATCAATACTTAACATAAGTCGTCCTTAACTTTAAGGAAGCATTGTAATGGGTCCTGGTGTTTACAACATAGTAACTCGACTGGCAAACATAGTTGGGACTAATAAACCGTGAGCACCTAGGTCTCTGAGTTATAACATTGTACATCAATTTCGTTCTTCATATAAAATCTATTTTTCTTATGTCTCAACCGAACCATAATTATATTGTGGGTGCTCAAACGAACCTTCTCGAGAAGACGGTTCTTTCGCATGTTTCGTTTGATTTAGGTTACTAATGAAGCCCAGATAAGACTGTCGCGCACGTCGTATTGGGACATTGTTGATTGTTGGTCACAAATGTTGAACGGGATGTTTTAAAACGCAAGGTATCCAGTGTCTATAGCCCAGTGTCTTTTTATTGAAGTTTTCAACACTAACAAACCCAAGGTTTGATATTATTCATGCTTAGACCTCACGCCTACAATACAATACCCGGGTTGAGTTGCACCGTATCAAAATATGACTATTAATTGAATCATAAATTGACAATTTTCATAATGTTTCTATTGTATCGATGTAATATAAACACATATCTCATGTTACGTATAGAAATGTGGGTGTCCTCTTACCAGTTAAAAGGCAGTAACTCATGATAAATGAAAATGAAAGCTGGCAAATCAAATATGATGGTTTGTGTGCGGTTATATACTGCTAGTTATAATGGTCTCCCAAAGAGAGGGATATGATACAGGAGAAACACATGAGCCGTGGCATGAGATTTCCAACAATGTGGCATTTTGACATGTGTAGACTCAGACGAGCCTGTGCAGCCTACTTTTCAGCTTAGAAACTCCAAATGATGTTCAGTTAATAGCTTAACAATCATAGAATACTCAAGCGACTAGCAAAGGCTCTGATCAGGCTGCGCGTATGCGCAGGCTGATCTGAGGCTTTGCTGGTCGCACATAACACATTGTTGGAAATCCCATACCACGGCCCACATTATATTGCCGCAAAATGTTGACAAACATTGTGAAATGTCGGCAACGGGGTAAGCATATCGTCGACAGTGTTGGATTGGCAACGGTAGTTTGCGTTGTTTGTCGACTTGTGGTATCTACCGAGTCTAAAAACAATGCTGAAAAAGTCCTAAGGATTCAGTCACAATATTTGTCGACGAGAGAGAAAGTAAGGCAAGCTGAACATTGCATTCAGGCTCGCAATATGGCAAAGACCAAGAGCGTTTCATCAGCCACTAGTACTGGTAGACAAATAATGTGACAGGATATGGAGTTTGCACAAAATTCGTTATTACTATTTATCCTAAAACGTTCAACAGAAATTACTCCTTCATAAAAAATAAAATAGAAACAAAAGTGATCATTGGTGCGATTCACGGTCGCATGAGTGTCTTGGATGACCATTGATGTTTGGGCGTACAGTGGCACAGCATATCATGCAACTTCGTCTGTTGGTTTGTTTGAGTTGATGTTTAGCGTCCCAGTCAAAAGTTTTTCAGTCATGTCGGGACGTTTTCTGAGTTGAACCAGTACTGACAGAGAATAGAGGATCTTGCTCAAGCACTCAGCACAGTGTGTCGGGTGATGCGTGCAATTTTGTCAATCGTTCACGAAGTGACTAATATGAAGGCCTTCTAGGTCCACTGGGTCCTTCTGTCGTGTTATCATCAGTTTTGTGGTACAACCTGTTATGATTTCTAGACGCAAAGCATCTGGGACAGACGTTAGTAGTTATGATACAATCGGTTTCTGAACCACTGTGAAAAAATGTAAGAATTTAGTTATTAGCTTTTGATGAACCGCCAAAATATCATTTACAAGCAATTTTCTTAGATATCTGGAAAATTAATTTCTGCGTTACAAAATAACTGTGTAGAAACTTAAGTAGAATACACACTAAGCACAATTCCAAGCTTATTAACAGATACGATATCGTTCAAACCTACATGTGCGCTGTCTGAGATTTATTAACCCTTTGCCTACTCTGTATTTTTCTTAAAAAAATAACGTATGCTCATTTTTTTCAAAATCAACTTTTTTGAAAATTTATTTCAGGAATATCATCAGAGTGTCGCCTGCAGTTTGGATCCAGATCAGGCCCGAAAGATCGTCGGGCCTGATCTGGGTCCAAACTGCAGGCGACACTAGTAGGCAAAGAGTTAACCAATGCATTTAACCCATATAAGCCAATCGTCCTCTTTATGTACTTCGGCAAATAGTGAAGATCTTTATCAGAAGCCACAGAGCGTCCATCAAACAATCCTATTTTTTTAATTTATATGTTGTTATATATACAAAGTAAGTAAGGGTGCAAAGATCAGGAATCGATACAATCGAGTACCACACCTGACACAGGATACCAATGGGAAAGAAATATTTATACAAACAATTATGTTTAAACGAAACAACAACCTTTTAAGATTTGAATTTGAAGTTGACTTAAGGAAGTGCAATATATTGGGGCATCTCTGTCAGATGGATGTCCATTCGGCGTAATTGTAAAATATGTTGCTTCTAATGACTCAGGCCGCGATGTGGCGTCATGAGAATAATGGTGAGACTGTGTTTGTATTGATGATGCCAGAAAAACTGCAATTTGGCAGTTTTCCGGGCATCGAATATATTCCAGATAAAATTTCAAGATGTTATAATGTCGCAAAATGCAGTCACTTCCTCTGGCTTTGGTGTTATATGGGATTCGTATTGAGAAAATCTGATTCAATACTCTAGCTAGCTATTTTACAAAGGGCCAGTTCAAAGCTAAGTGTGTCACCCTCTATAAATATTGTATAAATAAATAAAATAAATAAACTAAACTAGCACCAGTGCTTGAGCAGGCTGACCTGGCTGCAAACCCCGAAGACAGTTTTTGTTGCATAACAATACTATGAAATTTTTACTGATAAACAAAAAAAATAATAAAAATAACAACAACACACACACACACACACACACACACACACACACACACACACACACACACACACAAATCAACAAAACGAAACACTCCTAGACATTGGAAGCAGTAGAAAAAAGTATCGCATTGAAAACGACAATAGGTAAACACATAGTCAAGTAAACACATAGTAAACAACAACAGCTAAATAAACAATGTAGATACTGAAGTTTCTGGAACAAATACAGTGCTTTAACCCATATATGCCTAGCGACCTTTTTGTGGGACATAGGCAAGCAGTGCAGACCCAGATCAGATGCCGCAGAACGCGGCGTCTAATCAGAGTCTCCACTATTTGCTAATATATTGTACTATTAAAATTTGAATAAAATGAAAAATACCACACAACATCCCTTTAAACGGAAATGGATATTTTCAATTGATAATAGTGCGAAATTCCATTAGGTTTAAATGGGTTAAACCCAATTGCACTCTAAAGTTTTTGGAAATTCTAAATGGCTGTGTTGGTTTGTTTGTGTTCAAGTGTCTCTTCTCCTTGGTGTCATGGGTTGATCTGTAATCCCTTGATTGTGGCATTTTCTTGGCATAGTCACTCGTTTGTTAGTCAGTTCAAAACTGTAAATGTTTGAAAGGCATGCATGAAAAAGAGAATCCTAACCGCATCACGTGTGGGAATAAAAGTTCAAACACGATATGGACCATCTGCAGACGTAGCTGACCAAATAACCGTTTTGCCAAAGCTGTTTAGTGGTACCACTTTTATTATTTAAGAATTTATTCCTTTAAAAGCAATAGCTCATATGAGGCTTTATTTAACTGTGCATGTCAGGGCATTAGTGTCAGCCACATACTCCCTATGCCACTGTATATTCAATTAATAAAATTTTTATGTTCTGTGTGGTTACATGGTCTCTAATCATTCTTTTATCAGTCTTTAATAGTTCTAGAAAAGTACGTTCAGGCTTTTATAAAATATTCCGTTTATATTCTTAAAATGCTCAGATTTTTATTCTATTTCAAAACGATTGCAAACGTTTTATGCACTCGGTTTATAATGCTTATAATGTGGTGTTGTAAGTCACTTATTATACACATTCTTTAATTCAGTGGTATATGTTGGTTTGTCTTATACTAGTTATTTTAGCTAGTTGCTTCACCCTCTATAGATAAATAAATAAATAAATAAATAAATAAATAAATAAATAAATAAATAAATAAATAAATAAATAAATAAATAAATTTGTGTCAAAGATGAGAATAAACAACAGATAGCAGCACTTATCATACATGTGCAGCTATCTGGTGGGTTGACCATATTTTATGTATAGGAGCAATTAATACTACTGTATTTGCGCAGGCTCGTCTGTGCCTAAGCTGTTCGCATATGCGCTAAGTCCAAAATATGATTGCAAAATATTTTGTAAGAGAAAATAGATTATTATATGCTATAATTGAAAAAAATAAAGAATGCTAGGTGTTATAAATGTAATAGCGTGTTATACATTAAAACATCAACTTCTACAATAATAATAATAATAATAATAATAATAATAATAATAATAATAATAATAATAATAATAATAATAATAATAATAATAAATAATTTTAGTTTCTTTTGTTTTTTGTTTTTTCCACTTTTTTGTGAAAAAGCACTTTAAAAGTAACCATATTGTAAATAATAATAATAATAATAATAATAATAATAATAATAATAATAATGATGATGATGATGATGGTGATGATGGTGATGACGGTGGTTATAATAATAATAATAATAATAATAATAATGATAATAATAATAATAATAATAATAATTATAATAAAAATAATAATAATTTCTAATGTACTTAAATGTATAACAGTTTTTTTATTGATACCATAGTACAAGTAGTAAGCATTTAAATATCATAAAATGGATAATAAATATTTTATATAATATTCAATTTTAATCATTATCATTTTAATAGAAGTTGTTGTGTACAGTCATCTAGAATTGTGCTCCCTGGTTTTCTTAGGTGTTTCTATGCAATGCGCTAAACAAACCCAAACAAAATGTAGACTTTTTCAGATTTGTAAATAAATAAATAAATAAATAAATAAATAAATAAATAAATAAATAAATAAATAAATATGACGTATGGCGTAGTAATAAATTATAATGTAAATAACTATATTTTCACAATGACTGAAATTAGACAAGCAGACAATTTTTTTGGTAATTTTGCCATCACCAAGCAACGAAGGCTCGGGCAGGCGAGTCTGTGCATATACGTACACTTGCGCTCGCCAGAGCCTTCGTTGCTCACTTACACAAAGTATGGCTGTAGGATGGAGACAAAGATTAGACATCTAGACCCACTGGATAAGTGAGCATGGACGTTTATAAAAGGTATTTGCGCATAAGTATAAAACTCTCGTGCACCGGCCCAAATTGCATGTATTTTCTTTCTGATATTAACACATTTACGTTGCGTAGAACCCTCCAGCCTCAACCCATTTAAGCAGAATTGAATTTCCCACTATTATCAATTGGACAGTCCATTTCCTTTTTAAAGGTTGTTTTGTGAAAAGTTTAATTTTTATTTGAAACTTAATAAAACATTATGTAAGCGAATTGCGCAGACCCTGATCAGACGCCGCGTTCTGTGGCGTCTGATCTGGGTCTGCACTGTTCGCCTACGTCCCACAATAAGGATGATTGGCTTAAATGACGTGCGTTGTTGTGGTTGGTGACAATACTGGTATCAGATGGAAATGACCTGCTAGTAACCACATTGATTGCCGAACATGGTTTTTATGACAGCAAACAGTGTAGACCAAGATGATATGTCGCATGGTTCAGAATCTCTTCATTTTTTCTAATGTCCCACTCAGTTTAGAAGGCTGGGCAAAACAGGATTAAGGTGAATAAACACATTTATGTATGTCGTCCATCGAAAGGGACAGTGAAAATGTGTAGACCCGAAGGGTAAGCTGCAGAATTCTTCGACTTGACTAGACATTAATAAAACCAATGCAGTTTTCAGCGAAAAGAAGTAGTCTACTTATTTTAATTTGTAACCCATGGCCAAGATAAATTGACCATTTCATCATTAAACAGCCCAGCAGGATTCGACACATTAGTTCCCAGCGTTAGTCTCGGAAAATGTGAAACATATTGTTTTTATTTCTGGTATATAACCTACACGATATGAAGACATACATATTAAAATTATATTTCAATGAAATGAAGGATGCATAATATGTACAGTAGAACCTGTGTAAACGACCACTCAAAAATAGACAATAAAGGTCTTAATTCTGCAATACTTTTGACCTGCATTATGCGATAGTCGGTCTTGAAAACTATTTTAGTCTTTTTAAGAGTGGCAATTTTACATAAGCTAAATAGCAAGTACTCGTCACTATTTGAAACATTTGACGGGGTAGTTGATTTGATACATCAACGCAAAATGCTGCACTAAACAATTTGTTTCAATGATGCTGTCACATATAAACGATTCTTTATTTGGCTATAGCATCTTGGGCTTTCGGACATTAGTCAATTAGGCATATATAGCTTTGAACAGTTGACCAATGTCATAAAAATCATGGTCTTACATGACAACATTCATTGAATTAATTTTTGTTTTTGACAGCATGGCTGACCCATGTATGTCTTGGCAAACCTAATTACTAAAACCTACCTGCAGCTTCTGACGTCTCTAAGCCTTGGAAAGTTTTGTTAGCCATCTCCATGAGGGCGTCTAATGGTGATACATCTTTCAAAGCCGATGCAGAGATCGGTTTATCGTCGTCGTCGTCATCTTCAACATTTATCTCCTCTTCGTCGGCATCCGACGAAGTTTCAGAGTTCCTCCCTGGGGTGGGGGATGCGTCCCAGGGTCTCACTATTCGTGTCACAGTAGCTACTCGTATATTCCGTCGATTTTGATTTAATGAATTTAAACTCCTGCTTTGTGAATATGAAGTTTTATTTGCTACCATGTTTGTCCGTCCGTTTGAACCAAGAATGTCTTTTATTCCAAATGATGTGAAAGGTTTATCTGGGTTTCTGGGTGGGTGAAGTTGAACCATTGCAAGTTTCCGGATCGGCTCGTATTTGTCCCGGCAGCTATTCTCAGATCCGAGGTCGCCGTCGTTGATTGCACTAGATGTTGACATCTTTAAGTACCACGGGGCTGGGAGAATTCGTAACATTTGTTTGTACTTATGTAGCCACTTCAAACACACAAAATTAATTCATTTAAAATATCCAAACATACCCACAAGACGTGTTTTGAACAGAAAGAATACGACTTGTTTTTTCTTATATCCAACGAATACATGAGCATGACTCAAAGTCCACCAAAACAGTTGGTATTAAAACTTTTGCATTTTCCGTAGTCCAACATTGTCTAAGTAACGTTCTTTTGTCTTGAATGATAGTCCGAAAATACTGTTCATAAAGCTAATTTGTCAGAGATTAGTTATTTTAGTTGTAATTTGTAGAGTTGATGTTTGAGCGATTGATCTTGCAATGATTCAGGACTTTGTCTTTTCAGTCTTGATCGTATCAATAGAACGTGTGATGGATGGTCGAGGAGGTGTCGAACTATGAGCCCTCCGGTAAACTATGTAACTCTGATCATCTCTAACATAACGACACTTGTTACTGTTGACAGTCGAGGTGATCACTTCGCTAATTACTGCCCACAAATTACCTCATCATTAGACACGCGGACACCGCAACAAAACAATAGATTTCTACCGAGACAGAAACAGAAATTAGATTAGCAAATCGGAGTCAAATTGAATGTGACAGAATGCACTTGTGAGGCTAATGGAATTGTATATTTGTAATATCTATATTTTTTCTTTTAAACTTCTCCGTTCATTTCATATTAACTTCTACCATGACGTCTACTGTATTGTGTGGTAAAAATTCAACAACTATCACTTTAAGACGTGTATTTATTTACAGTTGACTCTCAGTGTTTTATTATCATTTTTACTAATAATTTAACGTCCACGTCTCTAATCATAAATATCTTGCTTCAACGACTTACTCTTCATCGTATTTCAAACACATTAAAATTTCTTCCTTTTTCACAAGAACAATATCACCATCACAAAAGTCGACTGAATATTCCAATTGTCTGCGAGATGAGTTCTGTTTATGTACCTATTCAACTCAAAAACGCATCAAGTTACGGGGAATATTAGGTTCTAAGTCGAGAAAATCATTTAGGAACCACATATCCATATTACAATGTTTAGAACAAATTAGCGGTCCTAGCCTTCTTAAAGAACGGTAATATAATTCCAAAGTGGGCGGAGCGATAGAGTATCTTATCCAATGAGCTTGAGTGGCGATCAATAGCAGCCTCCTGTAGCTCATCCTACAGTCTATTATTACTGGTAAATTAACATGTAGTGCTTGTAGAGAAACTGCAGGGGCAAATTGATTTAGGCCGTCCCACGAGATATGGAACTGTTTATCCTCTGGTAAATCAATCTTTGAAGGTCCATACGCGGCTATCCAGCCTAATATTGTGTATAATTTGTCCTGTCGGAGACCTCATCTTTGAGTAAACGAGTGCTAAGCGAATGTTCTGAATGCTCAAATGCACAGACCCGTCTGTGCTTTCGCCGGTCGCTTTTGTAATAACTTCAGCTTTCTTATGTGTTTGCTCATTTAATAAAAATGTGTTGGACATTATAGGAAATCATTCGCATCAATTTAAATGGTAAAATTAATTATCACATGTGATCAAAGGCCTCTATTGATACATTCCCTCGGCGGCTATAATTCACGCCGCGTGCGCGCCGAGGTTTTCAATATAGTCTGCGATTCAGACCCCGCCCCCCCCCCCACACACACACACACACAGAGAGAGAGAGAGAGAGAGAGAGAGAGAGAGAGAGAGAGAGAGAGAGAGAGAGAGAGAGAGAGAGAGAGAGACTTAACGTTTGTTTTAATTTGATTTTTTTACTCAGCCAGTAAATAAGAAAGACCGATTCGTACATATATTACGCACGATTGCGGTTAGTTTCATATTTTTGATACCCAACTACATGTACTTGGTTATGGAGTCTATTTGGGCCTCGTCGTGAAAAAACTTGTTTTTTTTTTTTTTTTTTGTTATTTTGTTTTTGTTTTTGCTTATAAACAAGAGTCACAAATCAGCCTTCGCACCCGCGGCGTCTGATCATATTCTTTGTTATCCGCTCTCTTGAAAGTATGACACGTGTAGCTAAACTTGTTGTATGCATAATTTCAATTTTCTTCCAAGACTGTGTAGCTGAGCGGACTCGATTGAGCTTTGCCAGAAACATGTATTTCCTCCTTCGTATTTTCTCATGCGTTGCTTTTTACCCAGTTCATTCTGATGGCTTATCCCTTACATACTGATACAAAAAGTATGGAATTCTCATTTTGTATTTTAAGGGGTTGCTTGTTAAAATTTCTATAAAATGATGTATTTCTGTCCCTGAAGATTGTTTTTTTTTATCTTAAAGCTGCATAGTCTGTAACTTTTGATCTTCTGATTAAAAAAAAATGCCATTATTTTTCAAGAACACAGTAAAAATACACAAATTCAGGTAAACATTTTACCATTTTCGTAAATCTTAACAAGTTATCACTATCAAAACAACTGCATTTATGTTGGAGGGACGCAAATAATTACCAACAAGAGAAAAATACACCTATTTGATAAGATAATTCACTTTTCCATGCAGTTTTCAGCTGTACCAAACATTTTTATTGTGAAAACATAGCTTAATTCTACTTTTACAAATGATTTAAAAGGAAAATAAAATTTTTCGAAAAATGTTCATAGTTACAGAGTATGCAGCTTTAACAAACAGTGCAGAGCATGATGAAATGCCGCTTCACGCTGTATTTCATCCGGGTATTCACTCTTTGCTAATGTATAAAAAGTTTCAAGACCGTCAAACCTGTGTTCGTTTCATTTTTTTTCTGGCGACACAGCCCGTGAAACCGTCAAAAAATATGTTTAATACTAACTACTACTATTATAAAGAATTAACCTTTGTTTACTAGTATTTCATACCCATATAAACACTTAAAGATTATATAAATACTTTAAAATTTCTATTAGGCTGCCAGTTGATTGTCTCGGGCTGAAAACGAACCCCAAATTGGTAAAATAAAAATGTAACAACTGTCAGCGTTACAACTGTTACTTACTTTGAAGAAGGCTACATTTTCATGGATGAAGACTATTCAAACTATTTCCGAAAAAAAATTATTATTTGGACATAAAATGTTTTATTGGTATCGTCTGTCAATCATAGTGATATTGCGCTATAAACTTCAATTTTTAATTTCATTCTTTTTAAAATTATCAGTGTTATCATCTAAAATAAATGTCACCTTTGGACGTGGACTGAGGTTGATATTGGTTTCGAAAATGGTACCTGCCGTATTTTTGTGTACTTACTAAGTTCTGATCAGGATGCGCTTATGCCCAAGAATATACATTGTTTTAAAGATAATATTAAATATCTGATAGAGGGATGGTTTTAATAGTCCAGGCTGATCCGTCCCGTAGCTGGTCCTTGGTTTTGGATAAGTCTATTTTTTAAGCTGCAGTCCAATCATATGTTTTGCGAGATTCATCCGCGAATGGCCTGTGAAGAAGGTGCATTATAATATTTTGTACCATCTTTTAAAAAAGAAACAAATTTATTGTGAATTTACTACCCGTTGAATTTATTTATATTTATCCTTAATTTTATTATATTAGAGATGCTTATCCCGGTGAATGGGAATACCGCATTCGACCTAATAAGCACACATGCTCATATAAACACACATTGAGCTTTTTATGGGCTGTTTACACTATACGTACATGTACCGTGCATTTTATTTCCAATCAATCCATGTGGTGATTTTTGATTCATTTTTCGTGTGAATAAAATCAGTTTGGATCCTGATCTGGATCTACTTTGTTTTCAAGGGCTGGTATATAAATGCTTGCTATCCCGAAAGCTATAGTCAGCGCCCGAAATGATTTGGAATTGACTGCACGACCCTTGGGTCTGCACGATAATCACTATGTGAGTCCTTCCACCCGCCCGTTAGCAGTTAGTAAAAACAAACAAACTCATAACTCTTGACCCACATGGTGTAATATGATCACATTTGGATACATACACATGTCAACATTCCATAACCACTGGCATGCGAAACCACCTTATTTGATGGAGCATCATTTCAGCCGGTTGTGGTCAGTTAGTGAAAATGCTCATAACCCTTGAACCGCATGGTATATTTGGATCAAAATTTATTTATTTTAACATTGTCCAGCCACTGGTAAGCAAACTGGTGACGAGGTTTGTCGAACATCATTTTGGCGGGTCGAGGTCTTTTAGTGAAAATGCTCATAGCTCTGCAACCACACCATATATTTGGATCAAATTTTGCATACATATACATTTTAACATTGTCGAGACACTGGTATACAAAATGCCGAGGATAAGTCCGGTAGGTCGTGGTCAGATGCTCATAACTCTAGAACCACATGGTATATTTAGATCGAATTTTCTGATCTTTACAGATTAGCATTATTTGGAATGCACATATTCATGATATTAGCTTAAGCTATACGCACAAAAAAATCATACAGTTCCCATGCTATAAGCAACCAAAAAATTCAAACACGTTTCTCTTTAGAATGTACAACTAGTCTTTATGTGGCGGCACGGTGGTCCATATGTACAATCAGGCTATATGTAGTATACTACATGGTGTGGCATGCAATATTCCTGGGCGATTTGATAAACTACAGTATCGGGTTCTCTTAGTCCTCTGTAAGTTAATCTATTATAGAAATAATTAATGGCCGCTCACCGCCAAATTGACGCTTTAATTGCTAGTCCACGGGCCTACCACTTTCCTCCACACATGCCCCTTTTCTTCATACGACCAACCTACCTATAAATGTATAAAGACAGGACTGAGTATTGAACTACAGGGGCGGATCAAGGATTTCTGGAAAGGGGGTTCGTATTTATAAAGGTATGGGGGTTCGCTTAGCTGATTTTATCTCATTTTGCTTAAATATCCCAGGAATGAAATAATTTGGTATCACTGAGACAAAAGTATTTCATTTTTATAGGAGTTTTAAAAACAGGGGGGGGGGGGGGGGAGGGGGGTGAGGATGTTCGGGCGAACCCCCCGGTGAACCCCCTCTGGATACGCCACTGAACTATTGCATGCTTTATACAGAGCGAGTAACAAAGGCGCTTACCAGACTGTGCGGATGCGCAGTTTGGTATGCGTCTTTGTTGTTCGCATGCTTTTCGTGACGCGGCTAATATGAACATACACATCCGATATTTGTATTATATCAATGACGGCTAGATGATAAGTCAGCGCGAATGTCGTTTTCTGTTGCTAGCATCATATGATACGAAGGACAAAAATGCCTTGTATGGTGACCGCCACTGAAGAATAGTGAACCTTTTCGCGGGGGGTGGGGGTGCATAACTTGACAAACACTTATGAATCAAGAAGGCATACTGGAAGATAGATAAATAAATAGCTGGAAACTTCTTGACCTCTTATTATACAGTATTACAACAGTTTAAGAGCATTGTGTTTTCAATTGAGAATCTTTGAAGTCTCGTTAGAAGACACAAGATACTGTAATTAGCAAAATACGGCGATCCCATTATTATGAAAAATGCGGCTTTTTGAAGTTTTTAGGAATGATTTATGAAGAAGATGTTAAAAGGATTAAAGAGGGTATGCATGGTAATATCAACATTTTTGGGATGTTTCCTTTGAGGAATTGCTCACCGCAAGTTTAGTGTCTTGAATAAGTTCAAACGCTCAAGAAACTGGTAAATTAATAAGTTGAAAATCTTTAATTAAGTGTTTATAATCTATACTGCGCGTGTCAGATTTTCGACTTAATATGAACGACAAGGATAAAAGTTGTATGACACACTGCAATTTTGACTAAAAAAGCAACAATTTCTTCTATCATTGTCAGTAACAAGCACTTGGTAGCATTAACAAAATATACAGGATGCGACAAATTCTAATTTCTCATGCATTTGGGTATTTTCTGATATACTGCACTGAAAAGTCGACGCAGTCACATTCTACTAGAACACTTTTCAATTACATTTGATAACTACAGAGCATGGCGAATTTAAGCGAAGTCGACGAGACCAGAATTTTCAGATCGAAATATCAGTAGTTCGAGCTAAACGGGAGTTGGGTAGTACATGTAAATACAGTAAAACCTCGAAAATTCGAACTCCGATTTTACGAAATGATGTCTAATTCGAAATAAATTTCGGACACAATGGATTCAGAGAATAGGGCCTACTTATAATTTGTATTTCAAATACTAGCAATAAAACACTATGCTATGTTTTTGTGGTTTTGTGTTCGTAAAAGAAACGTCTCCCTGAGACGTTTGTTTTACGCACACAAACCTTTTGTTTGATAGGGGAAAAGCGTTTTTTTTTTTTTTGGGGGGGGGGGGAGGATGGAGGGTATATGTTCTTATGTCTACCTCCTTGTAATTCGAAGTTTCGATATTTCGAAGTAAAATCTATAGTCCCTATGACTTCGAATCTACGAGATTCGACTGTACTAGTTGACAAAACAAGTGAATATATTTCTTGTTGCCTACAGAAATAAGGCGCTCTATGTACTTTAAGAAACGTCTCACTGAGACGGTTCTGTCTTTTCAGTACCCACAACGTATATTTAGACAGGAAATAAAATATAATATTGAAGGGGCCTAACACCGCAATTCAATAAACCCATAACTTAAATCGACTTAAGCCCGGACTGATTTCAAGATACCCAGAGTTGGAGTCATAGCGGTTTTACTGTAATTGACGCAACTCTAAATAAATGCCTAGACGTCGCGTCAGATGTTGGTGTTAATTTGTGTAACGTCAAAAGTTGTTTAACACGTCAAACAATGAGATTTTCACAGATAAGAGAGGCGATCTTCCTTGCGTTAATATTTCGAAGCACACATGCCCA
The DNA here is from genome assembly GCA_964019695.1 of Loripinus fragilis. Lineage (NCBI taxonomy): Eukaryota > Metazoa > Mollusca > Bivalvia > Lucinida > Lucinidae > Loripinus > Loripinus fragilis. Next base: position 142,236,643 of record OZ026515.1, read on the forward strand.
GTTGTAAAATGATCAGATGAAAAGTTTGTTTTGGTTTATATATATGTAAGTTTTTAAAGGTTTTACGAGTAGAATTACAATAAGTAGGGTATACCCAGGTAAGCACAATTTTTTTCAGTAGTAAATGCGATTGGTCGGTCGGTGCTTATTAACTACATGAATCTATTCTCGTTGCAGTAGACTTCAATGGACAGACGGACGGACAGACAGGGTGATTATAGGTCTTAAGGATATCTTCGATGCACACACCTTTGCATGTTTTATATTAAAATTAGCCAATACGTAAGCGTTTGGTACTTATCGCCTTGTCCGGCAACTAGGACTTGCGACTCGGGAATGTCTGTGTAATGGTACAGGCTCGTCAGAGTAAAGTATGAATGTAGATGATAAATAGCTGTAGAATTGAGACCTCTATCACCGCTTGATACATGTATGTCAGCATCCGCATTTTCACGAGGCGTTTGCGTATATGCGATAATGACCAACATATCGCCAAGAGTTAGTGTTGGCCCAAACAAACATGTAGACACAAATGAATGAAAACAACAAAGAAATTAATTTATTTGAGATTCGGGCACGTCACGTTTGACTTTCATACACACCCTTTTCATCGTATGGCTTCCAATAAGTTGACTAGCAATATGATGTACAGTCTCGGGACATGGAGTTGTTTGCCACTTTGCGACGTCGCCGCTTGAAACAAGACCTTTCTAGAATTTTGTAAAAAATACCATGACAAACTTAATGGGTTAAATTTTATAAAACTTACAGGGATAAAGAGCAAATAGAGAGCAGTAATATACAATAAATGATTAAAATAATTACACTTTTGGTTCTCAAGTAGAACGCATTTAAAACTATACAAATGCCAGCACATGAGCTTTTAGGACGTATCGCATATGCGCAAAAGCCTCTTTTAAACGCCCATGCTGACATATCCAGCAATATAAGAGGTCTAAACTTTGGTCTGAGACTTCATCTACATCCATATTTTTTGTATGCGAACAGCAAATGATCTGGCGAGTCTTTGTGTTTGCACAAGCTCGTCTCTATAAAGCGATAGGTACCAAAATGTTTGGCTGCAGTGGCGGATCCATAGGGGTTCAGGGGGTTCGCTCGAACTCCCATCCCCGCTACCGTTTTTAAATATCCGATGAAAATGAAATAATTTGGTCTCAGTGAGACCAAATTATTTCATTTTCATCGGATATCAAATTATTTCATTTTCATCGGATATTTAAGAAAAAAATGAGATAAAATTAGCAAAGCGAACCACCCACATCTTTATACGGCATATGAACCCCCTTTCCAGAAATCCTGGATCCGCCCCTGTGCTGTTTGCAGACAAGGAGATCAGATTGCCTGACAGCACCGTCGCCACCCGCTAAGCATAGACGTTCTGTTTTCAAGCGTTGCGTTTTGTAGGTATGCTAAACCATACGGATCATAACTGTCATAAGTAATTTTGATTGGTTTAATTAGGTAATGATTAAATAATGAGTCAAGTCATATGTTACACCTGTCAATCTAGGTGAAGATATCAATGTCAAATATGGCTAGCTTATTTACGAATGCATGTTTATAAGTTGCTCTCTTATAAAAGTTTGCGGGTCACTTTCTTCAGTGTGAGACCATTTTGTTGAAAATTATAAACAAACAGTGTAGGCACAGCTGACATGGCTAAAGAGGGTCTGTAATATCTGCAAGTCCAAAATAAATGTTTGAATCGGTTTATATTAATGATGTGTTTTGAGTTTCTCATTGTTTGGGTTGGGAAATAACAAAATGAATGTTTGATTATGCCCTCTTATCTTGTATGTACTCTGATCAGGGAACAGTCCGATATGGGTTCAGATTTTAAGCAATATAAGCTACCCATGAACCTACGCAGACGAGAGAGTAGACTACTAAAGTCGTGACTGGCGGGAAATGGGGTAATTCCTCTATCCGAGTGCAAAGTCAGCGATTTCTGGTCCGTTTCTTTAATGCCCCTATTCCACACAGACCACGAATCCCCCGATTAATCAAGCATCGATAAATGTTAGGATTCGTGGTTCAACTCATTCGTGATGTTCTACGAATCAGTTACGAATCAGAATATTCGCGTGATTCGGCTGGATTCGGCCTGAGTCGCCACGATACTGTGCCGAATTCACTACGATTTTGGAAATAGTGAAATACGTAGCCCGTTGTATACTTGTGACTCATAAACTTTGGCATTTGTGAAGACCAAGATGAAATGCCGCATAATAGCCGAATGATCTTATATATCCTTATAGATATGACGAGTCAATTTCTATTTTAGGGCTGTTTTGGTGGTTCTAACCTTTCTTATTTCAATTTAAATAGAAAATTCTATAGCAAGCAGTGGAGTTCCTGCGCCATACACATATAGGACAAACACACATGTTAACAAATGAAGAGACTGGCTGTTTGAGCTTGATCCAGGCTAAGAGGTTTTCATTGCATACACCGTATGGGCAGAATGTGCCAAACAGACTCCACATAATTTGAGCCATAGGGAAGGGCAACGCTTTTATGTAATGTTTTGTACATACTTAGCATAACAAGCAGGCGTTAAACGCAATTTCACATGTCTACAAGGGTTTCGTTTACTGTTGTATAATTGAAAAGCAATGCGTTTTATATTTCTACACACATCATCATCTTAGTACATATCTAATTAACGAGCAGTAAATATCACGAATGCATTAGTACGTATGATATATAGAGAATACTAGGTGAGTGTCTTTTGATATTAAGTTTACCAGGCAAGGCTTTGAGAACGCTTGTTGACATCGCGAGGCTTGCCGAGCGATTCAACAAGCGTTCTCAAAGCCGAGCCTGGTAAACTTGATATCAAAAGACGCGAACCTGGTATTCTATTTATCAGTTTACCCATTGTTTCCCTTTTAAAACTAGCGATTATGACGTAAAATTTCGATTTTTGTGTTGATTCAGCGTCATTAGCGACGTCATTCAAAAAGTGCAACGTCATCATGACCTGATAAAGGTAACATGCCGTGAGATAGGAGACGTTTATTAGGTCATGTTGAAACAATTCAGTTAATATTAGGAGTGACTGATAAACTGACATTACTATGTGTTGTAACTTTTTCAGGAAAAAGATTCTATCATACGCAAGGACAATATAGGCTTAACCCATTTAAGCCTGGCGTCCTTTTATGGGATATCGGCAAACAGTGCATAACTAGACAGACGCCGCGTTCTGTGCTTGTACCTTGTTCTTGTTATACTTACTTTGTGTCCTTTCCAGTTCTGCAACCATCCTGATTGGTAAGAGAGAGAGAGAGCTGCTTTATTTTAATGCACTGTGACTGTTAGTGTTTTGTGGCGTTTCTTGATGGTACCGTGGGCTTGTCTGCAGTGTGTGATTGTGGTATCACCTGCTCATACTCACCAACGTTTTTATAAGAAAATGGAAGCGTACAGTGTGCCTCTAACCATTTATTGCAGGAGTATGCTTCCCGACCTTTGCTTTCTTACTTACTCTTAATAAACGCCATTAATGTTTTTGTTCATTAAAGTTTATACTTTGAAAACTTAGAAGATGCCTTATACTTTGAAGAGGGTGGTGGCAGAATAAGCCAGGAACACTCATAGGATAACTGTAGAACAGAGCTTTAACAGACAAACTATGTCTGGGGTTGTTTTTCAACACTTTGTGGCTATAACTCAAAGGGATTTAAATAATAAATAAGCTCTTGACAATCTGATTGATTTAACCATTATACTGTCACAAGTAATTTCCAATGGGCATATCTGCTATGCTTAAGACGTACAAATAAGCATATTAAACAAGAGACTAATGCCATTTTAGACATGATAAAACTAATAGAAAGAGACATACATAAATTGCCATGTACTAGTTACCCATTAGATGTTCTTGCTGAAACATTTATGAAACTCCACTAATTTGTTAAAGAAGCTATCGATTGTCCCGTAAAGCGCTATCTACACATATCAGCTGTTACCATTGTTAGGTGTATGAACAATGCATGAAATTGACAAGTGTCATTGCAAGTCTTTTGAATTAATTAAATAAAACACGATAAAATAAGTATTCTGATATACTATCTTATTGATAACATTATCTTTAACAATTCACATAGAGTTGCTATGCAAAAACCAAAGTACAATAAATTATAGGTCCTATCACCAAACAAGAATAAAACCCAAACAAAACAAACAAATAAAAACAGACACAACAATATCAACAAACACTATATAAAAACAGTAAGCAACAACAGTAATCAAAATCAACAATAAAACACAAAATAAAGATGACAAACTAAACTAACAAACAAACGCAATAGCAAGGCAGTCAATCAAAATCCACAGAACACACACACACACACACACACACACACACACACACACACACACACACACACACACACACACACACACACACACACACACACACCATTGCCACCGAGTAGATGAGCCAAAATAGCACCTGCAAATCAATAAGACATACACACAAGCAATCAGCCAGCCGTTCCTTCTCCATCGAGATTTGCCACACTAGAAAGATTTTCATAATAAAACCAGGACCACATACGAACAAGGGCTAGCTCAGAAATACCCAAAAAGCAAGTGGGTATGATCAGGAAATACCACAATCACACACTGCAGACCAGACCACGGCCCCATGGGGGAGAGCTTCTGAACACTAACAGTGACAAGACACCAGGGAGACAATTAAAGTAAAGCAACCAGCTCTCCCTTCCCCATCAACATGATTCCAAAACTAGTAGGACTTATAGTATAGCATAACAAAACAAGGACCAAACACAGAACCCCCACAAACAATGGGAGCAACATTAAACAATAAATCATCAACAACAGAGCCACCGTCTTAAAACGGACAGCAACATTAGCCACTGGCGGGTGGGAGGGGATGGGGTGGGGGCTTAAATGCATTTTACTGGTACCAAACCTTGACTTTAGATTATGTTTTTTTAAAGCACAAAACCTATTCTCCCACCAGATTTGAACAGCTTTAAGGCTAAAACTATACACCATAGTATTTTTTACTATACATTAATGATACTGTTAATGCAATAGTCTTTTCGATCAAGTTTATTGATGTTGATAATCCCCTTGCAGTAATATTTTTTAATACTTCCTGTCCAAGTTAACAAGGTGGGCTGCCACTTGGCTTGTAACTTTTAACCCAACCAAACACCAAACCCTATCACCCACCCATGTATATGCAAAACTGTCAAGATAACTAATTTTGATTCACACAAGCAACTTACAATCTATTTTTCTAGTGATAGTACATGGCACCAACATCTTAGTCACAAAAAGAAAAGGCATGGTCAAGGATCAATGTTATGAGAAAACTTAAAATCAAATTAGCAGACAATCTCAGAAACCATTTATTTTACATTCATTAGATTTATACTCGAATAGGGTGATGTTGTATGGAACAACTGTTCACAGTACAAAAAGATGAACTGGAGAAAATACAAATTCAGACAACAAGAATAGCCATAGGGACAACCAACTAATATCAATTAATGCACTCTATAATGAAACTCAGTTTGAAACTCTACACCAAGGAAAGCAAAATCACCAGCTTACACTCTTTTATAAAATATCCAATAATCTTACTCCCCATTATCTCTCATCTCTTATCCTCAGCCTGTCCTTTAACCTACGTAACTCTAATGATCTTTAGACATTCGAAGCAAGCGGCCGATAAGAGGATGGAATAGCTTGTATGAGGAAGTGAAATCCAGCGATTCTATAAACTCTTTCAAGCACCAATTGAAAAAAGACCAAAACAGTCCCAAAAGACTATTACCCTGGTAAACGAAAGCACAAATTTTACGCCTACGAGCCAACTGCAGTGCACTAAACTTTAATCTTTTACTAGAAACATAGCAGACTCAACACTGTGGAAGCATTGAGGACTCCAACCACTCCTTTTTCCATTGTGGATACTAGACAGTTCAACGAAATGCCCTCCTCAATGTTACTTCAGCTCTTTAAGGTGTTTTCTGTTTGGGGACACGTAAGTATTTGTATTTATTTTCACGAAAACAGATCCAAACTGCCAAGTTATGAGTATATGATATTTTTTAAACTTGTAAAGAAAAGAACTCTATAAGTTATTAGCTTTTGTTCTAACCTTTGATATTTAACATGCCGATAATGTACTTGTGATTGTTTAGTGAAATAAAATATGTTTAAGCTAAATCTGCCACCTGGCTAAACCTATACACCAAACAAACACCAGTGTACTCTTTATATACAGTAAAGCAATTTCTGGTTATCAAAATAAGCCTAGCTTATTAGGGACATAACTCAAATCAGACGCCACAAAACGCGGCGTCTAATCAGGGTCTCCACATGTTTGCTAGAATTGTTCTATTAAAATTTGAATAAAATGAAAAAAATACCACACCATAGCCATTAAAATTGAAATGGACTGGTCAAATTGATTAAAAGGGGGAAATTTCGTTGGGTGACAATGTTACTGAGTTATTAACGTGCTGATGAGTCCGGTACTCAATCAACGATCCATAAACGACAGTAATCTATGAAACGTCATTGGTTGCTGCTGATACCATTGTATATACCATGTGCCCCTTTATGCCTCGTGACTTACATATTTGAACCGGTTAGAGTGACTTTTCATTTTAGGTGACAATTCTAAACGTTTCTTTGGCATTCAATGACGTAACATGCAAACGTGTACATTTAGGTGACTTCCAATGCAATCACTGTACAGTCCACAGGTGGCACCCAGTGTAAGATGACAAGGGTGAGATAAATAATAGTTATGACATGGAATATCTCACGTGATTACTAATCGGCGGTGTTTTAAACGGTGGCTGTGATTTTTGACTTTTTACTACGAATCTGATGAACTGAGAAATCTTATTTTAGCAGTGTTTAATATATATGGAATTATTTGGAACGTACTGAGTTTTCTTCTGAGATAAGAAAGTTTATTTATATGCATTTTGAAAATTGCCGCTAAACAAAGGATCTAACATCCTTAAATAGACTAACAACTGCCCAACTAACTCGCCCTAACGGTCAAGACTTAAACTTTGGATGAATTATAACGGTTTGGGCAGCTAGGTTCATGACCAAAAAACCGTCACGCTTGAATGAGTACACTGCCGGTTACCAGTCCTTTATTTAACAAGATATTGAGAGTTATTAAGAGAGGGTCCAGCGATATACTTGACATTACACTTTATTGAGAGAACAGAACAGAACAGAGTACCAACAGCAATGAACACCACTTCAGTTATCAAATCAGATAACGCAGCGTTTGTCGACAGCATTATGTCCAGTCAAAGTGTTGTCCCTGTTGAAAATGTGATATGCACACAGAATATCCCCAACCACACGCCTAGTGCAGACACACACAAGCGACATCTTTCTACAGATAGCGAAGATGAGTTGCCCACCATACGGGGGCCTGGTGAACAAAAGAGTAGGGATATCCAAGACCCTTTTGAACTGATGACTGCACGTTTTGTAGACCTTAAGCGATACTTGGCAAGCACATTAGACTCAAAATTCGAGAATTTCGAGTCTCGACTTAAGATCGCTATTATGGTTACAAGGAAAGAATAGATACAATCAGTGCAAAAAGAACTGAATGATCGGATTAATGAGCTGTCCAAAAGCATAGAGGACAAGATCCAGGATAATATGAACAAAAAGTAAGTCCCGTTTTACAGAAAGTGAAGAGCGATATTAAATCTGATATTAAATCTGAGCTGAAAAAGGACACAGAACAGCTGCAAGACGACGCGTTGAAACTTCGAAAGAGCTATGCTGATGCAGCTGCAAGTGTTACTGAAAATGATTTGCTTATGAGAAAAATAGTAATAAGAAACTTGAAGATTGGCCAGAGATAATCTTCAGATAAGCAAATTACAGCCAATAATATAAAGTAAACTCACTATTTCGAGATAGACTAAAATTGACTAGTGTGAAAGTAACTGCTGCTGGACGCAAGCAAACCAGAGGTGGAAAACCAGGATTAATTATTGCGACTGTTGAGACAGCTGAGGAAAAACCTTCCGTTATGCAACGTAAAAAGAACCTCAGAAAAACAAAACATTATGAATCAGTATATCTGGAAGACGAAAGTCCATCGGATCAGCGATTAACTGAGTCAAATATGAGAACTTTGCTAAAAGCCTGTGGAAAATCAAATGACAGCATCTCTCGAATGGTAGACTTTTCCAGAAAAAAACGATCCCGAAACTCTTAGAGGTGTATACCGTTTGGTGCTTGGAATGCCAGAGGTTGGTCTAAAGACAATCATACTAATTACAGATTTAGAGAGCTTATGGTACAAATACATGACTGTGATATAGTTGCAATTTGCGAAACTTTTTCTACGAGGAAATGAAACCTTATCTATTGAAAACTATACTTGGGTTGGTAATAATAGAATAAACCTCAATCCCAGTGCACGATGGGGCTCGGGAGGTGTGGGTGCATTTATTAAAAATGATTTTCTCACAAAATACACATTTGAGGCAGACAAAAGTTTAGAAGATATCCTGATTCTAAAGTTTACAAATCGATTGGACAAATTTGTGCTTTGTATAGGCTACCTGCCTCCAGATTTCTCAACGAAAGCTGTAAACAGAGATGCCTTTTTCAATGATTTGTCAAAAAAAGTTTACGAATATCAATCAGAAGGTGAGATTATCATTTGCGGAGACTTCAACGCCAGACTTGGCTCAGAATCAGACTATATTGAGGGAGTTGACGTCGTTAAACCAAGGATGGTTATTGATACAACAACTAATAGCTATTGTGTCATTTTTTAGATTTTCTTATCGACTGCAACCTATGCATGCTCAATGGTAGACTGGGAACACATGACTTTACTCATATATCCACACGAGGAAAATCAGTTGTGGATTATGTTTTCGTCCCTCATGAACAATTTGCAATTTTCAGTGAGTTTTCAGTGCAATCCATGTCAGATATAATGGGTGAATATAATTTGCATGATTACAAATCATCTGATCACTCAATATTACTATGGAGTAAACGAATATCATGTGACATCGATACGTTGAACCAGACCATGGATTCTTCAAATCCCAGTCCAATAAACGATAAGAAACATGTGTATGATAACATCCCAGCGTCTTTCCTGAACTGTGGGAAGTCCTTGCAAATGATCTCGGACTGTATACATAAAATCGAGCGAAACTTAGAACAGGATGCAAATATAACGGAAGCATACGCGTGTTTTGTAAGCCTTATACAGACAGAAATGAAAAATAAGTTTAAATGTATTCAAACTGGCCAAAGAAATGTAAAACCACATAAATCTAGGTCTAAACCCTTTTGGAATACGGAGCTTCAAGAATCATGGGACCAAGTTCATAGGGCTGTAAAAGAGTGGTTAAAATATCAGGGTGCTACCCCAACAAAGTGTTGCCTTCGCCTTGTTATTTACGAAGAAATTTTGATAAAATGTTATGAAAAGCAAAGCGTAGATATCAGTTAGCTGAACAACAAAGCTTACATGATAAGTTGTATCATATAGAAAATCCACGTGATTTTTGGAAAGAAATTGGTAAGCTTGGAATGTCAAATTATAGGAAGTCATGTATTCCATTTGAGGTTTTGGACCAGAATTCCATAAAGCGGACAAAAAATAGCGTATTAAATAGGTGGAAATGTGATTATGAACATTTGTATAACGACGTGTCCTCAGACACCTTCAATGCTGATCATATACAGCGAATAAAGGGAAAATTGCAAACCCTGACGCCCCCGACTTTCCTATTGCCGATTGCTCGACGACTCTGAATGAATTGATTTCATATGAAGAGGTCAGAAAATGTGTCTATGAAGCTAAACTTCGAAAAGCATCAGGCATTGATAACATGTGTAGATTTGCTGTTCGAAATAATACACCTTGCGTTTAGTAGCGGCCGAGTTCCTAGTGAATGGTCAAAGGGTATCATTAAGCCCTCACCTAAGGGTGAGGACTTAAGAAACCCTTGAAATTACCGCCCAATTACTATTATTTCGATACCGTGCAAAATTTATGCTAACCTGCTAAACAGGCGTTTGCTAAACTAGTTAGAGAGTAATGGGCTCCTTGCAGACGAGCAAAACGGCTTTAGGAGATATAGGAGCTGTCAGGATCATATATATGCATTAAATTCGCTGATTTAAAACAGAAAACTGAATAAAAAGGACACATATGCCTGCTTCGTGGATTGTAGAAAAGCGACGTTTGATACAGTCAACCGCGATAGTTTATGGTTCAAGCTAATGTCCTTAGGCATACAAGGCAAAATTCTACAAGCCATACAATCTCTTTATGTTGATGTTACATTTTCAGAAAGAATCAATCAGTACTTCACTGACTTTTTGCCTGTAACACAAGGCCTTAAGCAGGGCTGTGGTCTGTCACCAACGTTTTTCTCAATCTATGTTAACGACCTGGTAACAGAAATCAATGCCTTGAATTGTGGTATTAGATTTGACAATAATGTTATCAGCATATTAATGTACGCTGATGATATAGTCCTTATTCCAGAATCAACAGATGAGCTACAGGTTATGCTGAACAGTCTGAATAGTTGGTGCTGCAAATGGCGCCTAACCACCAATGAATCAAAAACCAAGGTTATACATTTTAGAAATAAGAACACGTTACAGACAGATAATGTATTTAACTGCGGTGAAAACAATATTGTCTGTGTTTCTGAATATAAGTACCTTGGGTTTTGGTTTAACGGGCGCTTAGATATGGAAAAATCTGTAACAGAGATGACAAAAGCAGCTGGTCGAGCTCTAGGAGCTGATTATATGAAATATTTGTATGCAGGTGGTATGTCATATGAAGTACATACAAAACTGATAGAAAGAGTTGTAGAACCTGTTCTGTTCTATCGTTCTGGCATATGGGGTACCGGTAAATTTCCAAAGGTTCAACGAGTTTTGAATAAAGCATGCCAATATTTTCTCGAATAAAGCATGCCAATATTTTCTCGGGGTTTCAAAAAAATGCACCAAACACTGCTTCCAGGGGCGATATTGGCTGGGTATCTGCTGAAGTTAAGCAAAAGATTGAATGTGTTCGCTTGTGGTGTAGGCTAAAAACTATGCCAGAGGATAGAACAGCACATAAGGTTCATCAATGGTCATTCTCAATACGGCGCTCATGGAAAAATATTATGTTAAAACAGATTGATGACTTAGATTTACAATGTATGTTAGCACCAGTGTCTAATAAAACATTTTGTCTCAAACTAGCCAGAAATTTTTTAAACCAAATAGATCGACAGCTCTGGGAAGATCGTCTGTTGTGTAATGGCAGAGATGAATCCAATGGGAACAAATAACGCATATATAGAAATACAAAACTACCCTTTGTACAGAATGTTACGTTAAATTAAATATGACACGGGATCACCAACGCATTCTTGCCCGATTTAGGAGCTGTAATCTTCCCTTAGCCATTAAAACGGGTAGATTCACTAAGCCAAAAATACATTTAAATGAATGCTTGTGTGGCTTCTGTGAAGCATCCGTAAAAGAAGATGAATCACACTTGCTGATCACTTGTAGTTGCTATAGCGACTTAAGACACGAACTAAAGGCACCAACCAACCGCTTAAAGCTTTACGTCAGAGCCGTCATAGAGTCTGAGGCCTGACCCACCGTCGTGCAATTGAACAGGAAACCATAGCTATAACTCATGATTGGGTAAAACCTGTGTAAAACGGCCACTCATAAATAGACAGAACAAAGATCTTTATGACAAATGGTAGCTTAATGAAGGTCGAAAGTATTGCAGAATGCTCCCCTTGGAAACATCATATTTGAGAGAAGATTTTAGTATTCCCAGATGGTAACTCTGATTATCCATATGCAGTATTATAATGACTAAACAAGCGAATATGACAAGTGAATGTTAAAAACCCTGATTCCAGACCTACAGAACATACGATCAATAAGAATGATTACTTTTGAAACCATATGTATTATGAGCGGGCATATTTCTTCACATAACAGACAACAGCTTAAGACATTGCCAAATCCATTGCATTCAAAAATATTCATAGACCTTTTGTCATAAGAAGACCCATATGTCTTCGTAATTAGTGCTTGGTGAAAACGCATCTGTTTTCGGCAATTTTGGTTCCAAAGAAATTAAATTCTAATCCAATTATAGCGCTGCTCAATTATGTCCAATTACTGAAGAAATACGGACCTATTTAGCTTGTTCTGTCAACAGTAGAAACACGTGACAAATTAATTTCCTTGCGTAATCTTGGTCTTTTATATTGTCATGTCGTTTAGAGTCGCTTTACAAATTACTCGGCAAGCCAACGAAGGGCTGTTTAGCGGTATTCACACCTACAGGAATTCCCTTTGGACCACAAACTACTTTGATACAAATGGATAAACTAGAGTAAATTGTGTCCCTCGATAATACCATGTCTTTTCAATCCAATTTTCTCCCGGTTTACTTCCATTAAGGGCAAAGAATCGAAGTAGGAGTAATCATTTATACACAGGGCTGGTTCCATGGAGGTGATAATGGTTACTAAATCTGCACTGCAGATTGCAAGTGCTTTTATGCATTGTTGTGATCGGCTCAATGTAGACTCACCGTCAAAAGTTAGTGCTCGTTTGTTTTATCGGTCTATGTTCCCCTAGCAACTGTCTGTTCTAAGGTGGTACTGTTGTTGTTGTCACTTCACTGTGTGTTGTTGATATCAATATGGTGCTTTGTAAAGCTATTTGTTTGAAAATCAAGCACTGGGCAAAGAGCATTGATTGCTTTTGCTTGCGTATGTGGTTTGTTGGTTTATCCAAGTTCTAAAGTTCTAAGATGTCTTACTTTGTGAGATAAGGTGTGAACTTTGATTGTGGCCATATTCGCTTAGTTCGTTTTACAGTAAAGCATTTTCGTTCAGTGACGTGAACAACAACAACAACAACAACAACAACAACAACAACAACAACAACAACAACAACAACAACAACAACAACAACAACAACAACAACAACAACAACAACAACAACAACAACAACAACAACATATATTGAACTTATCATTGTTAACGATCTTACGAACGTGAGTATCTAATAGTTTGCTATAAATGCCATTCGTCCTACCTCTGACACAAGCATAGCTATTTGACAATGAATAACTATAACGTTCAGTTTGGCATTTGATAATGTTCAACTTTCATCAATTTGAGATGTGCTTGATCCTTCATTTGGCCGATTTGTGTAGCTCAGTCTGCATTTGGTATTGATCATTGCTCTTGTTTCATCATAGCTGTTGCATTTGATTTGATTGTGGGTCTTTGGTTATAGAGCTTTTCATTAGGTGTGCTTGAAGAAAAAGTAATCTGTCGACCCATGAATCTAATGGCGTAAGCTACATTTATTTGATTATTTGTGTGGGATAAAATGCTCATTTACCTGTAAAACATGTACTAATATTAATTCTATAAACAAAATACATACTGTTTAAATACACTGGAAACCCCTAAACGGGTACTTTGGCATACAGTGAAGACCAAGATGATATACCACATAAATGGACAATTTCATGAGGTCCTGCACTGTTTGCTAAGTCAAAAACTACCTTCATGGAAAGAACATCAGTATTTTTTGGTAATCGTAATCTGAGATCCCTCAATATATAAAAAGAACCGTCCTGACGGTATCGTATGTATCTTTATGGAATATTCCATTGGTCTAAAAAGGGTTAAGTGAATATGTTTGGTATCACTAAGTATTCATTCCCTTCCCTCTGAAAACTTACAATCTAATTATTAGATCAAGATATGTATCATCTAAGTTTTATAGCAGAAGTAGTTAAAAAATAAAATAATCAAGGCCCACACAGGGTCATCGACTTTGTTGCGCGTATTCACGTCTTGTTTGAAGCTGTATCTGATACATCTTTCAAAGAGCCATAAATGTAAATGAACACGTGTGTTTCATTGAGTTCGCACCTAAACATACTCTTCTGCGCAAAGGCGGTCAAATATATTATTTTGAAAAGGAGATGCCGCTTTCTGTGCAACTCTCCTTTTTGCTAGTCTACACGAGTTGATAGTCGAGCGAGGGTAAACGTATGTAACAGGAAACATACAAAAAAGGAAGTGAGTATGAACCCGAAATACCACAATCACTCACTGCAGACCAATCAACGGCAGAGGAAGAGCCACAGAACACTGCCAGTCACAACACATCAGGAAGGCAATTAAAGTAAAGTAACCAGCGCTCTCTTCACCCTCAAGATGATTGCAAAACTAGAGAGGACACTAAGTACTGTATAATAGAACAAGGAAAAACTCGCAACAAACAATGGGAACAAAAATAAACAACGAATCAACAACAACAGAACAACCGCCTTAGAATGGACAGCAGCAAAAGCCACAGCTGAAGTTTAAACACAAGATTGTCTAGCTAGCTTTGAAGAGTGATATAAACTATGACAAGACAACTAACTTTTTGGCACACGCAATGGACGATGAAAGATCAATCTGTAATGAATTCAAATATCTGAGGGTTGTATTTTACTAAAAGCAGAAGGTTCGTAAAGACAGGAATATAGTTATTATAAAGCAAAAAAGATTAAGCACATTTTATATTAAAAAAATATAAATTTGAATCTAACAATTGACTTATAATTACATGTATAGCTGTTTGAACATACCGGTTTACCAATTACCATATATAGATGTGATATCTAGGCGTTTGAAAAATACTAACATCATTCACCATATCTACATTAATTGCTGGTTCCCTCTTTATAGGTGGTCAGTAATGGAAAAACAGGTAACCAGTACCCCCCCCAATACCTGGAAATGGGGGGGGGGTTCTGGTTACCTGTATTTATATTACTGACCACCTGTAGACAGGGAACCAGCAATTAATGTAGATATGGTGAATAGAAAAAGTTTTAACTATTTCTCCTTTGCATAATACATAGATGATCTTACATGAGTGCTCATGTTTTATTGAATTTATTAAACGAGTTTGGGAAAAGAGATAAAATGCGAGGTTTGCCAGGCCTTGTGAGGTTTCTTAATGAAGCAAAAACATTTGCCAATGTGGTCTACTGCAACTTTTAGGTGACTCTTTGAGTGCTGATCACAATGTATTTTTTGTATATTTATGTATCTAATGTTTACCTATTTTATGTATTAATGTGTACTCTTTATTCTTATGCTACCTGATAATGATCTGAAAAGATATCTAATTGATTGTAACTAGCAATTAATTTTCTGGAATAAACTGTCGATAAAATCTTAAGTGAAATGCGTTGATAAAAGTATGCTTGTGTCATGAATAGGATATAGCATATGTTTGGTTGATATGATTGGTCATTTGTTCTTGTATAAGACCTTTATAAAGCAGTCTATGTATCTGTTTCATAAAAACAGACCAATCTTAAAATAGAATGTTTTCAAAGCCCATTATTATAAAAGTGAAACTAAGAAACATATCTCACGAACTCAAGTCATTTTCGTTGTCAATACCCTTAATCCGAATAATATCTATCGAAATTCGGGCTGAAATGGAATATGTATATACTCGTATTTGGCATATATAAATCAGCATGGCTGCGTGATACTTACATTAACATACTCTTGAATGCGTTTATCATTAATATTATCCCATACTCCCAGCGCCTAATTTCGAGTCGTTTCATCACCAACATTTTCATTATTCGGGTTCAGCTAGCTATAAGACAGAAATACTGATCTGGATAAACTAGCATACATTTGTAGCTGAATACCAAATAAATGGATAATTCGCAAATGATTAAGGTGGTACAGGACCCATGTCAAAAGATAACTGAGTGTTTCTAAAAAGTGAGAGTTATCTTTATTTATTGTTTTAAAACGTACAAGTATTGGCGTTCACAAAAAATATCATTTATCAACACATCTGTATAACTAAATATATTTTGACCGTCTGGTCCAGTTTCATCCCTCAATGCGTTCCGAGTTATACCTGGTCAGGCAATTCTTGTCAGAAAAGTTAATATTCATGTGCATTCAGTGTATGTACTATTAGCTGATAAAGTGTCTTGCCCCATGACACAATACTATGACTCTGGTGATTCACAAATTAGTAATCTTTCGATCCCAAGTTTAACACTTTACGAACTGAGCCACTGTGCTTCGTAAGTCCATTATCTTTGTAAATATGACGTCGTAGGTGGGAGGGCTCCCTTTTGTAGCTTGAATGAAACCCAAGAGCAACAGATTGGACACTGTGAGAGCGCTCGCCAAATGCTGGGGCGTGCCTTTGCATTATTTTAGCTAGCCAGTGGGGAGTCTTCTGACTGAGGCTTATTTTGTATATATATGCGAGCTGTGAATAATCTTATATGGCCGTTCACATATGCATGCTTGTCTTAGCATTAACTAATTTATGAAAAGAGCTAAACTCGTGTATCACCCCGTCCTTACCCATTGCCCCAGTGGTAGAATGTTCAACTTGAGACCAAGTAGGCCCTGGTTTGAGCTCTATTGCTTGTTTGTTTGTTTACTTATTTGTTTTTTTTCGTTTGTGTTTATCATGGGAGTGATATAACAACATGTACCACTAGTGGTTTACAAATTTTGGTAACGCTATGTAATGACGTACGTAATGGTTTCTCATATAATTATATTGCAACATCAAAGCGTAGTTCCACGCAATTTCTAAACGCGACTTAAAAGTAGTTTTAGGGTCATAAATAAATAGAACCTAACAGTCGTGCTCCTTTATTATTAAATTTATTAAGCTTGTCACGAAAAAGTGACAAAATTCTTGGCAAGCCTCGCATTTCATCTCTTTTTACAGCTCGCTTTATAACTTCAATATTGGGATCAAACGTGATTTCCTATGCATTACCACCTGCTAGAACACCATGTTGGTGTTGAAAGCCAAACCTGAAAGGCGAGGGTTATGACCCTGAGGGTCTATTAGATATTAGTGTATCAGAAAACCGTTATTGCATAAAGTCATTTTCTCGCTTGAAAACTTGCAACAACGTTTTCGAAATAGAACATTTTTCCAGATCAAAGACTTTCATCATCCTGACGACACTTCTATACGCGTTACTGCTGATTACGTCAAATTTGTAACGAATCCAGAATATGTATACTGTACGTAAAGTAAAGAAAAAAGTATAAAAGCAACAACAAAAATGCTATGAATCAACAGCATGTGAATTACTCTTTCCCCCCCCCCCTCTCTCTCTCTCTCTCTCTCTCTCTCTCTCTCTCTCTCTCTCTCATACACTCACCCTCATTTTGGCACACACACAAGCACGCGCGCACGCACGCACGCACTTATAAAGATCTTAAGGGATCCTAGAACGTGTCAAATGAGCAGACAAACATAGGCTTTTTGCACACGGACCTTAATTAAACAACATCAACACAAACAATACACTGTCTACGCACACGGACCTAAATTAAACAATGAAGCAGGTATGCCACTCCATGCCTGTTTTTATTTTAGAGGTAAAAAAAGAAATATAGCACAGTAAAGAAAAACGAGCACGGTGACATATGCTTTTTAATTAATTATAAGTTTCGATGCAAAATTTCCTTCAAAGTGATAAGTTTTTTTGTTTCTGTAGTTACATTGTGTGACATTTTTACTTAATGTTTTTTTTACAAAATAGATTTAGCTTAAAAAATAAGCTGCGTGCCCTTTTTTCGCTGTGTTTTGTGTTCTTTTATTAGCCAATAGCATGTAGCGTATTCCAAGGAAAAAATATGGCAGTTCTCACTTTCAATTATTTAAAATAAGAGACATTTGATATTTTGAAAAACTCATATTTTACGATTTTTAAAGTTTAATAGCTTTTTAAAAAGCACGGTAAGGTCCTGTTATTTTTTTCAAAATAGATGAGTTTTGAGCTATTTTTAACATATCAAAAGATGATAACTTTATGGACATATGCTAATGAGTCTAGTACCACCTTAATCAAGTATTAGGAAATATAATTTTAAGTGTTTTTGTGGTGGGTCAATAGAGTGTTTGTAAAAATGTTTTTATCACATGGATGACCACATCATTCAGACGCGTTTCACTACTTATTGCACATGCTCCAAAAAATTTGGGCTATTATACAATTCTGGGTTGTGTTTTCAGAATTTATTTATTTCTTTTATCCTTATCTTAGAAGATGCACCTTGATTAATTTACCGTAAACAATATAGCGTCCGTAGTTAAACTAACTATTTTGTTTCTTTTTGTATTAAGTACAGTTGTTTTTTTAATCGCTGTCTTCAAAGTCAGTCTACGAGTTCACGGATGTCAACCAGTTTTAGCAGGATGAGTTGCTTGAATTAATGATATTTCTTGATGGAGATGTCCCTCGCCCCCCTTCCTATGGTGTATACATTTTGCAACATATGTGTTTTGTGAGAGTATGTTCTTATATTGGTGACTTCAACAATAAAAACTATATTTTGACTTCAAAGCTATTAAAATAAGATTAATAATAAAGCTTTTTTCTAAATTTTATCACAGGCATTCAGAGTTGATTGTACAATACAATTTTTGGTTTAAAAACTCTTCTGCAACAAGGTATGTCAGAACTGGTATTTTATGGTGATTTAGTTATTTTTTTTAAAGAATTGTCGGAAAGCCTAATTTTAGTGATCAATTTGGAAAGATAATAAACGTTATAAAAAGTGGGATACAACATAATATCATACGACACAGTTTATAGCTATGGTTTCCTCTGTAGTTGCACGACGGTGGGTCAGACCTCAGACTCAATGACGGGCCTGACGTAAAGCTTTAATCCGTTCTTTGGTGCCTGGTGCTTGACTTTAGCTGGGCCCACCGTGGCTCAACGAGGTTTTCTTTCTGCCTGATGTCTTGTGTCTGTTAGCGCTCTGTGGCTCTTCCTCACGGTTCCGTGGTTTGGTCTGCAGTGCCTGATTGTGGTATTTCCTGATCATACTCACTTACTTTTTGATCATTAAAATAAGTAGTTTCTAACAGTGCTGTTTACATATTTGATCAAACTCTCTTACTGGAAGTGGCGTTTTATGGGATTTACGAGGGTCATTTTTTATGTTCGTAGAACCGGGTTGTATCTCTACAAATATAGAATTTATGGTACCATAACTTATATATTTTGAAAGGTCTAGCTCCTGTCTATCACTTGATATAAATTTTACATCCTTAGCGCTTAGTTCGGTCAAGATATATAGCTTTGAATAGGGCGTAAAAAGGACACTGGCCGAAATCCGTGTCATTTTAACCACGCAGCCATTAGGAAATAAGACGCTGTTAAGTTCCATTCGCTATGGTGATATAAGCATTTTTCAAGCCGATCTTTTCTTTGCACCATCAAAATTAATTATTCAAACGCTAATCGTAGACAAGTGCAGCAAAACTATAAGCATGTTTTATGCGCTTCTATAACGATTTTAAAACACCCATCAATATACCAAAATAATCACAGTCCAGTGCTCTTAAAATTTTGATTATGAACAAATTTTAAAATTTCTTCTGGTTTTGCATAGCACATAATATACTCAATCATTTGTCAGCAGTTGTATTGATGTATCGATTTAAGCGTGTAACTGGCAACTTCCGGTACTGGCATACCCCCTTGTTATAAAAAGTGGGTGGGGTAAATCAACCCCGCGTAGAAAACAGAATAACAATTGGATCTGCATAATTTTCTTATTGCAGTTATTTCAAAACCTGTTAAGAGGCACAAAAACAGTTTTAGTGTATTTCTAAATATAGTAACGCTCCATGACGTCATTTATATACAAAATAAGGGATTTTAGCACCCCCAAGGCTATTTATTTTGCAGTTCATTTTTAACAAAACAAAAGTATTAACATTCTTTTGGGATGAAAGTAACCATAACACTTCCATCTACTATATAAACAAGAAAAAATATAATACTACTTTACAGCTAACATATTAAGCCACATTCAAAAACAGTAAGTGAGTATGATCAGGAAATACCACAATCACAAACTGCAGACAACCCCGTGGCACCGCGAGGAAGAGCCGCTCTACCATCACAAGACACCAGGAAGACAAATTACGAGGGCTGTTCAAATATGAATGCAAGTAGCTTCATAACTTTAGTCACATATATGCTACGACAAAATGGCATACGTTTCTATAAAGGGTTATATGTCACCTTTAAATGGGCACCAGACTTAAAGCAACATACAGTATACTTATCGAGGTATCACCCTTTGAATGAGGGTTACTTTAGTATACTAACAAACTCAATACTTCGAACACACCAGTGATATTGACGAGCGTATAATTCTTCGATAAATCGGTGAAATTTCTTGAAATTGTAAAAGAAGTATCCACATATACTTAAATAATTATTCTGTGAAAGTTGCGAAAAATCCGACATGTTTCTATTAAATTACATCGAATCGTTTTCACTGAAGTCTCCTTCATGATGTTTGCAAATAAATGGTTAACAAACACCACCTTTCAATTTTCAGTCAAACTTTCCTCTAACACTATGCACGAAGCAACAGTTAAACTAGTTTAAACTCAAAGACGATATGCAGATTGCTCATACTGAGTTGTTGCTACAAATCATTGAAGGATAGTGGGTATTTTTAAACGCTGAAAAGCATTTTAATGAAGTCAGAATTGCCTTAAGTGAAGGGGTTATAGAACTTATACATAATTTTGTTGCCATAACATTGTGGTTTTAATCTCAATTTGAACGTTAACTTTAAGTCTTACCAATATAGGCATTATTTGCAATAAAATTACTCACCTGGTCTTGGTGACTAGACAGATTCAACATATTTTAATTAATGCCAATACGTCATTAAGAAGCAGAAATAATGCTTGAAAAATAATATAAAGTGTGATAACTCTGCAAATAGAGGACGGAGCGTTTTGAAAACTTCCTTATGACATAATAAGCATGTTTTAAGCAAAACGCAAAGAAAAAGACACAGCGATGTTCATTATTGCATCACCAGTAGAAAACTCAAAATGACGTTTATCATAAAATTAATGACGTCACAAACGCGTCTGTTTTCTCGAGATTTAAACAGGATTAAATAAACTTTTTCCTGCAAGCAACTTTGTCAATGTACCTTAAACTTGCATCTAAAATTTGGTGCCATTTTGTCTCAAACTTACAAAGATATGACACTATATCCGCACATGTACCATAACGTGCATGGCTATTTGTTTCAGAAAAACGCCAGTATACAGGAATGGCCTTTATATAAGCGTCTGTAACTCGAGAAATATAGTGAGTTTTTCTTTATGTTTGGTGCCATTTTAAAAGGCGATAAATAGTTCTTTCCAGAAAGGTATGCCATTTTGTCGTAGCATATATGTGAAGAAAGTAATGAAGCTGCTTGCATTCATATTTGAACAGCCCTCGTGAGCAAAGCAATCAGCTCTCTCTTCCCCATCAAGATGATTGCAATACTAGAATGGACATAAAGTAACGTACAAAAGCCCGTATCCAACTTCCACTTGTGTCAACTTTTTATGCCCCCAAAGGAACTTTGGGAGGCATATAGTAATCGCACTGTCCGTCCGTCCGTCCGTCCGTCCCGCTTTCGTGTCCGGTCCATATTTCCTATATTCTTTGAAGTAGGAATTCCAAATTTGGTGTGTGGATGCATCTTGGGATGGCGGAGTGTCACGTACCATTTTCGGGTCACTGTGACTCTGACCTTGACCTCTAACCTAGTTTTTAGAATAATCGTGTCCGTAGCATATCTCTTATATTATTTGAGGTAGGAATCTCAAATTTGGTGTGTGGATGCATCTTGGGATGACAAAGTGTCGCGTACCATAATTGGGTCACTGTGACCTTGAACTTGACCTCTGACCTAGTTTCTAGAAACTGCATTTAGTCTGGTGCATATCTTCTATATTCTTTGAGGTAGGAATTCCAAATTTGGTGTGTGGATACGTCTTGGGATGGCGGAGTGTCGCATACTATTTTCGGGTCACTGTGACCTTGACCTTGACCTCTGACCTAGTTTTTAGAATAATCGTGTCCGGAGCATATCTCTTATATTATTTGAGGTAGGAATTTCAAACTTGGTGTATGGATGCATCTTGGGATGACAAAGTGTCGTGTACCATAATTGGGTCACTGTGACCTTGAACTTGACCTCTGACCTAGTTTTTAGAAGAATCGTGTCCTTAGCATATCTCTTATATTATTTGAGGAAGGAATCTCAAATTTGGTGTGTGGATGCATCTTTGACTGACGAAGTGTCGCATACAATAATTGGGTCACTGTGATCTTATACCTGACCTCTGACCTAGTTTCTAGATACTACATTGAGTCTGGTGCATATCTCCTATATTCTTTGAGATAGGAATTCCAACTTTGTTGTGTAAATACATCTTGGGGTGTCACATACCATTTTTAGGTCAATGTGACCTTGACCTCTGACCTAGTTTTAAGAATTATTGTGTCCTGAGCATATCTCTTATATCCTTAGAGTGAGGAATTCCAAATTTGGTGTGTGGATGCATCTTTGGATAGCGGAGTGTCATGTACCATTTTGGGGTCACTGTGACCTTGACCTCTGACCTAGTTTTAGAATAATCATGTCCAGAGCATATCTCTTATATTATTTGAGGTATGAATCTCAAATTTGTTGTGTGGATGCATCTTGGGATGAGGAAGTGTCGCTTACCATAATTAAGTCACTG
Organism: Loripinus fragilis; assembly: GCA_964019695.1. Classification (NCBI taxonomy): domain Eukaryota; kingdom Metazoa; phylum Mollusca; class Bivalvia; order Lucinida; family Lucinidae; genus Loripinus; species Loripinus fragilis. Next base: position 142,259,362 of record OZ026515.1, read on the forward strand.
TGACCTTGAACTTGACCTCTGACCTAGTTTCTAGAAACTGGTGCATATCTCCTATATTCTTTGAAATAGGAATTCCAAATTTTGTATGTAAATGCATCTTGGGATGCCTGAGTGTCACAAACTATTTTTGGGTCACTGTGACCTTGACCTCTGACCTAGTTTTCAAGAATGATTGTGTCCAGAGCATATCTGCTATATTATTTGATGTAGGAATCCCAAATTTGGGGTGGTGATTCCTCTTGGGATGGCGGAGTGGTGCATACCATTTTGAGTCACTTTGACTTTGACATTTACTTCTGGCCTCATTTCTAGGTTTTTCGTGCTATATTACAGCTATCTTTCCTCAAATGTGTCTTATGCTAGACCAATTCCTTTGGGGGCATTCGTCATGTGTTTGTGACATTTCTTGTTATAATAAAAGTTTATATGCCTACTGTTCAATTTGCTGAGGTTCCAAACAAATCTTCCATATCCAATAATTGCTGCGCATTTGCTATAATGTTTATATAAAATTAAGCTTGAGGTGTCCTTGAACTGCAGCCATATTTTCAGAAGCTGTGTATGGCTATGGACCCATTTTCATGCAATTGTTTCTAACGTTCTGTCGGAGACTAAGTCCATAAATGTCATATTTCTACCATATTTCCAGTGTGCATTATATAGGTATGTCTTTGCCTCTTAGAAGCCATTAGAGTAATGCATTTTTAAATAATTTTAGGTTGCATGTATAGATAAAAGCTCAATCTTTCTAAATATATACATGATGTTAGCATTTACGTTCGCCGTTTTCATTAAATCTACCTTTCTACGAACATAAAAAACGTCCCTCGTATGTCTCTTCCGTTTAATTAGCCATTTTTTTTGTTGGGGTTTGTTCTTAACTGCTTGTTGTGTCAAATAAGACCATATCCATAAAATCTATTATGTTATCGAGCTGTCCAAAGACAGTAATTTACATCCATTAGTAGTATTAACTCATACATGTATAGAGCTGTTATTGCATTACAATATTTATCTAAAAGAAAGTAACGCATATAACAGTAATTTACTACTTTGGTTACTATCTTGTACCGACTTACCATACATTTAATTTTTGCAGAGTAAATTTTCAATGTAGATAATTTGTCAGTTATCTTTTGATAACTCTAATGTATATTTTGAAATGTAATGTTGTTAACTTGTATATGTGTATATATGTCCATATAGATACCGAGGGCCTCATGGAAGATTAGTTACTACATGTACTTGATTGTATTTTTGTATGTGCTAAATGCTGTCACCCTCTATAAATAAAGTCTTTACTTACTTATTTACTTACTTACTTAGTAATAACAGGTGCCTAAATTAGTTAGAGACTTTCGGCTGTTAGGAATCCTTGTTAGATAAATAAAGCATTGCATTAAATTAAATTAGTTTAACTCGTATTGCTAGTCATTTGCTTTCAATTTAAAGATGATATTGGTATGTAAAAGTAAGGAATTATTTAGCATTAACACAACAGAAAATCCTATCATTTTAGGGTAACGCAGTGATTTTTTTCTATTGCATGGTAACGCTCCAGCCGCTTAAGAGCTAACATACTTTATTTTGTGGCTAATATAATGTGGTTTTAGAAAATTACCTTTGGCCGCCCATTGTCTAATGAATAGTAATACGAAGTTTCGCGAAAATAAACCCTCGTGAAAATTTTTGAATTTACAGTATGTCACTGGCAAGTTAATAGTTAAATGCAATGCCTCTTGTAGTACTTGATTCCAAAATGACTTTTAGATTGATGGCAACTTATTTTATGCACCACTTCAATCTTATCCTGGCTTCACGGCTCTATTACACTGAGATGGACTCGGAGATAAGCCAATTTGCACCGACAAGCATCTCAATAACCAGGATGATTGATCACTTTGATCAGTGTACCTGCAGCGTATCTGAAATTTCAATCGTCTAAGCACCAGACTAATGGACACCGTCTCTCAGTTGTCCGAGGTGTGGAATAGCAATCTTTACATATATCATAGAAATAAAGAGGCGGGACGTGGCAAAAGAGACGATATCACTTGAGTGTGCAGCATCAGCTCTTAGTAGCGTGTGCAAATTGCACATACTTGACAGGTTTGTCGCTTTTCACATATTGCAATACTCTTGACATATGAATAGTTTAAGCGGTAGAAACTAGATCAACTGGGTGATTCTGATTGCTGAATCGTGTCTTCGATGTTTGTAAATGTTAAACTGCTCAGTTTTCTGCAGCTTGGGTTTGGCATGATAACCATGTCTTATTCGCATGAATTATTTCAATTTCAAGATCTGATAGGTTTACCTATTGTTTCTTTGGCACACGAAGCTGTAGGAAAGATGGAACACGAGATACTCTAATTATCCGGATCATGCATACATCTTATAATTACTTTTTTGTACAGTTACTTAGAATCTTACCACACCAATACTGCAGTGGAATCACATAATGAAGTGAATGTGCTGTTTGAAAATGGTTTCGACTTTGAAAATCCTTAAAATTGGTCCTGATATGTTTGCATGAGGCTACGAAGAAAGTCTAGTGGCACAGAAAGACAAATTAACTGATGCATGTTAGATTTTATTTTTGTTGTTATTGTCGTAGTTTCGCAGAAAATACGTTATGACCTTCAACAAATTATACCAAACCGACCACACCAAGACTATTGTAGCCCACCAAAGTCAAAACATCCTATCTAAAATAAGCATAGCTGCTCTCTGTAACGTACAAAACATGCTACTAAATATTATCTAGCCCACTACCTCTGTAACCTCTTTATTTATGACTGTACATTTGGTCATAACTAATAAATAAGGTGGTCTTCGCAGCGCTGCACTTTATAAAACATCTGACCAGCAGAGACAGACTGACTGACAAACAGGGATTAAGAATTAGTTGAAACTCATAGGAGAAATAAAAGCATTACCAGAGGGTCTATCAAAGTCTAAACATGCATAGATAGACATCTCAATAGTGTGGAGCTAGAGTCGGTTGGTATTAGTTGTGTGACACGGCGCTAGGGAAGACTCAAACATGACTGGTTAGCTTCAGAGACCATCTTTAATCATTAGTGCGTAGGCTGATCTGCAACAGTTTTCGCTTATGGTATACAAGTTACTCATTGCGTTAACATGTTTGTCCTTAACAGTGGACACTTTTAGAAAGGGAACAAAGGTTGACCTTAGCAAACCCTTGTTACCACTGCAGTCTGATATTGATCTCATTAGCCATTTGTTGCTCAGACGAACATTTCTTTCGGATACTTAAAATATCATTTACCGGTTGGTTTTGCAATGAACTGCAAACTGCTGTTATATTGCTTAATACCTGATACATTTGACGTTTTTCCTCACGTAATTATGTCTAGTTTAGCATAGAAACAGACACAAACATGCCTGTCACTCAACTATATTTATCGCTAATAATCGCCTGTTAGAAACATCAACTAAATACCATAAAATTGCATGCTGTCTTTCTTTTGAAGTTGATATCTACTTCTTTACAAAAAGCTTGTTTCCCTCGCTGGTTCCTAGTTCCAGTATTTACGTTTCGCTTGCTTTTCACCAGTTTTTATTCCTATTTTTCCTGATTGTTGATAAATGTATAGTTCTTTAAGCGCACCTCGACAGTATAAGAATGCTTTCATCTTGTTGTAGAAATGGCTGCCAAGGCGGTAGGGGGTAGGTCTGATGAGCGATGAACACGCATCCATCACTTCATTAATGACACCTATTTTACCATCTGTACATCTTTGTATCATGATTACCTAACGATACCCATCTATAACAGATAACTAGTAACTCAAAAATAATTAGAAAATTTGCAAATTACATTTGTGAAATTAATACTAAGCGCTGTTAATCGCGTTTTGCACTCAGTGTATATTCTTGATCTCACAGACAGTTCTCTACTTTATAGCTTCAATACAAACCTGATAATACCAGTAAGTATAAACTTTACTCTAAAGCGTCTTACAATCTGCCTTTTATGCCCGCCACTGCAAATCATATAAAAGTGTTCGATTTGTTCACACTTTACACATGGTAATAAACATGAATGAAACGCAGATGATTCAAAGATCATATAGAGAGAATAGTTATCCAAACCAAGTGATGTATTATACGAAATTAGGCTAAAATATAAATTATTCAGCACCAACACGAATGTCTTTATTTAAATATTCTTTAATATTCAACGTTTCGCCATATTGACTTCATCAGGAAAATCGGGCTGAATTACTCTGCTTTTTGTTATTGTTGTGTTTGATTTCTTTTCTAGGATGGGTTGTTGTTGTTGTTACTGTTGCATTTTTTGTTTTATTTGAGCCACGACATGTTTCCAACAATGAGGTATGTGCGACCACGAAGGCTCAGGCCAGCATCAGGGCCTTTGCTAGTCGCTTTAATATTCTATGAGGTTTAAAAGCAGGCTGCACAGGCTCGTCTGAGTCTATTCATGTCAAAATGCCACATTGTTGGAAATCTCGTGTAGCGGCTCAATTTTGCGTTTGTTTATTTGGTTTTCGCTCCAAGGTACCGTGAGGAAAAGACACCAGAACATAAAGACACGCGCAAAAATAGAAGACTACAAATACAGTAAAACCTGTGTAAAACGACCACTCAAAAATTGACAAAACAATGATTTTAATGACAAATGGTAGCTTAACGAAGGTCGAAAGTATTGCAGAATGCTCCAAAACTTTTGACCTGTATTAAATGATGATTAGTCTTGAAAACCAATTTTCGGTCTTTTGGAGAGTGGCCGTTTTACACAGGTTTTACTGTATAGTAAAGAAACCCACTCTCTCCCCCTTACTCAGCGAGATGATTGCCAAACTAGAAATGACACAAAGCACTACGCTCGTATATAACAAAACCAAGAACAAAACCAAAACTCCACGCATAAGCGGAACAACAAACAAGAAACTAACAACAATAGAATCACCTCCTTAGAATGGACAGCAGCCCAAGCTACCAGAGAGAGAGAGAGAGAGAGAGAGAGAGAGAGAGAGAGAGAGAGAGAGAGAGAGAGAGAGCGGGCGCGATGCCTAATTTTATAGCAATTATTCTGCAACAGCACATACACGAACCCAAAACATGTTTAGTCAAAACTTAAAATGTTCACGCTTTACAGAGACACAAACCACAGACAACCACACGACAGCAAGAATAAAATTAAAGTAAAGCAGCGAGCGGTCTCTATCAGGATTAGAAAAGACAGTAATATCTACTTCATAAATAGTTACTTCATAAAACGAGGACCAAAAGAAATCCCTCAACAACAGGCCAAAACAATAGCAGAATAACCGACTTGAAAAAGGAATTATACAATAGGAGATCAATATATTCGTACACAACCTCAATAACAATTACAAACAGAGCTTACCCACAATTTTAGGTATTAATTTTTCGAAGTCGCATCCCTTGGATCCCTTGGACCAAGATACACTAACTGTCTCGTCGATAGAATGAGCACCAGACGTTAACTGTCAAGCAACACCTCCTTCATTGTTGTACCAGGTATAGCTTTCATCAAGAACACGTTTTGTATAAACACATGTCTAATATTTCACTAAAAGTAGCTTCCTTAGTAGGACTTTGCTTTTTGCACCTTAGAGATCTATAAAATTTGTGCATAAATGCTTGGTGCACCTCGACAGGAGTTTGAAGCACCAATGTGTTAATCTTATTGTAAAACTCAGATCTTGCACGTGGGACGACAGCCCGCTGGACCTGTACTCAGAGGGAAATAGGAAAGATGTGATGGCTAAATCTTGAGACCCAGAGTGATCCTTCCACTTTATTTCTCTTCCATAAAATTCATTCAATAGGCCGAGGGGTATAAAACATTCGCCATCCTCTTGCTTTTCCACCATGTTTTCATTTATATCTAGAATATGAAAATTATAAAAAAAATCGGGTTGCATCACTACTTTTTACAAAATGTCCACTATATTTGGAGTTTGACCTCTCGCAGGCGATATATTGACGTATTGGTAGAAGAAAATAATACAAGCAGATTACAATAAGCAAATCGGGCAGCTTTCCCTTCGTCAGCGAGACGACTGTCAAACTAGAAAGGTCACAAAGGCACAAACGACGACGTCACAAAATTAGACACGAAACCACAGCAACATAAACCATATGAATATTTCAACGAGTTTTCGGTGTAGTTGGGGTGGGGGAGCTGAAAAGTAGATTAATTGATTGCATTAATGACATCCCCAATAAAAGTAAAATTAATGGTAATAAACTAATATTGAGGTGCATGGCCCACTAATTCCAGCAGGGTATTTACAAACGTTTGAAATGTTCATTCGTCATAGCAACACTTGAAATAGAGAATGATTGCAATGATAGTATCAATAATTATATAGACAAAGAAATAAAAATGGGGTTTCAGTAAGGTTTGAACCAACATTCTCACGACCGCAAAGGGAGCATTTTGAACTATTTTTCTTTTATCATATGGCTTACTTCGAAACTCCGCCTTCATGAATTTATAAGATCTGACTAGAATGTATATTTTTTTTCAATAATTTTTTTATTCTGGTCGTGTAGACTGTTTCTTGAAATTCGACCCCTCTTGGCTATACATGTTTGCATGACAATACATGTACTTCTCTTTTCATCTTTATCTAAAATCAAAAACCAACAACAGCAAAAAGCAAATGAAGCAAACAAAAACAATAAAACAGCAAACAAACAACAAGAAACAAACGAAAAAAACAAAGCAAAAAAACAACAACAAAAAACAAAAAACAACAACAAAAAAACAAAAACAAACACACAACAACAACAACAACAACAACAACAACAACAACAACAAAAAACATGCAGTACCACGATTACGATTACTTAGGATTTACTGTTTCTGATGTCTTGCTAGAATTTTCAAACCAGCATTATATGTTCCGATTAACTCAGTATGTCTCTAGAATTTAGAAAATACTTTACATAGTTCATGATACTGATGTGCTTTATTATTAAAATCAACAATCAAGAAACTATTCATAGTCTTTAGAAAATAAAACGTTTTGAAATGCATATCCCATTAGATGGCTAGTGATGTAACATGCATGTTGTTATCGATGTAAACCTGCTTCTTAGGCTCATCAAACGAAACATTATGGCAAGAATCACTACTTTCATGTTCAGACCCCACACATAAAATACTTCAGCTTACAATATTCCCGCTAGCTTTATGGCACACAATCACACTTGGTAGGCGTAGCTCATGTCTAAACCTGTATGAACAACAGCTTTGGGGAAGTGCTTACTTTGTAGGCATAACTCTGAATGCCTGAATAAGCATTCTGTCTGTGTATTAAATACTGTATGTACGTCTTGTTTAATATTGACAGAGTTTACATAGGACTGAAGATGATTTTGAACTATTTTATATGAAGCAAAATGCAATCGGCATTAGAAACTGAATATCAGTCCGTCAGTGTTGGCGTCGGTGTTAACGTTTTAGTGGCCACTCTGTAACCCATAGACTGGTATCAGACCAGTAAATAGAAAAATAGTAAATATGTGCATATACATATACAAGCATATACACCTCTGTAAAAATATTTCACTGACTGTCTTATTAACTGTATTTCTGGCAATGGGGAAGTAATAAAGTATCACATATATACTTCTGTAGTAGTTATAGAACTTTCAGTTAGATGTCTTAAATATAGGGCTTGAAGACGGGCTATGTAACCCCTAGCTGTTTGAGATATTTCAACAAACTTTATAAAAATGGAAAGTATCATCAGACGACGTGCAGAACACAAGAATTATAACTCTGGCTTGCATACTTTTGGAGTTAAAGCCCTTTGACCATTGAAAATACCTATTACTATAATATACTTGTAGGTTAAAACCGTTTGATATATTTTCAAGAAACTTTGCACAAATGTTAAACTTGAGTCTATGTGCAACAACACTAGAACCTTATGATAACTGCTTAGTGTGTAAGTTTGGTTATGTCCGCTCTGTAATTCGCAATCTCTACAGTTATTTTCATGAAACTTTACCGAAGTACAAAGCAACATGGGATGACATGCAGAACGCAAGAAATACGAGGGGCATTTGGAAAGTTCTTAGCACGGTCTTTTATCTCAGTAACCGATTTACAAACCCTATCATGTTTGGTATCATTTTAAAGAGCTATCTTTTCTCTATGTTATCGCACAAATTCATGGGGATATTATAATGCGGACACGAACAATATCATTGTGAATACATGTACTGTTTGTATACTGGAAAACGCAAAATTTCAGTGTAAAATATTTCAATTTACCTTTTGAAAAGTGTGCAGAACATTAACATTAGTTCATGAAATTAGATAATTTTGTACCATTTTGTAGGCCACAATCTGGTACAGTTATTATACAATTGATGACCGATTTGGATGTTTCTAATAGCGTAATACCGGAACAGCAATACCTAAACCATCTAGAAAGCAAAGCAGTGCGCTAATTTTTTCGACTAAAAATCGCATGTCACAATGCACATATTTTGAAAATATATAACAGACAGTAGTTAAAAAATGCTGTGCTTCGGTATTTTTGTCAAGCACAGTTTATGCTCTTAGTATGGAAACCAAATTAATTTTGCAAACCAGAATCTTTCCAAGGGGTAGAGTAAGTTTAGCTATAAGGTGACGTTTTGTCTAATTTCAATTTAAAACCATAGCAAACAAAAAAGTAAAAATACCTTGAGAGTAGAAATCAATCAATTTTGTGATGGTTAACGCGATACCATGAGAAGTTCTTATGCCATCGACAAATTGTGAGGGGTTAACCTACCCCACCCACTTCTGTAAAAGTCGGGGTAATGTTATTAGGAATAATTTTCTTGAATACAGAACTAAACAAGCCATACTTTTTGCGCGACGAAATGATTTTTATGCATTGTTCGCTACAAATAAAGCAAAACATATACTCAATAGGCATTTTTCTTGCTCCTGTAGTGACACAATTTATAGTAAAAGTATAAAGAAAATTCGAAAAAAGTCCCATTGAATTTCTCAATTAGTCAACATTTTTCGAATGTAAAGGTGGTAGTCGTGCAAGCAATGATCGCATGGTATATTCTAATAAAAGATAAGTTGGCACTGACTCGTTAATATGTCAAATCATGATCGCAAATAAGGTCCCCAATTTTCATTCGCTTTTTCCAAGTATTTTGCTTAAAATTTCCGCCAGTATTTAAACCCCTACTCATTTTGAGCATGCGTTGCACGTGCACGCCAAGTCCTTTTTCGACAAAAATCAAACCATCAAGTAGCCGTTGAATTCTAGTTTTCAAAAATGTATTCTTTTATAGCATTATATCAACGCATTGTGGAGTTATGATGCCGTGCTAAGAACTTTCCAAATGACCCTCGTACAGTGGGTTAAATATACTAGAATAATTGCTATATCTGTAATATGTCTGCTCTATAAATTGACAATCTTTCGAGATATATTCCGGAAATTTTTCAAAAATGTTCAGTAACGTTGATGATAGTGTTGAGATAAAGTGCACAGCGCAAGAGCTGTAGTTCTGTAATGTATTTATTTCGGGCTATAGTACTGGTTGAATATTGGCGATATCTGTAACTCAAAAGCGGTTTCATACATTTTTTCATGAAACTTTATCCATACTTCGTGTATGCGAGCAACAAATGCTCTGACTAGTCTTCGCTGTCCTTCTAGGTCTGACCCACCATCTACATGTACGTACTACCGTACTTTGTGTATGCGAACAGGGAAATTCTCTGAGAATATGCAAGCTCTTCAAAGTATTCGCTGGTCGCCTATACCATAAGTTTTAGTGTTATTTTATAAAAGTAAGTAAGGGTGCAAAGATCAGGAATCGATACAATCAAGTACCACACCTGACCCAGGATACCAATGGGAAAGTGGCAGACTCACAGTAGACACCACAAACGAGAGCCAAGAGGTCAGCCCTTTCCCAGCAGGTGACCACAAAGCACATATAAACAGACGCGCACAAAGACAAACAGACGCGCACAAAGACATAGCAAACGCAAGACAGAACAAAAACATAAAAGATCCACAAAAGAAGTACCGCCTTGGAACGGTCAGTAAAATATTTTACTGGAGGGCTTAAACCGGTTTAACAGCGCCAACCTCAAATGTGGATCAAGACACATTGATATTTGGTTTGCATGAAAGACCCTAACTTATCAATGCATCATCTCCTTAACATATAAATCAAGATATAACAAGGAGATAAAGCAAGGATAAGGACTCAACAGTAAATTAAACTGAATACCGGAGCAAAAGAAAGCATCATGCACATGTACCGGCTCATACGAGGGGTGTTCCAAAAATAATGTCACTTGCATCGGTGCTCATATAGCGGAAGTGCTTTTGTTCATTTTAATTTGCTCAGCGTCAGCCAGAACACACCTTTTTAGCCGGTCAATCCATTTTTGGAAGCATTTTTCATACTCTTCAATGGGGACATCCATCAGATACTGATAAACAGCAGGTCCAAGGGCATTTCTCGAATTGTATCTACTTCCAGATAAATGGTATTTAAGTTTTGGAAAGTAAAAATAGTCGCAGGGGGCCAAGTCTGGCGAATAAGGAGGGTGCGGAAGAACGGTAACCTCCCATGACTCCAAAAAGTCAGTCACAATACGTGCCTTGTGAGCGGGTGCATTATTATGCAAAAGTCAGACATATTAAAGTCCTGTTTTGGGGCGGCGACTTTTGTAGTAGTTCTTCAACTTTTTCAGAACAACGTTTTTTTAGAACTTGCCTGTGACCGTTCTGCCTTTTGACACTGCCATTTGAATAGCTGGACCCTTATTAGGGAAAAATAGCATACAAAACCTTCTTTACCGTTCGTATTTGTTTGGCAGTACTTGGGCGTCTGGCATTTTTAGTGGCCCATATTCGGTTGGCAACCTTCCGCTTTGGTTCAAAATAATACACCCAGGTCTCATCACCAGTGATTTTAATATCAAAAGCCTTTTCACTATATTTTGGGTACTTTTTGAGAAGTTTTTTTGCCAATGTTACACGCGTCTTCTTTTGCTCATCCGTTAACATATGGGGTATTCATCTTGCATTTATCTTTTTAACATTTAGGTGTTTCTTCAAAATTGCATGAACTCTTGCTAACGACAAGTTTGTCATTCGAGCCAATTTACTTACGGTGAATCGAGCATCAGTTTTGAGGATATTTCGGATTTTTCTATGTTACCTTTGGTCGTAGTTGTTGCAGGACGACCTGGGCGAGCAGCATCTTTCAGTTGCTGCTGCCCAGCACTAAATTTAGCTACCCACCTACAAACAGTCCTGTGAAACATTTGGCCCTCCCCATAAATGTCACACACCTCGCGGTGATATCTACACCCTTTATGCCGAGTAATGACCTACCTTTTATATAGGCCCTAATTTCAAGAACATTTTCAGCTCGTTTTCCTGTCATTTTGTGTATATCTTACCAATAGGCTATGAAACGATGTACACTGTACCGAGGTCAATGAACATGTGGACGAGATATTTACCTGTGTCACGAGCTAGTGATCACTCAATCGACACGAGGTGGTTTTGTGCATAAATTGCATGATTTCTGCGAAATAAAGCATAGATGACATTATTTATGGAACACGCCTCGTATAATATGTTTCGGTGGATCTTGGGTGTAGTATAAAGCAATATAGGCAGCCCTATATCTGAAACCTTATACCAATGTAGCTCATTTCCCTCTCAGATAGCAGAAATATCTGTATCATAATGTTTCAGTATTCACCATAGTCTTTGAAAAGTCAGTTGGATAGGGTATTTGAGAGAAGTAGACATACGTCACATAAATAAAATCAACATGACTAATCAAAACTGCACAATTCTATATATGCAATGTATTATAAGCGTTACGCCAATTCGAAGTTATTTCGACCTTTTATCAGTTTAAACATAAATCATATTACACAGTATACATATACTGACGTCAACAAAAACGCCTCACTCATTATCACTGATTTCTCAGCGATGATATACAAAAATGAACAGCCACGTACTGCTTCTTTATGTAGAGGTTGAGCGATTTTGGAAAATGACTTTAATTTGATATGCAGGTGACGCGTTATTCCGATGACGTCATACAGGCTTAACGTACACACGACGGCATTATGCATCAATCGCTTATGATTTCAATTTGAATTTGCACCCAGTTTGTGCCGTTAATGTTTTGCTAAACATTGAACAAATTTTGGATCATTTTTACAAACAGTTTTGCTTGCGAGTAATAACTTTATGAAATTATGACGTCATATTAAAGACAAAATGCAAGGTCCGTTTACGAAACTTACCATTATTCTCGTTTTGCTTTAAGTAATGGAAAAATGTCAAGGGGGTACATTCGGTAATGTACACAGAATATGCATACAAAAAATTACGTTAAAAAAAGATGAGCTGTAACGCACAATGGCAAGTCGTTGGTCTACGTTAACGTCATCCAAAACGGCCGTCTGGAACACGTGCCAGATTGCTTTTTCTCAACAATCGTCGCTGGTTAAAGAATAAAGACTTTTGCAAATGATTTGTAACAATATTTTCACCCACTTTGCAAAGTCATGACGTTTAAGTTTTACTGAAATACATGGCGAAAAGGTGGGTGGGTTAAATTGTTTCGTTCAGCAGACGCATACAAACATTGTCTGAACATTATAAACGCAATGTTTGGTAAATGAAGACTGTTTTACAATGGTAAAACAAGTTTTTCTTGTCAACGGATTGTGTCTGGAAACAAAGCAAATGTGGCTAAAATCTTATGTCGCACGAATCTGGTGTCCCCTGTCTCAAACCGATGTCGTTTTATCAGCCTCAAATATTCTTTCAGCACTTTTCTTTTCATGAGATACGCTTGACTATTAGGATGTTATAATGCACTAAAATTAATAACTTTAGTCTGATCAGTCTAAGAGATATCCAAGTTTACTTTTGGATGAGGCATTTTCTTGACGTCAGTATATATATACTGAAAATATACATGTGATTAGAGGTGAAAGCACCCTTCTCTTTGAATTCAATGCAATAATGGACTCAAGTAGACATAAGTCGCATGAAGAATTAATGTATATTTTTGTCTCACCAGTGCATACAGTTAAACATATCTTACACATACGAGGGCTGAGCAAAAAATTCGTAGAATTTCTTTATAGTTTTTTTATTTGACGTCCGATCGATTTCATATTTTTTACAGGCATAATTATAGTCTAATATCAATTTTCATGAAAAACTTCATTATCCTTACTCTACTATAAATATATTTATTTTCACCGTAAAAAGTGCGGGGTTCGCTACCCCGGAGCACGCCATAAACTCACTGTTGTTATGCTTTTAAAAACGATGATATTTCAAAAAATTATGATTCAAATCAGCTGAAATTACGTCAACGTCAAGAATGGCGCCATTTGATGTTCTGTGCGAAATTTCTGACGTCACTTCCGAATAACAACGTCAAGACGCTAGTTATTGTGAGACGTTTCAACGGAAAAGTAAAGGGCGAAAATGGTGGTTCCGGAAGTGGTAGAAACTCGTGCTGCAATAAAATTCTGTGTCAACCTAGGACATACGCCGACTGAGACATTTAATTTATTAAAAATAGCAGGAGACGCACCAGCAATGAAGAAATCAACAGTGTTCAAGTGGCACGCACGCTTTAAGCAGGGAAGAAAGAGCATTGAAGATGACTCACGGAGCGGAAGAGCGAAAGTTATAAGCGATAAACTAGTGACGTGCGTCAGCGACGTTGTTGAGAAGGACCGCCGCCAAACGGTTAGGGAGATATCTGAGACTGTAGGATCGTCATATGGAACAGTTAGAACCATTTTACACGACCACCTGCACATGAATCGTCTATGCGCGCGATGGGTGCCACGATTATTGACAGCTGAGGAGCGGGAAAGGAGAGTTGCTGTCTCGAAGCAGTTTTTACGGCGGAATACACGTGAAGGCGATATGTTTCTTGACAGAATTATAACATGTGATGAAACTTGGCTTTGGCTCTTCGATCCTGAGACTAAACAGCAATCTACGCAATGGACAGACAAAGAATCGGAAACCCCAAAGAAGGCCAGAGTTGCAAAAAGTGGAGGGAAATTTATGTTTATAATGTTCGCGGATCGACAGGGGATGCTTTTATCACACGCCGTACCTCAGAGAGTCACAGTCAACTCACAGTATTACTCTAAGGTTCTTAGGAGAGACCTTCAGCAAGCAATCCGAAAGAAGCGGCCTGGTAAGGCAATCAGTGACTTCCTGCTGCACCAGGACAATGCACCACCGCACGTGTCAGTGGAGACCCGCCTCGAGCTGTCACTTTTAGAGTTGGAGACTGTTCCGCATGCACCATACAGCCCGGATCTCGCTCCCATGGATTTTGCCGTTTTCCCCGAGATAAAGTCTCAGCTCCGTGGCAAGCGTTTTGGTGACTTTGCGGAGCTACGACAAGCCGTATCCAGCATCATTTCAAGCTATGACAGGACCTGGTACCGAGATATATTTCGAAGATGGGTTGATCGCCACCAGAAGTGTGTTAGAGAGCATGGACAGTATTTTGAAAAACTATGAGGTATTGTGTTCACATAAAGTTACTTGCCACAAAGACTTTGATAATACCACCAGCAATTGACACTATACAAAAATGCCATAAACAGCTCTTATTTACCAAAATAACAGTATTTCAGGTAAATACGAGCTGTTCATGTGATTTCTACGTTTAATAAAGAGAAAACCAATTGCGTGTGCTAATACGGTGATATGACATCGTCATAACGTTATCAACGTCAAATGACGTTAACGTCATGGCGTGCTCCGGGTAGCCGATACTAACGCCGTAGGAGGAGCCATAGCAATGGCGTTTTTCTATCGATTTGTCTGAAAATTTCAAATTTTGTCCGTAATGAATAGATTTTAAACATATAAAATTTAGAGATTAATTGCACCAGTAGTTTTATTTTTATCAACAAATTCTACGAATTTTTTGCTCAGCCCTCGTAAAACACGTGAGTACATATACAACTGCCATTCTAAATAGAATAATTGTGAGAGAATAAGTTCGATAATAAGTACACATATCCTGGCAGTCCGTTAAACTGTTCATTATTACTTATTTGAGCCCATACCACAATTAAACCGCCCTTCAGAATTGACCAATTCCATGATTGATCAAGAGCTACAGAATATGATTCTGTTAATCAGAAAGTCCCAGATCAACCTGACATATCATCTTAGGTGTTAATTGACGTATTATCAATACAAACAAGGAATCAGCTCCTCTCGTCTCCGTTTACCATTTAATGATACCTGTAACACAAACATTATGTCTTATGTCCATCATTTAGCACAGCTGTATCACCACACTAAAAGATGTACCAAAATCCAGCCTAACCCAGTAAGCACATGAAAGGGGGCCACTATCGGTCCGCCAGCGAAACGCCATTTAAATGGCGGTTAGCTGGTGGGTCGATAGTGGCACAAAATTATATGCTGCATGGGTAAGCTTACACCATAGATTGAATGGTACGTATCTCATTGACGAGCAACTAAGTTTCAGGTATGGCATGACATTTCAAACCTAGGTGTAAGGTTTTCAAACCTAGGTTTAAAGTTCAAATTTAGGTTTAAAGAATTAATGTGGATTTGTCCAGCTAAAACCCCTGTTTTAAACTTTAAACCCTAGTTTGAATAATTAATGTGCACTTTTTCTTTTAAACCTAGGTTTAAAGTTTTCCTAGGTTTAAGATTTTCAAATCTAGGTTTATGTCCATTCTAGTATTGCAATCATCTTGATGGTGAAGAGAGAGCTGATTGCTTTGCTTAATTTGTCTTCCTGGTGTCTCGTGGTGGTTGAGCGGCTCTTCCTCGCGGTGCCACGGGGTTGTCTGCGGTTTGTGACTGTGGTATTTCCTGATTATATTCACTTACTATTTTTGAAGTTCAAACTTAGGTTTAAAGAATTAATGTGCGCTTGGCTTGTCATACTCAGGCATACAAGGGGCTTCATAGAAGGATATAATGCAATCATTGACTTATGCTGAGGTGGACATGAAGTGTAAAGGAACGGCTAACTTCATATTGAGCGACGCGAATCAGAGGTCAATATGATTAACGGTTCTGCTCTATGTGCTATGTGTAAGTATGTCGTATTAGAGTTCCGCCGCCGACTTATCGGCGCACCCCTTCAAGCCTCAAGACTGGATGGTTAGACTAGTCAAATGCGTAGCTCGCTTACAATTTAGAGTACGCATTTCTTGAAACAGGATTAACGAATTAATAGAAATGATCCCTAAAGGGGAACATTTAGTCTAGAAACCGCAAAGACCCCGATGAGACGCCTCAACATGCGGCGTCTAATCAGGGTTTTTGCTGTTTGCGATGCCAAACCTGTTGTTTTTAAAATCATATTGATGCAGCCCCCTTTCACTTTGTGACAATGAGTGCTAGACCGTAAAACTGGGGTCTAGGAGGAGATCTCATGCCAAAATTGGATGTTTCTTTTCTGCTCATGTTTTGTAGAAACCATCAAAACTGACATAGTATCATCCCATATTTTTGGTTGAAATGTGTACGCTAATGCGTTTTTGCGTATACGGTAACTATGCCACTGCTAGTTTCACTACACGCCCCGCAGGCAATCTGTGTGGTTTTAAAATGGTATAAAATAGTACCAGCATTATGGTACGGCATACAGACAAGACACTATGGTCTGCTAGGACTGGGCAAACAATCAAAATGTTTTATTTTTCTCTTGCGGCTTCTCGATCCCCAGCCACATGTCCGATATCCTCCAATTATAATATATAAACAGCCTCTTGTTGAGTGTTAATATATCTGAAATAACATGTTATATTTGTAGCTAATTAGTACCAGCGGAATAGACACCACGTGTGGCAAACCTACCCGGTAAATACTTACACAGTACTCGTATTTTGTGATTGTCCAGAGAAATGAAACATATTTGCGCCTGAAGATAATGTTTTATACAAACATATTTATCAACATTTATCAAAATATTCAAACATATTTATCAACATTTATTAAGATATTAAGCCTCCACAACCGGCGGTAGTGGATCATTTAAAATGTTAAAGAGGAGCAAATATTATGCATATAATTTAGTTATGCTTGCCTATGACAGTGACCTTATATATGTCACTGCCTATGATTAGCCTAGTAACGAATAATTTTGATGGTGCATAAGAAAATTCGGCTTTGCAATATTTATTTTACCATAGCGAATGATTTAAAATACGTTTTGTATACGCATAGCGATGCTCCAAAATCACACTTCACTTGCAGAAACCATATCTCAATGTTCTCAACAATAGTATATTATCCCAAATCCTGGTATATTCACATTTAATTAGTTTGACGACTATTCTACTAGCTGGGAACATAGAAGCAACGACCATACCCCCCGAATAGATTTGATCATCTCAGCCAAAACCCCGTGGAGACAACAAGGATAACTATAATTCGTAAACATTCATTTTCCTTTTATAAAATCAAAATTCATATTTCTTTTATTAAACAGCATTTTAACATTATAATATATACCGTTAAACCTGGTTAATTCTAGTTCGAATTATCGAGTTTGCTGTATTGTTTATACCTACTTATGTCAATTCAAGCCATACGTTTATTGTTTTTCTAATATTGCATAGCTGGGAAACAGATTTACATAAGTCAATAGACTTTCTGACTTTCTTTTTTGTATTTCAAATGATCTGTCGGTGAACTTCTTGTATTATATGTACACATGTTGTTATACAAATATTATATAGAAGTTTAAACTAAGACTGCTGACACTCTACAAACTGAGCTATAAAGGCGTTTTTGTGGTCTGCGATAATGGCTTCGTCTGGTAAGTCCAGGTTGTTTTTGATAAACCGCTCAGGCTACAACATATTACTTGACGAATAGCTCATTTCAATTCCAGCTACTGGCTGATCAAGTAAAATGTCTGGTCTTAAACTAAAAGATTCGATGGTATTACACTACTTACGATAGGATATTGTCAACTTCCCGATAGTTTACCATATATAGAGCAATTTTAGCATCATACGTAATATTAAGCCCCTTTAATTGTCTACCCATTGGGCTTCTGTTAGCCTGGCGTCAGGCTCTGAGTTCAAGGTAAACTACGGCTACTGGACAAAGTTTTTCTCTGATATGATCTCCTAACTTGATTGTAACTCACCTTGTCAGAGAGATAGACTATTACGAAATAGTGCTGAAGTTCAGAAGGTTTAATCAGTTTTTTTGTAATATGATAAAATTATCAGGTAGAAGGGGGCCAGTCTAGGCTTAGGTATATAAGAACAGAACGAATCTTCCATGGACATATAACGCAAGCCAACTAAAGATAGAGAAGGTTTCTCAAATTGGTTGTATGTGACAAGTGCAGTTCATGTTCAACAGTGCACGTCATTTGGTTATTTCATCATATAGAGATGTCTAGGACACATTTCCTCTTTGTTCTTTGTGAGAACAGTTTGGTTATCCACAATCAGAAGTAAATTCGCACTGGATTCACCATTTATGTAAGACAGCCTTAACATAAATATGTTATCATCTTCATTGCAAGTATGCCTTTTACATTCTTTACTGATTGGCGGTTGGTATACTGATCAGTTTTACATTACATTGATAACCAGCAGCTATCCAATGTCAATAGTGCAGAAATTACGTTCTGTTTCATCCTAATTGCTTTTGTTACTATGGTAGTTAAAATATCATTTGTAACATGGTTCTGCAATTCTGTTACTGTGATGTATGTTTCTTTGTTTTCTTAGTGATTTCGATACGTTTGACGTTTTATCCTAAACATTTCAAACACGCGCTGCTCAAAACAGGCACCACCATGTCAGTTAATGGTTTTCAAAACAACTAAATATGAATTCAGTTTCATCGTTTGCTCCTGTTGGGTATAATCCCTTTTCTTTGTTTCATCACATTAACTATTGAATTTTATTTGATTGCACCTCTGTGATGATCCATCACATGCCCTGATATAGTACAATACTAAAATAAACAACTCATTCTGGCAGAAATGGGTTGGTTAGTGCGGCTGGAAACTTTCTTTGAACACACTTTGGAGGACACACTCTTTCCCTAAAACTGATAATCAGAAATATGATAAATGTGAGAGACAACAATGACAGATAAATTCATTTGAGCTATATCTGCATCCTCAATCACGTCATGCATCCGTCCGCAATTAGCACACTTGGGCATACTAGCACCATTGTGTTATGCTTATTTGGTTTATTGGTATCCTGGGTCAGGTGTGGTACTTGATTGTAGGGATTCCTGATCTTTGTACCCTTACTTACTTTTATAAATTCACAAGAGCCGTGTGAAAGTCTGCTTTTTCTGATCAATTAAAATGATAATTAATGTTATGAGGAGTAGGTTATAATATGATTTGTATGTCTAGTTTTTTTTTATCAAATCCCGACATATACATAGCAAATTACAACACAGTGGGCCAGGCCTCAGAATCAATAATGGCCCTAACTTGAAACCTTGCATTGATGGACTTGTCTTTTGTTGGACCCATCGTGTCTCAATTGTAGGTTCTCTTGATTTTTGACGGACTTTGAGTTATAATTTGTTTTTGTTTCACTTGTGCATGACGTGCATTTAATGTGAACTTTTAAGGGTCCCGATCGTCGATTGTTGTCCTTCGTGTTTTGTTAACGATTTTCTTAGAATGACAATTCGTCCTATTTGTACCATACAAATATAGTTTTAACCGTCAAAAACATAGCCATCAGGGAGTGTGGCTAAAACAGCTAAGGCTATCCTTAAAACTCTTCTTCTCTGAAACCTCTGATACGGATTCACAATTTAGCAGAAATGGTCACTAGGTAACCTTTTGTGAATAAAGCAAAAGCAATTTAAATCTGTTGAAAAGTATGACCATCATGGGCTGTGGTTGGTTTCTCATATATGCCGCTTAAAAAGTCAAAAACATCTCCTAAAACCAATGCTCAGATGTGAAAACAATCTGGCAGAAATCAGCACTCAGTGACCAGGGCCCGGAATTACTATGCATTCTTAAAGTTAAGGGAGACTTAAGCTAAGTATTGATATTTTAACATGCTATATTAGATGCTAAATAAACTTTGATAGGGTAACTGCTAAGATATAACTGATATTCTTTTGAATAGGACGCTTGATGTATTAGGACCGAATTAAGGTTCTGAAAAGACAAGCAGACCCCTACGACAAAACAGGAGACGCTACCAAAGGGGGTAGGGGTTGCAAATTTGACTCCACCAAAACATTTAGAAATCAATTGTTTTCACGTGTAAGGGTACTATATCACCAATACTCGATTACAAATCACAGTGGAAGTATTTTAAAGTCGAAAATCATGAGCATTTTAATGATTATTTTATTTTCTATCTGAGTTGTTTAGAAATATCTTGAAGTGCAACTGTAGTCTAAATTCTACCTTGATGACAATGCATTTACCTGGTGCAATATTATGCAGCAATGTACTATAACCATTCATCGATGCGTTAAGTACACCTAGTCAGGGGCCATGTAGTTTATGTGTATTTGATAGATACAGTATATGTGCAAAATAATCTACCAACTGAGTTTGGTAAAAGGACATTTTTCATAAGCTAAAGAAAATTATGCTAAAAACGTTGTAATATTTCACGACTAATGGGTTATGAAAAGGAAACTGACTTGCACTAATTATTTCATTATACTGAAAAAAAAAAAGATTTTCAAAAGAGCACACCTCTCATTCTCCGAGTCCCAACTAGCTTTTCACATATATAATGTAAAATAGTCGAACACACTTACGTGCAAAAGTATTAGTTTGGACTCGGGGGGGGGGGGGGGGGGCGATGTTTTAAAAAGTATTTATCTAATTCCTATATGTATAATACAAAACTTGACCATTTTAGCCCCAAAATAAAGCCGTACATTCATGGTAATAGGAAATCAAATGCAAAATCATAAAATAGAGACCAACAGTGAGCTTATATATGAAGATGGAAGCATTTGATGGACTTAAATTTTTATCAAAATTATAGCAGCGATACACTGTAATTCCCATTACCACCGTCAGAGGTTGCTTGGATCGATGCAGTGCGTGTGGTCAAATATATTATTGTGATCTACAGAAAAAAACGAAATTATTTTGATTATAATCAGTTTGAAACGTTATTTTTCGCATCCTGAAAAAAATTAAATAAAATATAGCAAAGTATAAAGCCCACGAAAACTAATGACTTTTGTCTATGGTTATCGGATGGTTTTTAATTTTTTTTAAGCTAGAGCAGATTTATAATTCAATCTATGTAATACAAGATGTTGTCATCAACAATTTTTATAGTTTCAAAAATGATAGAGTATGGCCAAGAAATGCCACAAACACAGACTGCATGCCAACCAGGCATGGCACCGTGAGTAAGGGACACAAAGTAGGCATAATCCATGTTCTTACAGTACAATATATGAAAATTTCAAGTTTCTTTTCCTTTCAATGTGAATAAAGTATGCTCAGATAAGACTCAGATTTGCCTGGATAATGGCCCAGCCCTAATAGTTTTTAAGCTGTGAACTCTATGTATAGCTAGCTATCACCAAATCACCAGCCACGACTGACCAGACTGTGCTGGTCAATATTCCACTTGACTTGTATTCTATGTCCTAGGAATTGCGTGATAACCTCTATCCCACTCTTTTGCTGAATCTTAATTTAAACAATGGATGAGTATGAAAAATGTAAGTGAGTATGATCAGAAAATATCGCAATCACACACTGCAGACCAACCCACAGCACCGTGAGCATGAGCTACATAAAATCACAAGACACCAGGAAGATAATCAAAGTAAAGCATTCACCTCTCTCCCATCAAGATGATTGCAAAGCTAGAAAGGACACATAGCTATGTACAACAAAACATGGAACAGCACAGAACCCCACAATTGGAGCAACAATCAACAACGAATCAACAACAACAGAACCGCCGCCTTAGAAAGACCAACCCCATCCTTAATATTTGTATGAAAAAGCAGTATAGATAGAACGTCAGTATAGATGCATTTGACAACAATACTTGGTTGACAAAATAGTTCACAAGAATGCTTAATGTGCAAGACAAAACAGGTATCAGCCTCTACATCGTGTCAATTCAGGTCTAAGACATCTTGAAGTGTCATTTGTCCATCAAATACTTTTTATCTATATCAGACTTCATCATTCCAAAATACAGCTCACATTTAGCATGCTCATTTCAGCACCACACTTCTGCCAGTAACCTCAACTGAGATGTCTTAAATGATTTTGACTTTAAAGCTTGAGTAAATTGTTTTGTTATGCCCTTTCCAGGTCCGGATACATTTACCTCTCCCTATACCAAACCATGATCTTCTCTGGTAATATCACTAATTGATGAATATGAATAAATGTCACATGCAAACTCTACATGATTTGCACGTCTGACAAGACGAGACATAGTCACATTTGCTTCATCATCAAAAGTTGAAGGCAAATTTACATGAGGCTATACTAGGAACATTCCATTGATACTACAAACATCTACATTTCTGGGAGCATCTGTGATTATCCTCACCTCGAGCTAACTGAAGAGATTTGACTTACCAGAAGATATTGTATGTCCATCACTATGGGCAGACGTCATAGTAACGGTTTAAGGGGATAAACAAGCACCCTTTTCATATCTAACTCTAACTATTGGCAGATAAAGTAAGCGGCCGAACAAGTCTTCTGTTCTTTTTTTTTTTTGTCTTGTGTCTGAAGTTTCCTGACAAAGTATTGCATGCAAATATTTTAACTTTTCTTCTGCGGATAGGATTTTCATATTTAATTTGTCACCATAAGGGAGCATACTGTATTAAACTCTTTATACCATTGTTGTCGCTTTGTCTGAGTTGCTTAAATGCTCCCTGTAATATTCTCAGATATCATCTCATCTGTGAAATGCAATAGAGCTTTTCATCTCGAAAATCTGTAAGAAAAGGATCCATAGTAGTCACAATCCCAGTGATTAGCTTGTTCAGGTCTACATTGTCACGCTTAATTGGGCTTTAATTGCACGCCAGTGGGTCGGACTTCAGACTCTATGACAGTTCCGAATTAAAAACTTATCTGTTGATGGGATGGTAGGTGCTTGATGCTTTGGCTGTTTGTCCGGTCCACCGGGTTTACCTGTTGGATTTCTTTTGCTCCGGTATTCAGTTTTATTTACCGTTGAGTCATTATCTTTGCTTTATCTCCTCGTTATATCTTGATTTATATGTTCTAGGAGACGATGCATTGAAAAGTTAGGGGTCTTTTATGCAAACCAAATATTTATGTGTCTTGATCCACATCTGAATTGAGGGTGAGGTTGGCGCCGTGAAGCCGGTTTAAGCCTTTCAGTAAAATATTTCAATGACCGTTCCAAGGCGGTGCTTCTTTTTTGATCTTTTGTGATTTTTCTGTCTTGTGTTTGCTATGCCTTTGTGCACGTCAGTTTATATGCGCCTTGTGGTCACCTGCTGGGAAAGGGCTGCCCTCTTGGCTCTTGTTTGTGGTGTCTAACTGTGAGCTTGTCACTTTCCAATTGGTATCCTGGGTCGGGTGTGGTACTTGATTGTATCGATTCCTGATCTTTGCACCCTTACTTACTTTAGTGTCATCTTCATTTTGTTTCAGTCCTGACTTTCAATTAAATGGACTACAAGCTCACTCAGTACAGACCTAGTCACTATCCACTTTCCTCTTGCATTCACCGATTTACTGAATGATGCCATCCCCTTTAGTCTGGATGGAACATCAGCATTGACATTATCTGCATTAAATTCCAATCCACAGGGGTCCTAAAGAATGGTTTGTTCGTTCGTCGGATGGACATAGCCCTTGCTTCCAACATTGCACACGCAGCTGGGTGTGCCTTATCGCTGTAAAAGGCTCTAGGTGATATCTCGTCATCCATTTAGCATATTTAGGACAACTTGTAGCAAAAAATGTAATTGCAAACAATTTACACAGACAGAAAGAGAAATGTTTTAAATCATTTGTGGTGCAGAATCTGTTGAAAAGAAGATATATCTCTACAAGGGCAATGTACATAACCCAGAAGGCTGCTGTTTTATCGTGTTCCCTGGTCTAGTTAGATCTGTGCTATGCTCATACCTCTCCATAGATGACTTTTGGTGTTCTGTGGCTATTCCTTACGGTTATGGTTTGGTCTGCAGTGTGTAATTGTGGTATTTCCTAATCATACTCACTTACTCTTTTCATGCTCATCCATTCTTTTAATTAAGATTCAGCAAAATAGTGGGATGGGGTTATCAATGGGTGGGTGTGTGTGTTTGTGTGTGTGTGTGTGTGTGTGGGGGGGGGGGGGGGCATATCATGCAATTCATAGAACATAGAATATAAGCCATGTGAAATATTGACCAGTGCAGTCTAGTCAGTCATGGCTTGCCATGTGGTGATAGCTATACATAGAGTTCACAGCTTAGAAACTAGTAGGGCTGGGCCAATATCCAGGCAAATCTTAGTCTTATCTGAGCATAATGTATTCATTTTGAAAGGAAAGGGATCTTTACACCTATATTGTACTGTAAGAGCTTGGACTATGCCTATTTTGTGTCCCTTCCTCATGGGGCATGCCGGATTGGCCTGCAGTCTGTGATTGTGACATTTCTAGGCCATACTATATTCTTTTTTGAAACGACTAAAATTGTTGATGACAACACCATTGTATTACATAAGATTGTATTATAATTCTGATCCAGCTTAAACAAATTAAAACTCTTCCCATAACTAGAAACAAAAGTCATTTGTTATCGTGGGCTTTATACTTTGCTATATTTTGGTGTTAGAAAGCTTCATCGGCATGTCTTATTCTTTTTTATATTGAACATTGATCATTATATATTGTTTGCTGCCAAAAA
The DNA here is from genome assembly GCA_964019695.1 of Loripinus fragilis. Classification (NCBI taxonomy): domain Eukaryota; kingdom Metazoa; phylum Mollusca; class Bivalvia; order Lucinida; family Lucinidae; genus Loripinus; species Loripinus fragilis. Next base: position 142,284,327 of record OZ026515.1, read on the forward strand.
TGCATTTAAATACTAATTTTACATGGGTTAAATTATAAACCTTTAAGGATACCACCATTTTAGCTCTATTTTGAGAAATTGCCTACCCCGGGGGTATTCAGTTGCGCATAGCACTTCTGTGTACCTACCATTTTTTAGAGTTTGATTTTTGAATTCAGCACACTTTTCTACATAAGAACATAGACAGGTGGTTTCAGAGATATTTTTTTTCGAAGTGTGGGCACTTTCGGGGCATAAGGTGCCACTAGGCTTATCAATATAAGCAACCACTCCTGAACTGATTTTGCCCTGTTGCCCAAATGGAAAACCCCAAACAAGGTTACAAAAGGGGTCAAAGGTCATCAAGTGCATTATATTGTAGTGAGTTTAATTTGTAATTTTTGTATTTATGTTTATTTCGCAAAATAAAAGGCAAATTGGTTTATCGAACTCAGCCAACAACCCTGGAATAAATGCGTTCAATATTCAAAGCATACTGACCCTACACAAGGTCACAAATGGGTCAAACGGTCACTAAGGGCATATAAAATTTGTGATTTTATACATATAAAATAATGATTTGGACTGACATTGATGGAATTCGTTGTGCCTTGTCTGATCGTTAGACTTTATTTTAATTGTATATCATTTGTTTCAATTCTTATGATCTCAGAAAAGGTCATTAAGAGGGTCAAGGGTCATCAAATGCAGTTTCAGGATCATCATCTTAGTGTTATTACGAATTTATATTTACATTTTTATTGGATAAAAGGTACCTGGGCTTTTAAACATCAGCCAGTTTTAAAATAACCTTTTCTTATTTAAGAGGCTAACGCCCTCATTTGAAGTGTATTATCAGGGCCAAAGGTCACAAGGTGCATTTTATGTGTGACCAGGTCCCTAAAGCACCCTATGCAACTTTCGCATATATAGTACAGGAATTTGGCTTCAAAATATCTGAAATGTCATATATAAATATACAATTGAAAACTGATATCTTTCATCTCTTATAATATTAACTTATTAATAATTTTCCTTCTTTACAATTCATCCTCAGAATCTGACTCTTCCACAACATTCAGTGGATTGCCATATGTAATAGAACCACAGCCGCAAGACGGAAGATATTTGATATTATTAGATCTACATTTGCACCATCTTGTTACACACACTTTGCAGCTGCATTGCAACAACTGTGTACATACTTTACGTATAGGTTCTAACAGCAACAGCTTTGATTTCAATTGGTTGCTGTAGGGGTCTCGCGCCCATCTGCAAGTTTCGAGATCAATGTGCTCTCGGACGGAACTGTAACATTCAGCCATATAGTTGTCTGATAATGGGCTCGTCTTGTGTGGAGTTTTATGCATCAGATGTAGAAGGAAGCCTACCTGTTAAACAAAAACACTTGGCATTTGGTCAATATTTGTGATCAGGTCAAGTATTTTGCAGACAAAATTTCTCAACGTTATCTACTGATTCATTTTTTAGCTGCCCATATCCTAAACCTGTCAGCGACTGACTGTTATTCTCAAATACATTCCATGCAGTCACTGTAACATTTACTCTTAAATGTAAATCGCGACTTGGTTTGTCTTCGGTAATTAGTAGTACCTACACATATTTGTATGACGTCACCACTTTTGATTGTTGTTATTTAAATCAGCCATAACCTTCAAGTCGTTATATTTCATGGTGTCAGATATCTGGACCCATCCGCCACAACAAAGCAATAAATATCGACAGCATCCAGCCGTTACAAACACGGAAAATCGATCTTCGATCCGACGCAGTGATATTATTCAGAATACTCTGGTTATCCCGTATTTACACTTCCAAATCAGTAACTGAAAATGGCTTCAGGCTTTAGTTTCGACCAGCCCTGTTTCAATTGGGACGCAAAAGACACGTATCAGGAATTTCAACGGTTCAAACAACATGTTGAATTTACATTCAAGGGACCTCTTGCTAAATCTAACAAAAAAGATTGTGCCGGTTGGCTTGGCATGTGGATAGGCCAGCAGGGCCGGGAAGTATACAAAACCTTCACATGGGATGAAGGTCAGGAAGACGATCCCGCTGAAATTTTAGGGAAGTTCGAAAATTATGTCAAGCCCGCAAAGAACAAGAGGGTGGCTAGATTCAAAGCACATCAGAGAAAACAGAATGAGGGGGAAAAATTTGACCATTTTGTTAAAGATCTCCGACTTCTGCTACTGGACTGTGATTATACAAATTCAGATGATATTCTCATCGATCTCATTGTAAGTGGTGTTAGACATCAAAAAGTTCAAGAAAGGCTACTTGATCTAGGACAAGATTTAACTTTGGAAAAAGCCATAGACAAAGGTAGACAATATGAATTCTCACAATCCCATATGACAGTAATCAGGGGAGAAGAAGTATCGCGTGTAGATGTCGAACAAAAGGACACAAAACCAAAGACTGTAAAAAATGATAAAAATACTTTAAGCCGTAACAAACATTCGACAACCGGTGCACAGTCAAGTACATATAAGACCATCAAATGCTGGAAATGTGGAAAAACGCATAAAACGGGTAAATGCCCTGCAAAGGGAACTACTTGTAAGTACTGCAAGAAACCAGATCACTGGCTCAAAGTCTGCAGAAAGAGACTTAGTAAAATAAATATTGTACAAGACAGTGATAGCAATGAAAGTCAGGATGACCAATCAGACAATGAAATCCTATACATAAAAAAGACAGAACCAATCAATCACATTTATGCAGTTGGTGAGGATAAATGGATTACAAAACTCAAAGTACACAATGAAAGTCTGAATTTCAGAATTGACACTGGAGCAAAATGCTGTATCATAACCAAAGTAGACTTTGATAAATTCAACAATATCAAATTAGAAAAATCAAACAAAACTTTAAAATCCTACAGCAACCACCACATTAAGCCACTAGGAGCTGTAAAGCTGACAGTTTCATATAATGACATAAACACTGAAGTCAAATTTGAAATAGTAGATTTAGTTCAGGAAAACATAATCAGTGGGGATGTAGCTGAAAAGTTAGGCCTATTAAGGAGAGTTAACTCAGTTGATACAGCAGAAGAAGAGCTAACGAGAGATTTTCCCGAACTAATCAAAACAACTGGAACGCTGCCAGGGGAATATTCAATAAAAATCGATGAAAATGCGCAAGGCGTAATACATCCTACACGTAGGCTTCCAGCAGCAATCAGGCCACGAGCGATTGAAAAACTCCGTGAAATGGAAGATTTTGGATACATAACCCCAGTAAAAGAACCGACTGAGTGGGTTAGTTCAATGGTCGTGTCCTGCAAGAAAGACAAAATCAGAATATGCATCGACCCGAAAGATTTAAACAAAGTCATTAAACGTGAACACCATCCTATGAAAACCATAGATGACATCATCACGGAAATACCAGATGCCAAAGTGTTCTCTGTTTTGGACGCGAAATCTGGGTTTCTACAGATAAGGCTTGCAGATAGATCCAGAAAAGGTCCAGGCAATTATTGGAATGCCAGCCCCAACAGACAAGGACGGAATTCGTAGGTTTTTAGGCATGGTCCAATATGTGTCAAAGTTCATACCCAGACTCAGTGAGATTGACGCTCCGCTACGTGCTCTACTAAAAGAAGATAATGACTTCAAATGGGAATATGAACAAGAAGCTAGTTTCCAACAACTAAAGCACTTATGTAGTATACCCCCTGTACTTGCTTACTATGATGTAAACAAACCCATTGAAATAGAATGTGACTCTAGTAAGGATGGGCTAGGAGCAGTTTTATTGCAGGAGGGTCACGTCATCGCATATGCGTCAAGGTCGTTAACTGAAACCGAAAAGCGATATGCACAAATCGAGAAGAAAATGCTCTCTGTGGTATTCAGCACTACAAGATTTCATAGATACATTTTTGGTAAACAGACAGTGATATATAATGATCATAAACCTTTGGAACAAATTTTTCGCAAACCTCTGTTATCAGCACCAATGCGTATCCAAAATATGATGCTAAAACTACAGTGGTATGACATAGATCTACACTTCCGGAAGGGGAAAGAAATGCATATCTCTGATGCGTTGTCAAGAGCATATCTCCCACATCAAACAAGTGACATTAATGACATTGAAATACAGGACAATTTAAACATGATTTTAGTTAGTCCATCCAAATATAAGGAAATACAGGATCTTACTCAAAGTGAACTGCCAATTCTTTATACGGTAATAAAAGATGGTTGGTCAGAAACGCGAAAAGACACGCCTTTTGAAGTGCGCCAGTATTGGGACTCGAAAGATCAACTTACGATACTAGATGGAATCATTTACAAAGGATGTCGTATAGTCATACCGCCAAGCCTCAGAATGGACATGCTTAAACTTATACACAAATCCCATTTGGGAATGACTAAGTGTAAACAAAGGGGTAGAGAAGTCATGTTCTGGCCAAATATGAACTCAGACATTGAGAACATGATCAGAGACTGTTCAGCATGTGCGGAATATCAAAATCAACAAGCTGCGGAACCACTTAAACCTACCCCCACTCCAGACCTACCATATAGCATGGTGGGAAGTGACCTATTTGACTTTGAAAATAAGAAATATGTACTCATAGTGGACTATTATTCCAAGTACATGGATGTAGTTGAACTGTCACAAACCACATCATCATCAGTAATAAACGCTATGAAGTCAGTGTTCGCATGTCATGGAATACCACAGACCCTCCGAACGGATAATGGACCCCAGTACAGTTCATATGAGTTTAAGACATTCTGTAAACAGTACGGGATTGAACATGAAACCTCTAGTCCTCATTTTCAAAGTAGTAATGGGGAAGCGGAACGTGCCATACAGACAGTTAAACGCCTGTGGAAGAAAACCTCAGATAAACACTTAGCACTTCTTGACTATCGTACCACACCATTACAAAGTGTGAATTTATCACCAAGTCAGCTACTGATGGGAAGGCGTCCGCGGAATATTCTTCCTTCATGTGATTCAGTGCTAAAACCGAGAGAACACGATTCAGAAACAGTGAAAAAACATTTTAATGCAGAAAAGCAGAAACAGAAAACATATTATGATCAGCGTAAAGGGGCTAAAGACCTTCAGCCTCTTTCAGAAGGAAGTAACATTCGCATGAGTCCTCTGCCGGGCTCCACATCTTGGAAATCAGGGACAGTTGTTGAACGACACTCTAAACCACGGTCTTATGTCGTGCACAGTGGCGGGAGAGTATACCGACGTAATCGAAAACACCTACGACCATCAACACAGAACGCTAACGTCGAAAACAGTTTCGATCAGGATGATTTCGGAGAAATTAATGTACCTGATCATACATGGGTGTCACGTGATTGTGCAGTTTCGCCAGCAAAACTAACACCAACCCCGCCAGCTCATCCATTCTCGCCAGCTCGCGGGACACCAGACACAATAATCCGTGAGAATACAAGCTCTGCAAGTTCGGGCTCGCCTGCCAAAACTACAAGATCAGGCAGACATGTCATTCCTCCAAAAAGACTGGATTTATAAAATATTATTAATCAGCAGGCTGAGTACTGTGTTAAGGGGCACAATAAACCCCGTGCCAGCCTCAGGGCAAGAGCCCTGCACTACTAACATCAAGGGTTTAATAGTGTTTAATTTCACAAATAAATACTTATTAGTTATTCTCATAATTACTCATATATATGTGTTCACTCTGGAGAAGAACAATTACATGTGGCAAAAAGACATACTGGTGATAAACACATATATACATTACACTGTTTTGGATGGCACTGCGATCATTTACTTGTCTTAAGATTTGACACAGTGTTGCTCAAAACCTTCATAATGGAACTTCATGTACATATTGTGTTTATCAGGGTTTAATTTTTTTTTAAATTTGTGATTTACAAACATGACTTACTTAGTTCAGATGCTACAGTACAAACAATAGACCTGTTTATTCATACTGAGTATAAACCTTAATGTGTTAAATTTACTTTTAATACTGGTTCACAATATATTCAAACACTCGAACAATTTAAGTTTCTTTAGTCAGAAAAGGGAGGATGTAACATTTACTCTTAAATGTAAATCGCGACTTGGTTTGTCTTCGGTAATTAGTAGTACCTACACATATTTGTATGACGTCACCACTTTTGATTGTTGTTATTAAAATCAGCCATAACCTTCAAGTCGTTATATTTCAGTCACCTTGCCATGCCCAGCGAACGGACTCCGACTGGCACAAACTTGGGAGCCGTCTTCGTCCCTGACATAAACCATATTTCCCCTGTAAGATTTGAAATGAAGCAATTAAGAGTACAAGAACATCACTCTCTACAAACAAAAACAACTCTTTTGAATTATTCATGCGCCTATTTAAGCTTGTTGGTATGGGGACATACTTTTTGCGTTCAAGATCGTCTATTAATTGTTTGCAATTGATGTGTCCATTCTGCGAATCATGTCATAACTGACACAATGGCCAGCTACAATTAGCATATTTACAAGTTCCTTTGATCGTGTTGCCTGGTGTATTGATAATCCTAATCTCATATGCTTTGGGGTTAATATTTCCCTTCTGAAACTCCAAACATCATGTCTTGTGCAATGCTCAAGACAAACCTACGCACATATAGATCGTTATCCTCATACTCTGCTGGATCTTTACCTGTACAAAGCAGTCTTAGAAACACATAGAGACTCCTAGGTATGCAACTTGCTGCATTTTCTGTATGTCAGCCCAAACAGTTATTGTAGCTGTTTGAGGACACTGTTTCCTTGCGTAATTTCTGGGCTACATGATACATGTATAACATATACTCAGACGCTGAAATATGCGTGGTAGTTTTATTCCGAACCGGCTTAGATTCTTGGCTAACTGATGGTTCATCAACACTTTTCTTCAGAAGTTGGACCATTTCGCTGGCTGACTTTAATGGGAAAATACAAAGCGGTTCTAGTGGATTCAATTGTGGAATAAACTGTTATTCCCCTGCCATTTGAGATTCGGTTGTCTCGTTATGACCCAGATGCTTCCCCATAGCAAGGAGCAAATCAGTGTAACACTCCCATAATGCTTGCAATGTATAAATTTCTAAGTTTTCAAAGCCAAGCCTAAGTTCAAAAGCAATTTTCTGGTGACACAATTTGTGGGGGGAAACATCTTCTGATTCTCTATGTTTTCCAAAACGAATATCGAAACGTTTTTCACATGAAGGGTGATACAGGCAATCTTCTACTGCAAAATCATACATTGTTGCTAGCCTAACCCGCATCTGTAAATCAAATTATGACTATGACATAATCTAACTGACTAAGGTAATGTCAGTATTTGGTTTAAGCCCTCCCTTGAAGTTTGTAGGCAAAGATGCAGAGTGATTTATCTGGAGGTGGTATATAATGATCGCCTAGACGGCCTAGAATCGAAAGAAGTGGAAGCCTCTTCTGAAGTATCCGTATGCCTCTTAGTACTTAGCTTTTACCTAACTATGTGGAATGCAGACATGGAAGTTGAAAACAAGCTCTGTGGTATTTAGCCCTCTTTTCCTGCGTAATTAAGGTGTTTGAGGTCTACCAATCTTAATATGTCAATTACATCTATGTTGCCGTAGTCACAGCGCTCCCATCGGCCAGAAGCTGCTTGTTACACCCATCCTCGCCAAGAGCAGACACCTTCTTGCTTTTAACCAATGTTTGGCAAATGATGCACACCTGTTAATCAAATGAGTTGCCTGTTGCAGGTCGTTTCAAAAAAGAAATAAGTAAACTTGCTTTGTGGGTCCGACCTCAGACTATGAAGGTTCCGACTTAAGGACTTATCAATAGATGAGATGGTTGGGGCCTGATGCTGCGTCTGCTGTTCGGTCCACCAGGGTTTAATTGTTTGAATTAATTTTGCTCCAGTATTCAGGAGATGATTCATGGATAAGTTAGGGGCCTTTCATGCAAACCAAACATCTATGTGCCTTAATCCACTACATAATTTTTTTTCATTTCGAGCAATTTTCTTACTGACCGTGCCAAGGTGGTGTTTTTGTGGATCCTTTTCGTTATTTTTATTTGTGTTGTCTTAGCCAATACTAGATGTCTGTTTTGTTGCAGCCTTGTGATCACCTGTCGGGGAAGGGCTGACCTCTTGGCTTTCTTGTATGTGATGTTTTATTGTGTTTTTGTCACTTTCCCATTCGGTGTCCTGGGTCAGGTATGGTAATTGATTGTATCGATTCCTGATCTTTGTCTTCTTCCTTACTTTTAATAAACGATGATATAAACTGATTTTAATTGATCAAGCTGTATTTGTGATGTCACAGAAGGTCACACAAAAAAGTGTAATTAAGTTTCGTTTTCTGTGTGTAAAAGATGCATTCGGTGCTAGATCTGTGTTAATCAACATCAGATGCGCAGCCGACGTCAATAAATACAGGGCACCAAGTGCAGACTGATCAGTGCACAGTATTGCGTTTCCAAGACAGCTTTCTATTTCATTCAAAATATGTTAGATTGAATTACAAAGACTTTTATTATGTGCTTTTTGCGAAAAAGTGATACTATCACAAATGTACATACATGTAACAAATCCATGTACTATGGAGTACCTGTACATACAAACAGACGAACAGACAGCTGTGCTTGTGATTGCAGATGCTAAATGTCAACAATTTATCTAACTAGGCATCAGTATTTCAGTTATTTGAAATTATTTGCAGCAAAATGCCAGTGTCTTTGATGCTTAATTACTGTGTTTAATGGGTTATACATTATTTTGCACCTATTGGCCTTTTACCTCATTTATTGACCTTAATACTGATCTTTGGTTTGGGCAACAGGCAAAAAATGAAAGAGGACATGTCCCTTAGTAACTTAGGCACTGTTGCCTTTCATGCCGCAAAAGTGCCCACAAACGTGTTTTCTAGCACTCTTATTTGCCTTTTAACGCTAGACTAACACACCTTCACACCTTTTGGCCCCAACCACTTGATTAAATCGGATCATAGGCTGTAATGCGAATAAAAATATGCGTGGTTAAACAACAGATAACAAGAGTAAGGTGAAGACAGACCAGAAATAACATACATGTATATAATACACCCTGTATCATTCTAAGATGGTCTGATTGTATCATAGATTTATGGCTACATGTCATTTCTACAGAAATACAAGTTGACCGTTTACTAGTACACCTCATTGATAACAAGCAAGTTGTATTTTCATGTTAATAAAATCATGGCGAAGTGTGAAAACAAAATTGGCACTGATTTGAGTGTGCGTCATCACAGTTTGATAAGCATATTAGATGTTATCTGTTCGGAAGGTAAAATAGCTAATCTTGTAGAATCCAGTTTCAAGATTCTCGCCAATATAAGTAGCCAATAATATATACAAATACAAAATATATGTAACTTTGCAGGCTATTGTGTGGCTTCTTGAAAGCAGTTTCCAGTGACCTGGCTCAATTATTGCCGAGGAGAAACTAAATCGTACTGTAATCACAACAGCGAACGATTATATCTAATTAGAACGGTAATTGCGAACTGTTTAAATTGTCTTGTCAACAGTAGATCCACGTGACAAATTAATTTACTTGCGTAATGTGGAATTTTATATTGCCATGTCGTTAAACATTGCAAACCCAATCAGTCGATGAAGCCAGGAAGCTCAATGGAAAAATGTGTGAATTGTAGTCACTAAAAATAAGAAAAAATCATGCAAGGATCCGGAGAGGGGGAGGGCTGGCGGTCTGGACCCCTTGAAAATCACAAAGCTGTAGGTTTTCCTTGGACAAAATAAGTGAGTATGATCAGGAAATACCACAATCACAAACTGAAGACAAACCCACGGCATCACGTGGAAAAGCTACGGGTCATGTACAGTAACAAGACAGGCAAAAGACAAAAAAGCAAAGCAACCAGCTCTCTATTCCTTGTCAAGATGATTGCAAAACTAGAAAGGACGTAAGGTAATGCATACCAAAACAAAGACAAACACAGAACCCACACAAACAATGGGAGGTACACAAAACAATAAATCAACAGCAGAACCACCGCCTTAGAACAGACAGCAGCCTACGCTACCAGGGGCGGGGTGCTTAAATGCAATTTAATGGCGCCAAATCTTCGCCCAAGATTCTGTTGTTGTTGATAGACAAAATGTTTAGCTCACAGGGATGCTTCCTAACTAGTGCAATGCACAATCACAGAGAAACAATCTAATCAAATTAACACACTATGAATACTGCTATATACCCCCGCCCCGGATGATCACAATGCTACCCAGCCAGCTCTCCGTGTCGGTCCATCATCGACCCGCCAGCGAAACGCCATTGAAATGGCGTTTCGCTGGCTGGTCAATGGTGGCCCGATTTGTCTTTGTTTACTGGGCAAAGAATTTCTTAGGAATATTTGTACAGATAGCCTCTACCCTCTGAAAAATAAGATGACCAAGTACCCATCTTCAAGAGCGATGATTATTCCAGTAAACAATTATAAATCAGCAATTTCCGAAAGTGTTGTACCATATTCATGTTTGCTTTGTTTCATTCACATTTGTTCACAAAGGTATTTGATTCTTGGTTCTTTTACGCTAGTTAAACACTTGATGTGTTTTATGAGAACAGTTCAACTTGTCTAGTAATTAAGCCTCTTCCCAATCACCCACACCCCGATGTATATGCTGGTAGAATATAACCCACCGTTGGATATAACATGCCACGACTCAGTAACTGCTGTAGATTCAGTAAAATGCTTAACGTGTACTTTATGGGAAATGTAGCCGTCAATTTTCATTGTCTTCAAAGTCAAGTTTTCCCAATAAGATGTGTGACAATAATTAATGAGGCAGAGCAGTTCTCTGCAGCGTTAAAAGTGTTCTCAAATTTATATTAGAATAGTTGGTCATAAATGCACATTTAAACCAAATAATTAGGTTTGGTAGCCATTAACACCCTGTCGGAGCCAGAATCCTGTCTCTAAGCGATTGCTCCAACTTCGATTCGTTTCCATTACGGGAAATAATCACGGTGTAAATTTGATTGCGAAGACTTGCCATCGCCAAGAGACTAAGATCGGTGAATTTATCAATTCCTATAGTTGTGGGTTTCTGTAACCAGCAAGACCTGTGATGATTGAATAGGCCATGCCGTATGAAAACAACATTATGGACATGTACACATTAAAAGTCAGAAACCTTATCATAGGCAGCATCTCAGGAATTCTATTATCGGTGATATAACTTAACCATAGGCCTTTTTAGATCATGACATAATTTTCTATTAGCCAACATTGAAAAAAAGTCTAAGCAAAAATAGTAAGTGAGTATGATCAGGAAATACCACGTCACAAATGCAGGAAGGGCCCCACAGCAGTCATGAGACACCAGGAAGACAAACTAAGCAAAGCAACCAGCTCTCTCTTCCCCATCAAGATGATTGCAAAACTAGAATGGACATAAAGTAACGTACAACAAAACATAGAACAAATACTGACTCCCACAATGGGAGTAACAATACACAACAAGTCAACAACAACAGAACCGCCGGCTTAGGACCGACAGCAGCCTAAGGCACTGGGGGGGGGGGGGGCTTAAATGCATTTTACTGATACCAAATCTTCGCCCTAGATTCTGCTGCTGTTGTTGTACAAGAAATGTTCAGCTCGTATGGAACCCTTCTAACTATTGCAATGTATCATCATGGAGAAACACACTAATCAAATTCACACACTATAATGAAACAAATAAAAGGACTCACAGATCGTCAGAGCTAAAGAAAACCTCAAGTCGAGCCACTGTGGGCCAAGTTACAGATAAGCATCAGGCACCAACACACTGATTGCCCTTTACGTCAGAGCCGTCATAGAATCCGAAGCCTGACCCAACGTCGTGAAATTAAAGAGGAAACCATAGATATAAACCGTGATTAGGTTTAAAACCAGGCATCCAGACTGTCACATGACATCCGAGTTATATCCAACCTTTATATAACGTTTGATTATCTTTTTGAAATGATCACTAAAATAAGGTTTTCCAATAATGCTTTTGTATTTATAAACTAAATCACCATAAAAAATAGGTTATGATATGCCTTGTTGCAGAAGAGTTTTTAACCCAATTTTGTATAACAATTAACTCTGAGTGTCTGTGGTAGAATTTCGAAAATGTTTTTCGAATTTTATGATATCTATAACCTTGTTTTAATAACTAAGCAGTTAAAAATAAGTTTCTGTAGTTGAAGTCATCAACATTATAACACATTCGTGCAAAACGAATAAGCTGAGATTTGGTTCTTATTACATTGGTGACCTACAAAGACACACCAGAACATTCACTGCTTGCATATAAATAAGCAAGTAAGTACATATAGGCTCATACCACACAATAGGCCTCTAGCCTCTCTAGGAAGTTGCACATCCATGTTTAAAAACGACTTTTGGAATATCTCATATTCTGGTCCATATAGAAGGTTCGAATAGCAACAGCCTATGTGAATGTGTGCCTACAAGACGATTCCACATTTGCTGTTTGTTGGACGTTGGAGACACTATATTTGAATATGCCAAAAATCAGCAGTTGAATATTGATTAAAATAGAAATCCATAAGCAACGAAAAGAAAATGCATTTAATCGTTTACTTGATAAAAGCTGTTATTATATAATCTATAAATAAACATCTTCTGATTGGCCCAGATGCATAGCCACTCGAGTCAATAAAACTACATATTGCATGACTTGCCGGACGTGACATTGCAAAGCACACGACATTAGGTAATATTGACTGGCTTACGGGAAGTGACGTCAGAACGTCAAGTAATTTCTCATGATGCATCCGTAACGTCAACGTTTTAAAGGTCTAAAATGGCAGGAAATGCATAAGATAGATTTATTATATCATAAAGCAATTGTTGCCTTAGGTTGAGGTAGACTTGGAGTGTTATTAAACAGTCAACTTAACCATATTGACCTCCGCTCCGCGTCGGTCAATATGACGTTTACTGTTCAATAACACTCCATGTCTACCTCAACATAAGTCAATAATTGTATAATATATAATTTGCTACACATGCATGTGTTATATCTCCTATCGTCACATACAAACAAATAAATAAGTGGTTGTGGGATTTTTGCACACGCCAACGTTGATGTCTTTTTCTACATAGATTATAGTGATAATGTATAGATCTTTATGTCTTTTAGAATGTGTTTATAATGCTAATGGTTGCTGATAAAGAATGATGTTATTTTGATTATTATCGAACGAATTTAAATGTCATAAAATACCGCTATAATTCTAAGATATAAGCTGAATGATCTTAATGGTTTAAACACAGGATAATGCACAACTATGTATTTTTAAGCATGTGAAATCACTCATACGAGAGTTAATGTTTTGAAATTTCGTATGATTTTTTTGCCAGGACAATCGGAACCTAAGTTCTATGGTGACATAATGTATAGGTTGAAGAAGATTGTTGATTCTAATAATTTCTCAGCGCAGTTTATTTAAATAATTTCTCATTATAAAAAGATTGGCTATAACATTAATGTTTTGCAACAAACTGCATGCTTGGTGGCCAACCCAATTACGGTTGGCAACTTTGCTTTCCTCTTTTATTGCAAGTCGGCGAGGTGCCACGCGGTTGTCTGCAGTTTGTGATTGTGGTATTTCCTGATCATACTCACTTACTATTTTTCAGACTCTATGACGGTGCCGACTAAAAAAACTTATCTCTAGATGAGAAATGGGGCCTGATACTTTGGCTGTTGTCACGCCCACCGGGGTTTAACTGTTCCAAGGCGGTGCTTCTTTTGTGGATCGTTTTTGTTATTTATGTTTCGTGTTTGTCATGCTTTCTTGTCTGTTCATAGCAGCCTTATGGTCACCTGCTGAAAAAATGGCTAACCTCTTGGCTCTATTGTGTGTTATATTTTAAAGTGTCTTTGTCACTTTTCCGTGTGGTGTCCTGGTTCAGGTGTGGTACTTGATTGTATCGATTTCTGATCTTTGCCTCCTTACTTTCTAGGAGCATACTTTATAATAATATTTGAAGGATGTTTGCACAGTTCCGATCGAACGTTCCAGTTAATATGAATGTTCCTTCAAAAAGCAAAAACGCGGGTAGGTCCTTCAGTATCTCAAGAGTTAAATGCTTGTGGCATCAAGCACGTAAGAAATGTGCCCTAGCATTTGAATCTAGCTGTATTTTATGAAAACGCTATAATGCGTGTTCAATTTGGAATTTGCTCTCCTTTGTGATCTCTAATATGTCCGATTATACAGATATAGCAACGCGAACTTAACTGAGGTAGTTTATTATTGGCAAAATGATTGTCTTTGGTGTGTGAATTGTACTGAAAATTCCAGATCACTGATATGACCTTGGAGTCAAAGATCAAGGTCAAATACACTTAAAATATGTCTTACGGTTTGTAACGCAAAGCCCTTTTATTTTTGATGAAGGCTTTTCCTATATTGTACAGTGATTGCATATGTTGTGTAGATACTTACAAATGTTTTGGAATACCAATTTGTCCTTGGAGTCAAAGTTCAAGGTCAACTAGAAAAGTTTTTTTCTAGAAAAAAACAAACAAACAAACAGATGTCTCCCCAAACCCCTTATATGCAGAAAGATCCAAATGCCAATAAATGCAATTTCAAAAAAATATATTGGTGGTTGTTGAAATAACATATCGATTTACTATCCTACAAAGATGTCCTGCTTCCCAGTGTATATATGCTTTGGTAGAAGTTGAGCCAAAAATAACTAAGTTCAAACTGTAAAAAAGTAACAAAAATAATCTGAGGATTACAGCCAAATGTCATGCACATCTTCAGACCTTGGCAAAAAACATATACAAAGTTTCAAAAAGATACCCAGTGTATATTATGCTTTGGTAGAAGTTGAGCCAAAAATGACTAAGTTCAAACTACGAAAAAAATGACAAAAGTTAATCTGAGGATTACAGCCAAACTTCATGCACATCATTAGACCTTGACAAGAACACATGCAGAATGCTAAACTGTAGGAGGAGTTGCGTTCACAATATTGACAGAGAGACGAACAGACAGACATACACACGGGGAAACACTTTATCTCCCGACCCTGATGGGGGCGACATACACATACATAAAGTCAGTCTGTTTGGATTGTAAAGAGAACCCATCTAACATGTTATATGGAGGATGTTAATATTTGACATAATTTGGTGAAAACTTTGAATTACAGGCACGGCTTTTGGTTAAAATAGCTAAACTCTGGTCGTATGACTTGTAAAGCAAATGTCTCTTACATGCTTTGATATAGATGGTTCATATTATGCACACTGGATGTGTAAGGTGTGATGTCAACAATGAAATGGCGTTTGATTCTAAAGTTAAAGTCAAAATACTTAAAGTATTTAACATATGACGTCACGTCTGGGAGTGAAATAACGCCATGCATTAAAATCTATGAGTGGTTTACATATTTTCGGGAAACTTTATGACGTCCATAACAACGTTGAGTACATTAAGACAAAATTATAACATTTTCACGGCTGAAATGAGATTTAAAAGTAACAATGTCATATGATAAATAGAATCTAACATACACCTTTAAAGTAAGTAAGGTTGCAAAGATCAGGAATCGATACAATCAAGTACCACACCTGACCCAGGATACCAATGGGAAAGTGACAAACTCACAGAAGACACCACAAACGAGAGCAAAGAGGTCAGCCCTTTCCCAGCAGGTGACCACGAAGCACATATAAACAGACGCGCACAAAACATAGCAAACACAAGACAGAACAAAAACATAAAAGATCCACAAAAGAAGTACCGCCTTGGAACGGTCAGTAAAATATTTTACTGGAGGGCTTAAACCGGTCTAACGGCGCCAACCTCACCCTTAATTCAGATGTGGATCAAGACACATAGATATTTGGTTTGCATGAAAGACCCCTAACTTATCAATGCATCATCTCCTAAAACATATAAATCAAGATATAACAAGGAGATAAAGCAAGGATAAGGACTCAACAGTAAATTAAACTGAATACCGGAGCAAAAGAAATCCAACAGTGAACCCCGGTGGGCCCGACAAACAGCCAAAGCATCAGGCCCCTACCATCTCATCAATAGATAAGTCTTTAAGTCGGAACCATCATAGAGTCTGAATCATAATCATAAATCATAATCAGTGAAATTTTTCCAAGATAATTGCAAAACTTTCTACCATCGTACTGCTAGCTATTCTCATTTATTCCATGTGGTCACATCTATGGCTAATATAGAAATGAAGGCTCTTCAATGTAAGGCAGTAAAAAGCTACAGAATATAAAGATTTCAAAATGTGTAACGGGCGTGCGAGTAACACACAAAACAGCTAAATCAGGTCTAAGTATGTTTTGAATGGTCATGGAATAGGCACACGTTGGCTTCGATCCCTCATAATTATACTAAAACTAAAAATATTTACATGTATATTCCGTAACTACTGACCCTTAATGTATGGTGACCGGATAAGAAAATCCGTTAAGTGTATAAAGTACCAAGAATTTGATTTTAATGCAGGAATCAAATCGAACATTACACTGACAGACCGTTCTTGGTAATTTATATATGTCGCTTCTCATTGTGTTTATCCAATAGAGAGTGGCAAAATTCCACTCTTTAACACCCTTATTTCTACATTGAATGATATTTAGAAAGCCAAATAGAAATTGGGTTTGACGTCTAAGTGGTTGTGTCTATAATATTGTCAGTGGATTGTTAAATATTTATGCTTAGTGGATTATACGAAGTTGCTAAATCAGAACCTTGAAAACAAGAGAAATTACTGTTAATCGAGGCTGTTAAACAGCTAGGACAATTACTGTAAATCAAGACTGTCCAACACTGAGCTTGGGCACGAGTGCATTTGTGTTACGTTAGCAACAGTGGGTAGCGCGATGTGACATTATACCATTTGCAGGAGTTTCACTTTTTCATGCCTGGAGATTATGAAGCCCAACTCGACTGAATTGTATCCTGCTAATAAACAATTATAAATGCAAGAAAAATCTTTATTTGGCAGATATTAGCACAGTTAAGCTGAGCAAGACAATCATTTAATAACACCAAAGTCAGCTAGGTTTGATCTGCGGTTGTTTATTCATTCTTTGTGGGTATCTAACGGTATGTCTTTGTATTGTTTTGCAGTACGTTGTGTCATTTCTAGTTTTTCAATCATCTCGCTGGGGAAGAGAGAGCTGGTTGCTTTACTTCTGTTGTATTTTAAAAGTCGTGACGCTGTTATCGTTCTTTGACTCTTTCTCGCGGTATTATGTGATTGTGGCAATTCCTGGTCATAATCACTTACCTTCTTCTGTAAAGTATTTTCTTGTCTGTTTTGTTTTTCTGTAAAAATCTTTTTTTAACAAATTATACGGCACTCTTCTGGTAATGTTTAATCATCACTGTAAAGTAAGGTACTATTTTCGTGGGCTACCAAGCAGGAGGACTGTTTTGTGTACTATAGTGTTTCCAGGACTTTAGTGACCCCCGTTGTTTGCTAATTATTCTTTAATGGTGATTCTAATTGAAAAATAAATTAGAGAAATGAATTTAGATATATATACCGCGTAATTGAATTTATTTTTTCTACATAAATATGAGTTTTTGTATAGGCTGGGATTAGATGGAATTTTGGTGTGTTTTTGCTGCTCTTCTTTAAATTAGTCCCCAAGTGAACCTAGCGATATAGATAAAACATGGCTTATACAGGTCAGTGGAGGTAATTTGTCAGTCCCACAGATAAGAGTGCGTAACAGAGATGTATTTTTCCTATTTCTCAACCAAAATTTATGTTGTGTGTACTCAAAACAACCGTCTCGATGATATGGTTCTTTTGAACACCCAAAACACGTGTTTAAACTGATAAAGACAATCGCAACTTCACGCTAAAATTGCTTAACTGTCCCAATCTTCGTGCATTAAGCTATGATTCACTGCTTATACTGACTCATGAACTTCACTGTACATCTAAAGTCGATGCATTGAAGTGGCCTGTGTTAAAAAAACGATTCAAGCAACAGTATTGTCTGAAACTAAATAATGGCTGAATTTTCTTTCGAGACACTTGTTTCCTGAAAATATGTCTTTCCGGAATACAAGTAGGTTATCACACAGTATGGATCCAGATAATGCCTAACATTTTAACCTGAACTTGCCTTCGGCTGTTGACAAAGGTTATCAGCGAAATAGCTTTAGCAGGCAAATATTTGATGCTCTTTAAGTCTTATGTTTATCCCCAATTCGCTATTTCTCGTCAACTCTCTAATTTGCTTGAATTGTCGTCATAAACTCTTTTCTTACTACATGTAGTGTCGTCTGCTGATAACCTTTGCAAACAATTTGGACCCAGATCAGGCCCGACAAAACGTCAGGCATGATCTGGATCCAAACTGCTTGGCACTCTACTGATATTCCCGAAAGGTCACTTTAGAAAAAAACAACAAGAAACAAACTGATTTTGGAAAAAATATCAGCAGACGACAAAACCATGACAAATTACCTGGTAGACAAAAAGAGTCAATGAATTTAAATGAAAGGTGCTATATGTGCATGCACGTTTCATACTTAAGCCTTATATTTGCCTGCTTTCAATACGGCACGGTCTAGGACGCCAATGTACTTATACAATTGCGTGTGTGCGTGCGTGTGTGTGTCAAAATAATGACGAGTGAGGTTTGCTGAATAGATTTTCGTTGAATCATCTGATAAAGATAGTCCTGTAGGCTAGTACATATCATCATAGCAATGCAAATATACCACGTGTATCTATTGGGGTACACATGGGTATATTCTCAGGGAAAAACAACTAAGTTATTCTTTTGTACAGGGGACTGGGGCTTCAGTTACAAATAAGGGCGTCTCCCAAAAATAAGTTTTAGTTACGCGGTGTGCGTTTAAATCCGCATGCTAAGTGCCGTTCTTCTAAGTTCAATTTAAAGCTGTTTAAAAAAAGAAAAACGGGGGTCACGTATAACCTGGAAACACATTAACACCAACAACATCGACTATGATGGATAGAATCATCTTGTGGCAAAATTTTACGATACCGTTTCGGGAAAAGAAATGGTTTACAGGTAAATTATATTCTTTATTTATTAACTTCAATAAACTAGTTTCGCACTATCATCGATAACGTATCTGTTCGTCACAAAGAGGAATTGTGAAACAAACTATAAAAAAAGAAACTATTATGAATCAGTTTGGGTAAATGAGCAGGTGGTTTAAGATTAAACTTTTAAATTTACTGCCTATGATTCGTATGATGCCTGTTATATCGTAACGTCTACGTTTGGTTCAGGTAAATAATATTTAAATGAATCACACTGTTCAAGATAAGGGTGAGTTATGTCTTTGAGGCGAGGGTTAACAATACGCACTGTCAGAATCGAAATATACGGTGGCGATTACTAGACCTCACAACATCAAAGGGTACACGGGTGGGCTGATTGCTTTACTCACAGTATCAGGTGTAGTTATTTAGCTCTCACTCTGGATAAGAAAAAAAATGCATCTGAACTTAAGACATATCTCTTTTTTTGAAAACAGGGTAAATATCCAGTAACACACGATGATGCAGATACGTATGTGCATCATCTAAAGTGTTCCTGGCATCTAAACTGGTCCTGGCCTCTATTATGGTCCTGACCAGCCTCTATATTGGTCCCGACTGGCATCTATTATGGTACGCTAAGCAGACTCTAAAATGGTCCTGAGCGCTAAATGTAAATATATGCAAACCTAATACTTTTTCA
Organism: Loripinus fragilis; assembly: GCA_964019695.1. NCBI lineage: Eukaryota > Metazoa > Mollusca > Bivalvia > Lucinida > Lucinidae > Loripinus > Loripinus fragilis. The sequence continues at coordinate 142,304,088 of OZ026515.1, forward strand.
ACTTAAACGGTTTCCACCGCAAAAATAATCAAATAGCCAGTTCACAAGCCAATTGTGTGCATGCGTGCGTGCGCGCGCGCGTGTATGTGTGTGTGTTTCAGGATTTGTTTTCTAACGCACATGCCGTTTTATCTTAAAATATTGAACGCAAAAATGAAATTCCATATGAGACAACTCCGTGTGTTCGTGCATCGTGTGCACGGGCTTTCATTTGCATTGAATAAAAAGTGTTCGATGTTTACGATATAATGCAGCCCCGACCCCCTGCGGCCCTGGATACCGGGGCCACAGCAAGGCTTTAGTGCCGGAATTAAACCTACGATATGTCCCCGTAGTGCCATGGGTGTGTAGAGGTTTTAATTTCCCGTTTAAATAGGGCTTGTCTAAAAGGTCCTCTTAACAGCGCACCTAAACATCTACCTTTATACAAAAAGGGGTGCAACTTGGTGGTTAATTCTCATGTTCTCGGGCAGGTGCGGATCAAGAAATTATCGTATCAGTGAGGAAGGGGAGGTCAAAGCCTGACTGATGTCTTAGTCGTCTTTTACTTACTTTTACAGAGTGTTCCATTTGACAATTCCAAGGGAACTAAAATTTCCAAGGAGGGAGGGTTGAGAAGTCCAATTTTTTTAGGCGCTGTGGGTTAGGGATGGGTGTGGAGGTCCTCATACTTATTCCTAAAGAAACCTATAGCACTTGTAATTTTCGGGGGGGGGGGGGGGGTCCAGATCTCGTGACTCCCCCACTCTCTATGGATTCAGAAATCAAGAAAATCGATATAAACGATTGATACTCCAAAATATACGGCTGCTCTTTAGCTGCAAGTTGATATCACCAATAGTGTTTACAAGTTGATACCTGTTATAGTTATTGTGTTATGTTCCGGACCCAATTTAAGTGTAAAAATTAACAAAGGATAATAACTCCAAAATTATGCAAAAGAGAGGTATGGTTCTTATACACTGTACTTCTAATTATCAAGATCTATCTACCAGTGAAGTTTCAAGTTGATACCTCTTGTAGTTTCTGTGTTATGCTCTGGAAATATATTCGTAAATTCTCTGAAACCACTGGGCCAACTGAAGATTTTCATGTGGCACCACCATGGGATAGGGAAAAGATGGAAAGCTTATTCAAATGATTAAGGACATTTAATGTTAGTCGTTATTGTAAAATCCCCGGTGGCGGGGGCATTTAGCAGGGATTTTACCAGGAATTGTACCACAAAGTTGGCCCTGCAGTGCAGGGCTTTTAGCAGGGCTTTGAAAATTGAAAAGTTGAAAACCACGCTATTCCATGACCCCAAGTGGCAATGAAGGGGACTCTGGATAATAGTGCTGGCATCTCGTGACAATGATAGGGATTTTGGATACTCTTACTGACCTCTATTGGCAATGACAAGGCCTCTTGATACTCATACTAAACTCTTGTGGCAATGACTGGGACTCTGGATACTTTTACTGACCTCTAGAGGCAATGACTGGGACTCTGGATACTTTTACTAACCTCGAATGGCAATGACTGGGACTCTGGATACGTATACTGACCTCAAGTGTCAAAGATAGGTACTCTGGATACTTTTGCTGACCTCTAGTGAATATTGACAGGGACTATGGATACTTTAACTGACCTTAAGTGGAAATGACTGGGACTCTGGATACTACTACTGACTTCTAGTAGCAAAGGAATAACTTTGGATACTAGTACCAATCTCACTGGCAATGACAGGGACTCTGGATACAACTACTGATCCCTAATGGCAATGACAGTGACTCTTGATAGTTTAACTGACCTCTCGTAACAACGAGAGGGACTCTAAATCCTTTACTGACGACTATTGTCAAGCACAGGGGCTCTTAATACTTCACATGACATCAATTAGCATTGGCTGGGACTCTAGATACAAGAACTGACCTCTAGTGACAATGCCTTGGACTCTTGATACTTGTACTGAGATCCACTGGCAATGATAGGGACTCTTGATATCTGTTCTGATCTCTAATGGCAATGACAGGGACTGTGCATATTTTGACTGACCTCTAGCGGCAATGACTGGAACTTTGATACTGGTACTGACCTCTAGTTGCAATGATTTGGATTCTGAATACTTTTACTGACCTCTAGTGCCAAAAGCTGCGACTCTGAAAACTTTACTGACCTCTAGTGGCAAAAACAGGGTATCTGGATAGTTTACTGACATTTAGTGATAATGATGTGGACTCTGGATACTTTTGCCGGCCACTATTGGAAATGACTGGGACTCTGAATACAATAACTAACTCTAGTGTCTGCATACTGGTACGGACCTGGCAACGACTGGAACTTTGGATATTTAAACTGACTTCAGGTGTCAATGACAGAGAGTCTGGATACTTTTACTGATCTCCAGGGGTAATATATGTAATCTGGATACTAGTTTCGACATCTAAGAGCAATGACAGTGACTCTGTATACTTTAATTGACTTCTAGTGGCAAAGACAGGTATTCTGGAGTCTAGAATGTACCTCTTTTGCCAACGACAGGGACTCTGTATAAAGGTACTGACCTATAGTGGCAATGACTTGACTCTGGGTATTTTTACTGACCTCTAGTGGCTATTACAGGATATTTAGATACGAGTACTGACCTCTATTGGCAACGACAGGGACTCTGGATACTAGTACTGACATCTAATGGCAAAATCAGGAAGTCTGGATATTTTTACTTACAACTTTTGACAAAGACTGGGACTCTGGATAATTTAACTGATCTGTACTGGCAATAACAGGGACTCTGGCAACTTGCACTGGCCTCTAATGACAATGACTGGGACTTTGGATACTTTACTGACCTCTAGTCTCATTTATAGGGTCTCTGGATACTTTAACTGGTCTCCTTTGGAAATACCTGGGACTGGATACTAGAATTGACATCTAGTGGTAATGAAAAGGACTCTGATATTTTACTAACCTCTAGTATCAAGAACCGGACTCTGGATACAAGTTCTGACATCTAGTGGCAATTTCAGGGATCCTTGGTACTAGAACTGACCTTTTGTGGCAATGACAGGGAATTTAGATACTTTTACTGATATTTAGTGACAATGACAGGGACTCTGGATAAAAGTACTGAACTCTAGTGTCAATGTCTAGTCCTCTGGATGCTAGTACTGGCCTTGAGAGGCAAGGGCAGGGACTCTGGATACTTTAAATGAATTCTGTTGGCAATAACTGGGACCCCAGATACTGGTAATGATCTCTTGTTGCAATGGTAGGGACTCTGGATACTAGGAGTGATCTCTAGTGGAAATGACATGGACTCTGGATATTTAACTGACCTCTAGTTGCATTTACAGGGACTCTTGATACTTCAATTGACCTCGTTTGGCAATAATTGGCGTTTTGGATAGTAGAATTAACATCTAGTGGTAATGATAGGGACTCTGGATAATTTTATTTACGCCTAGTATCAAGAACCGATCTCTGGATACAAGTACTGGCCTCTAGCGGCTATGGCAGGGACTCTGGATACCAGTACTGAACTCTAGTGGCAATGACAGGGACTTTCGATACTTTACTGATATTCAGTAACAATGACAAGGACTGTGGATACAAGTACTGACATCTAGTGTCAATGTCTAGGACTCTGGATGCTAGTACTGGCTTTTATTGGCAATTGATCTCTTGTGGCAAGGACAGGGTCTCTGGATACTTTTACTGATATTTAGTGGCAATGACGGAGACTCTGGATACTTTTACTGAACTCTAGATAAAATGTCGAGGACTCTGGATATTAGGACTGACCTCTAGATGCAGAAAAAGTACTCTCAGTACTTTTACTGACCTCTAGTGGCAATGACTGGAACTCTTGATACTGACCCTGGTCTTTAAAGGAAATGATAGAGACTCTTGATACTTTTACTGACCTCTAGTCACATTACCAGGAACTCAGGGTATTGTAAGTGACCTCCTGTAGTAATGACTGGGACTCTAAAATTAGTACTTACCTGTAGTCGCAATGGAGTAGACTCCAGATATATTTTGACCTCTAATTGCAATGACATGGGCTCTGGATACAAGTACTGACCTCTATTGGCAATATCTAGGACTCTGGATACTAATACTGATCTCTAGTGGCAATGACAGGGACTCTGAATACTTGTACTGATATTTAGTGTCAATGACAGGGACTCTATATACCAGTACTGACTTCTAGTGGCAATATCTAGGACTCAAGATGATAGTACTGACCTCTAATGGCAATGACTGAGAGTTTAAATACTAGCAGTGATCTCTAGTTGCAATGACAGGGACTCTGGATACTTGTACTGATACAAAGTGTCAATGACAGGGACTCTAGATACCAGTATTGACCTCTAGTGGCAATATCTAGGACTGAAGGTGATAGTACTGACCTCTAGTGGCAATGACTGGGAGTCTAAATACTAGCAGTGATCTCTAGTGGCAGTGACAGGGACTCTTGCTACTAGTACTGATCTCTAGTGGCGATGTCTAGAACTCTGGATGCTAGTTCTGACCTCTAGTGGCAATAAGAGGGACTCTAGATACTAGTTCTGATCTCTAGTGGCAATGACAAGGACGCCGGATACCATTACAGACCTCTAGTAGCCATGGCTGGGTCTATTGATATTAGTACATGTACTGACCTCTTGTAGCAGAGACATTGACTAGGATACTAGTACCCACCATATAGTAGAGACTGGGACTATGGATTAAAGTACTGACCTCTAGTAGCAACTACTAGGACTCTAGATACTATCACTGGCCTCTAGTGGCAGAGTCTGGGACTATATATGCTTGTTTTGCCCTCTAGCAACAGAGACTGCGACTATGGGTACTTGAACTGACGCCTATTAGGAGTGACTGGGAAACTGATTATTAGTACTGACCTCTAGTAGCAGAGACTGAGACTATGGATACGAGTACGACCTCTAGTAGCAGAGACCGTGACTATGGTTACTAGTGCTGACCTGTAATAGCAGTGACTGTAACTAAGGTACTAGTACTGACCTCCAGTGGCAATGACTATAATATGGGCGCCGTTTAACCGGTTAAAGCCCTCCAGTAAAATATTTCACTGACCGTTCAAAGGCGGTACTTCTTTTGTGGATCTTTTATGTTTTTTATTCTGTCAAAAGGCTTGTGTTTGCTATGTCTTTGTGCGTGTCTGTTTATATGTGCTTTGTGGTCACCTGCTGGGAAAGGGCTGACCTCTTGGCTCTCGTTTGTGGAGTCTAACTGTGAGTTTGTCACTTTCCCATTGGTATCCTGGGTCAGGTGTGGTTGTGTCGGTTCCTGATCTTTGCACCACCTTTACTTACTTTCCTATGTGAGAGACAACAGGGCCTCTGAATATAGTAGTACTGGCTTCTAGTATCAGAAACTGCGACTCTGGATAATTTACCTGGCCTCTAATATCAATGACTGGGACCTTAGATACTAATACTGGACGGTAGTTGCAGAGTAATGGACTCTGGATACTAGTACTGACCTCTAGTTGCAGATACAGGGTCTCTGTATAGCAGTACTGACCTCTAGTAGCAGATTCGTGACATATAGCTACTATTATTGACCTCTGGTGACAGAGACAGGGAATCTGGATAACAGTACTGACCTTAAGTGGAAAAGATAGTGACTCTGGATAGCAGTAATGATCTCTAGTGGCAATGAGTGAGACTGTAGATAGTAATACTGACCTCTGGTTGCAGTAACAGGGACTCTGTGATGTACTTCTGACCTCTACCGGCAGATAATATACTACTGATATTTTGATAAAACAACAGAAACTCTTAATAGCAGTACTGCCTCAAGCAGCAATGAATATGACTCTGGCAAGTAGAACTGATCTCTGGAAGAGGCATTGCTTCTGCATAGTATTACTAACCCTAAGCCTCTGGATAGTAAAACTTACCTCTAGTGGCTCTAGTTGATTTTAAGGTACCTTGAGCCTAAGGCTTATAAGTGAAATTACATTACTTGGATACCCTTGATTTTTAATATAGACCCTCTTTGAAAAGGGGGTGCATAATTGATTTGGGAAGTCTGTCATTCTGTCCATCCATCCGTTCGTCATTCCATCGTATTTTCGTTCAGTTAAGTATATTGAGATGTCTGTCATTCTGTCTATCCATCCGTTCGTCATTCCATCGTAATTTCGTTCAGTTTAATATATTGAGAACAAATTGATAGAAGTTTTTTTTATCAAATTGTGTATTACATTGTTATAGACGATATCCAGATTGGGTTTGTTACACATGGTTTTTCAAAAAATTGTAACAGAGTTATGTCCCTTGACTGCTGTCAGAATTTCATCTAGAATTAATTTTCCGCTCAGATTGATAGAATTTGACCAAATTTTGTATGGCGATTGATATCGACAAGATGTAGGTTGGGATTGTTATTTGTCATTTTTCGCAAATTTGAGTTATGACTTTTGATTGACTTCACCTTTTCGTTTTCGCTCAATATCTTAAGAACAAATTGATAAAAAAAATATCAAATTTGGTATATGCAGTGATATTGGCATGATCTAGATTGAGATTCTTATGCATCATGATTTTTCTCTAATTTGTAACAGTGTTATGGCCCTTAATTGATGTCAGATGTTTGTTTCCGCTCAATATTTCTAAGACCTCATAGATAGAATTTACCAAATTTTGTGTGTGAATTGATATTGACAAGGTCTAGGTTGAGATTAACCTGTCATATTTCGCAAATTTGTAATTTACAAAATACATGGGCAGAACTTGGCGAAACTTTACATATGCTTTTGATACAGACAAGCAGTGATTGTTACATTTCAGTTTTCTCCAACTTGTAACTTATGGCCCTTGAGTGATGTCAGAATTCCGTTTCCACTCGATATCGTGAGAACAAATGGATGGAATTTCACCCAATTTCATATATGTATTTATATTGGCAAGATCTTGGATGGAATTTTACCGTTCGGGTTTCATAAATTTGTAACAGAGTTATGTCCCTTGATTAATCTTTTTACAACATGAAGTGCACTATAGCGGGGCTATAGTCAGATTTTCTGAACTTGATATCGCAGAGGCATGTAAGCCGATCTTGTTCAAATTTTATGTGTATCGTCAAAAGGGTAGAAGACAGCAGAACACTATTTGGGGACAACTTTGAGCAAAAATGGATTTCTATAGAAAATGATAGCGCCAAGCTTACCCATTCATTTTTATCGCACCTTTTTAAAAACAACATTCATTCGCCATGAGTTAGCATACGCCCATTCTGATAAGGGTCTTCTCTTTTGTGTATGAGGAAATATTGTTTTTTAGCATCTCTCCGAGCATTGAACACACAGCGAAGACCCGGTGCACACAACATATGTCCATGCTGATCTGAGTATTCGCTTTGTGCACATGGTTTTCTGATGGTTTTGTTCAGATGTGGTTCAGTTGATCTAAAGTGTACCCAGCTCAGTCTAACATTTGAATATTTTAATATCTCATTTGGTCAGCTCTTATATTGGTCAGTTGTCACTTTGCCCCATTTTCCAAAGAACCATATTTCCGGCAAAATATGTATAAAATTGGGGAATTTCTAATATGGTGGGTTGGATATTTTCCTGACCAGAAATTTGATCGGGGAAAGGTCTTCTATATGAGAACCAAAGGTTATTTCACGGACCAATATTGATCCATATTGCTAATTTAGGATCCGTGGCTATTTTACGGGGTGGTTGGATACTATATTACACTAACGTTACTGGAAAATTCACACAAAAACCTGAACTGCACCAACGCCAAAAACAACAATAGAAAAAGAATCGAAAACTTCGTCATCTTGTTCCTTGAAATCAACAATGAAACAACAATAAATGGACATCAAAATGGAGAGGGTAGTGACCTACGCGACATATGAACTGATAAACGTTTTCTGCTTTTCATTTTGTTTACACTAAAGTATCACTTTCACACAGCGAATACTCTAATGATCTTATCTTCAACTCTTGCAGCAGGAAACCTGTTTTCGGGGTAAAATTCAAACCAGACTGCTCGTCTACGTCTTGAGGTTTCGTAGTAATCGCCGGTACAACACCATCTAAAAAGCGAAAATACTTATGTGCTGAATAGATCATACAGCGAGGAAGCGCAATAACTGTGCATTCAAACGGACACACTGTCGTGACCAGACTGTGCGGTTGCCCCGTCTTTTTATTCTGATGATTCACTAGATGCAGAATGTCAGTTTGTTGGTTTTATCTAGTAAATAAAAGTGAAACAATAATCTCATGCACACATACCTACTTAAACATTTCTGCGCAGTTTTAGATGCCAGGACCATTTTAGATGCAGGACCACTTTAGATGATGCACAGGAATATAACGGGGATCATTTTAGAGTCTGCTTAGCGTGCCATAATAGATGCCAACCGGGACCAATTTAGAGGCAATTTGGGACCAAAATAGATGCCAGGACCATTTTAGATGCAGGACCACTTTAGATGATGCACATACGTATATACATAGACTTTCAGACTCAGACTATGTTTCTGCGATGTTAGCAAGTTCACACTGGTAAATTTATACGTCGATTTGTTGGTATTTACGCGTATTGCCGGTACTTCATAGACCGGGAGTGGTAGATATTGGTGTTAATACTATTTAGAAAAACATCCCATATGCCTAAAGGACTACAGAATTAGATCATTTTTAAGTATTACATATGTGCATGGTGATTTATGCAAGCATTTAGGAATAGATTCGAGTACCGATCATCCAGATCGGTACTCGAATCTATTCCTAAATGCTTGCATAAATCGCCATGTGCATGCCGAATACTTAAAAAACGATCTAATTCTATAGTCCTTTAGGCATATGGCATGTTTTTCTAAATAGTATTAACACCAATATCTACCACTCCCGGTCTATGAAATACCGGCAATACGCGTAAATACCACCAAATCGACGTATACATTTACCAGTGTGAAGTCCATGAACATGCCCATAAACAAGGAAGACTCCCATATATGTAAGCGTGAGGAAATATGTGTTGCTCAAGACTCACCATTGGTGATATCTATGTTGTTGTCTGACAGTAAAACGGACTGCAAATTTGACGTTGATTTTGCAAAGTTGCTTGATACCACTGACGTTACTTTCTAGAACGCCAAATCTTACGATGTTTGTAAAATAATGCTGTAGCGCTGTCCATATTTGGGTTTATGAATAATTATAGAAGAAATACAATGTATTATTCCTTCTATTTCCAAGTGTACTAAGCCAATTTCGCCACACGTCCTTCTTATATAATTGCCTTTATATATGATTCTCATATGAGGCTTATATAATTCTCATATGTAAACCTGAATATATGATTTTCATATGTGCAGTTTCATATGAATTTTATATAATACGATTTATATGATATTTACATGTTAACAAAATCATATAATTTTTTTATGTAATTAATATCATATGAAACCCATGTAAGTTTTATATGATTATTATATGTATATTATTTCATACAATTTTGACATAAATTAATTTATATGAATTGTTGATAAAAATAAGATCATATAAAAATCATATATATAAAATAGATTCAAGTTCATAAAGAAAGCAAAAAAATGATGTGAACAATAAATCTCTTATCGCATAAATATACTCACCCAAAGTGCTTATGTATGTATGTATGGATGTATGTATGTATGTATGTATGTATGTATGTATGTATGTATGTATGTATGTATGCATGTATGTATGTATGTATGTATGTATGTATGTATGTATGTATGTATGTATGTATGTATGTATGTATGTATGTATGTATGTATGTATGTATGTATGTATGTATGTATGTATGTATGTATGTATGTATGTATGTATGTATGTATGTATGTATGTATGTTACCTATGCATGCGTATACATACATAATCATGAAGCAACCGTTTATTGAATTGCTTGTTTTATTTATCTATATTGTATGGACCAGAACGTATTTTGGTACTTATCACACCTGCTAGCAGCAGTTTAAGGCTCAGACTAGCCTGCGCATCCAGGCAGTTTTGCTGCAGAACCTTTTCACATACACAAAGGATGGATGTAGATGAAGAATCAGACCAAATTAAAGGTATCTAGATTAAAGGTATCTAGCTTCACAGGATACGTCAGCATGAATGTTTAAATGAGGATTTTGCACAAAAAATATTGCGTGCTGGCTATACCCTAAACTTACTGTTTTGGGATGTGGTTGGGGCTAAGTAAGAAATTGTGAGGAAACAAGTGGTAATGTGAGTCAGGAAAAGCTGGTTTTTGTTGTGGTCTGGGGTCCAAACTTGGACACACAACTTATTCCGCACATTACTCCCTTATTATTAAGTATAATGGAGAAAAATAGCAATAAAGGGGAATAACTCAAAATATATTGAGGCTAGAATTATGGTTCTTGTTTATTGCACCCATCCCCATTTAGTTATGTATGTTTTGTTTGGTTTGTGGTATCTGAAACAGAAGGGCGTGGTTTTTATTTCAAATACTCTGAGCATAAAGCGAATATTGACGATCTTCAGAGGATCATGAAATTCACAGAAAATGAATCTCGTGTTGATTTTTGACGTAGAGTTTGAAAAGGTCTATAATAATAATAATAATAATAATAATAATAATAATAATAATAATAATAATGATAATAATAATAATAATAATAATAATAATAATAATAATAATAATAATGATAATAATAATAATAATATTATTATTATTATTATTGGAATCGAGTTTTTGACTACGCTCTCCCTCTGCAAACGGTCATGATTTAGAGCGTTTGTTCCTGCATCAACAACAATAGATCTATCTGGCCTGCTGGCGTTTGGGATAATTGGAATAACCTTACAGGTAAGTTAAATCATAAGAAAAAGTATTCATATGGAAACCACTAAAACTGACCATAGTTTGCAAAATGTTTTGAGCGGAATTAGAATGTGGAATATGCTGATACGGCCCCTGGTTGTTTAGGCCCTGAAAAGAGAAGTTGATCTGTTTGGGGAGAGTCTCACTAATAAAAACAATCCATTCTCCATTGTAGAGTGGGTGTACATTTTTTCTATTAAGCAAATGCCTGTGGTAGACTCAGTCAAAATGCTTGAATGTTGCAGTTAATAAGCCGCTCATAAAACCTCGGACACAACAAATCGGTCCGAGAAAAACAGATATAATGTTACCTTGTTAGGGGTGCCACAGCACCCACATCCCCACTCAAACTATTTATGACACCTGAAGCTATATTTCAAAAGATTTGTTTGAATTTTTGAATGAAAACAATGTCGAAAATGCAAGTGGAAATGACCCCAAATGTCTTTGAGAGGCATTATGCACCAGTCATTTGTACCCCTCAGGGCCAGGGAATTGTGTCGCTTTTAACTTTTCAATTTTCAAAGCCCTGCTAATAAAAGCTTCCCCTGGGGTAGTCTCTGGTTTACAGATGTTTTGGTAAACCAGAGGTGCGCCAAGCCCTGCACTGTGGGGCCGAATTTATGGTAAAATCCCTGCTAAATCCCCCCCACCCCGGAGGTTGACAATAATGAATAACAACAAATGACCTAAATCATGTGTATAAGCTTTACATCTTTTCCGGTCGGGTATGACCGCGCTGCGGCCCAAAATCTGCTGCACCAGAAATATATTTTTCCTTTTCAGAAGCACAAAGAGGCAAATTCCATATTTTCTTCGCTCTATCATCTGCAAATGGTATTATTAACAATTGCAAATAAAAAAAAAACATTAGTTTTCCCTGAAATAATAGTTTTAATGGTGATTTGACATGTGTCAGGAGTATGAAAGTCCCTGCTGCGCCGTGTCACTTGCATTGGTGGCAGTTTACTGTAAAATTATTAACATTCGATTACTCGAACATTTTTCCTGGGTGTATTTTTTCTAGAAATAAGGGCAAGGATGATTCTTACTTTCTTAGTGGGTATTTTTGGCATGCAATGGAATAAATTAATAATAATAATAACGCACACACTCAATAGACCCTTACAGCTGGACAATTAACTGGTCAGTTAAACTTGTTCATGGACTGCTTGCATCATAATATATATGTCCCCGTATTATTGAACACCAGAACACAACCAATGAGAGCTGTTCCAAATGACAAAAGTATTTTGGTTTTCTACATGTACATACATTTGAAAATTAAATAAGGATCTTAACATACAAATGTGTAAAATGCAGGTAAATAGGCACACCAAACAAAAGTAGTTATGTCAATGACTCAATGCCACATCATGAGCCATGAGTAAACCTGTCTTCCTATAATAGTGCTGATGAAATGGACGTAAGAATTGAAGAAGATTGTTGGTTCTAATAATTTTTCAGCGCAGTTCATTAAAATAATTTCCCATTATAAAAAGATTGGCTATAACATTAATGTATTGCAACAGACTGCATGCTTGGTAGTCAACCCAATCACGGTTGGCAACTTTGCTTTCCTCTTTAATTGCATGCCGTCGGGTCAGACTTCAGACTCTATGATGGTTCCGGCTTAAAGACTTATCTATTGATGAGATGGTAGGGGCCTGATGCTTTGGCTGTTTGTCAGGCCCACCAGGGTTTACCTGTTGGATTTCTTTTTTTCGGTATTAAGTTTTATTTACTGTTGAGTCCTTATCTTTGCTTTATCTCCTTGTTATATCTTGATTTATATGTTTTAGGAGATGATGCATTGATAAGTTAGGGGTCTTTCATGCAAACATAATATCTTTGTGTCTTGATCCACATCTGAATTAAGGGTGAGGTTGGCGCCGTTAAACCAGTTAAAGCCCTCCAGTAAAATATTTTACTGACCGTTCCAAGGCGGTACCTCTTTTGTGGATCTTTTATGTTTTTGTTCTGTTTTGTGTTTGCTATGTCTTTGTGCGCGTCTGTTTATATGTGCTTTGTGGTCACCTGCTGGGAAAGGGCTGACCTCTTGGCTCTCGTTTGTGGTGTATGCTGTGAGTTTGTCACTTTCCCATTGGTATCCTGGGTCAGGTGTGGTACTTGATTGTATCGATTCCTGATCTTTGCACCCTTACTTACTATGATTCGGTGTAGTGAAATGTACATGCTTTTAAGTAAATAACAGATGCTGCAGAAGATAAAATGGTATGAAATTGTTTGTCAAGCTAAAACATGTTACATAGATATATTTTGTAGCTGATTTAAACAAAAAAGGATATCTGAAGTTTATTTTTAAAAGGTATGCAGAAATAAAGGTTCAATTTTCTTTCAATCAGGCTAACCATAAAACAGATTGGTTTGCAGTCAACCAACCAACCCATACAAAGCTGCCTCTACCCTCAATAATTAAGGTTTATAGTCTATGTCACCATTACTGGGGCTTTTTTCTATATTCAGAACTATTATTCTATTTCTTATAATTCCTATTATTCAAAAATTTCTCATTTGCATGTCAGCAATATTTGGTCCTGGGTAGTGTCCCAAGTGACTGCCTATTGCTTTCGATGGGTATTGAAATCTGACACTTTTTCAAGTAGCAAAGCAGGTATGTACATTGTATGGACAGTTAAGTCCTAAAAAAGTAAGAAGTGAGTATGACCAGAAAATATCACAATCACTGGTATTGGTGGAATCTTCAATCCAGTTTGTTACAATAAGTTGTATGTAGTCTTTTTCTAAAGGGTTACTTGCTATAGAAATTCTACATAAACAAATGTCCTCCACTTCTTCAAGCTTATAGGCAGTATTAGTAATTACTTTTAAGCTCATGTGTGCCATAGGCTGTAGGTGAGCCTTTGTGATTGTGTAATGTCTTTCATGGGTCATCAATAATTGCTTCTGAAGGACACCGTATAAACTAGCTCGATTTTGATCAAACTTTGCAAGAATTATCCACAACCTTCTTCCATAATTGTTAAAATGGTTCCAGTCCATTGAATAACTAGGTCAAATGAGCTAAAATAGAGATTTTTTTAAAATGAAAACTTAAATGTACAGGACCTAGAGCCTTTATATTTGGCATGCAGCATCACCCAATAGACGTATCTCTACCAAATTTATCTAAACCATGGCCCTGGGGCTATTTGGTCCAGGCCCAGGGGATCACATATATACTTATAACCAGGGAAAACCTTATTTTACCTTTTGTATTTTTTACCTATTAATCTGCAGGAAGTGTGGGAGGTCACGTGGTAAGTGGTGGAGTAGACAGGTCCTGAGCACCTGGCCTAATATATATATAGTAAACTTCACATACATTCAGAATTGTATCTATAGGGAATCGTTGCTGTTTGAATACTATTCTACGGCATTTCTTTGAAAAGATCCAGCATCTCTGTAAGTAAGTAAGTAAGTAAGTAAGTAAGTAAGTAAGTAAGTAAGTAAGTAAGTAAGTAAGTAAGTAAGTAAGTAAGTAAGTAAGTAAGTTAGTAAGTAAGTAAGTAACTACTTACTTACTTACTTACTTACTTACTTACTTACTTACTTACTCAAATACATTCAAAGTTTTATCTATAGGGAAGTGTTGCTGTTTGAATACTTTTCTAAGTCATTTCTTTGAAAAGATCCAGCATCTCTGTGAGCAAGAAAAGTTTTCATTTTATAATTATCATGCAGTCGAAAGCAGAGTCAGGTTTGTGTGGTTTCTAAAAGCTATGGAGTGCACATTAATTGACTGCACATGATCAAAACACATGCTGATATGGTTATTCATACAGAGAATATATAGGCTATGGCTATTGTAGTTAAACACTTCAAAACTGTGTGTCATTGCTGTGCAGTCATCATGACTTACAATGTAGTGATCTCAGTTAACTCTTTGTATCCTGGACCCTTTGACAAACAGTGAAGACTCAGATGAAACACAGCATTAGGGTCTGCATTGTTTGCTAAGATTAAAACAACCTTCAGGGACAGAAAACATCATTATTAAGAAACTTTTACCTGTGACCTCTTAAAATACAAAATGGGCAATTCTATACTTATCATATCAATATGTATGGGAAAATCCATCAGAGTAAAACAGGTTAAGATGCAGTTATTGGTTCATACAGATCCACTAGTACAAAATTTATGATAATTGTATTCCAGGCTGATAAATTTGTCTATGGCATGGATTATATACTGAACTGACCCAGCACCTTTTTAGCATCACAGAATCATCAATAGATGAACCACATAAAATTATCAGCACCCATATGACACCTTTGCTACTTCTAGAGTGCAAAACCTTGAAGGCTATCCTCAATAACTGAGGCATCAGATCAGATCAGAACAATTGAGAGTTTGAAAAAAATCTTGTATTATTATATTTTAATTGTTCGAAAACAATGATAATTTTTCTAGGTGGCTGAAAGTGACAGCATAATTTTGGCAGTTGGGTATTTATAAATCTTTCGTAAAGCAAGTGAGTATGACAGGAAATATCACAATCACAGACCAATCCAAGACATTTTGAGGAAGAGACTGAAAACACAAATACACATGTACAGTAACACGACAGCAAGAAGACAAGTCAAGCAACCAGTTATCTCTTCCTCGACAAGATGATTGCAAAACTAGAAAGTAAACTAAGTACTGTATTACTAAACAAGAACCAAACACGAACAGGATTCATATGAGGAGCGCGGTGACCCAGTGGTAGAATGCTTGACTCGAGATCTAAGGGTTGCGGGTTCGAGCCTCACCTAAGGCACTGTGTTGTGTCCTTGGGCAAAACACTTATTCCTCTGCTTAGTACTGGTTCAACCTAGAAAGACCCATCCTGACATAGCATAAAAATTGTTGACTGGGGTGTAAAGAATCAAAACAAACAAATACGTAAGTCATGCTGAAATCCTGGGATTCTTGTCTTGGCAATATCTCCTAAAAGAGTAAGCCAAATTTAATTATTACTTCATATGATTATTACCAATAGCATGAAGTTTGAACCGTTCAACACTTAGCCACCAACCCCCAAGGTAGAGGTCACAACTTTGACTCAAACTTGGTCGGAAGCTGCAATTCTCAGAAACTCATGTCTGGGCCATATCTCCTAAAAGGGTTGGACATATTCATTATTACTTTATATGATTATTACCAATAGTATGTCACTGTGCCACACACAACTCTAAGCTATGAACTCCCAAGATCACAACTTTTAACTCAGAATGTCTGTCTGTCAGTCAAGCTTTCCTGTCTGCTCTGTAACTTAAAAAAGGGATTAGATATTTTTAGTATTAGCCAACATCAATGAGTTGAAATGACATGCAACATGCAAGAAACCTAACTCTGGATCAACTATTTTTGAGTTATGGCCCTTTGATATATAGTTGATTTTGGGATTGAATTGTGTCCGCTCTGTAATTTAAAACCTTCTTCATGAAACTTCATACAAATATTAACTATCATTACATAACATGCAGAATGCAAGAACCATAACTCTTGATTGCCTATTTTTGGAGTTATGGTCCTTTGAAACAGAAAATAGTAGATATTGCAATTTAATATTGTCTACTTTGTGACTTAAAAAAGTCTTTGTAAATGTTTATGCAAAAGTTAACCAACTTCAGACAACTTTCAGAATGCAAGAACAGTAACTCTGGATGGCTTTTTGTAATTATTGCCCTTTGAAGCTAAAAATTGTAAACTTTGTGATTTTTATTGTGTCGCAAGACTCGCAAACAAGATGATGTGTTGTTGTTGTACATGTCGTAGGCATTTAAATGCCATCCAGTAATAGCTTATGGTCGTTACAAATACCATTCAGTTGGGTCTTGCATATATAACATCTTATTCTACACCATGGCTACGTGGGGAAGGGAGGTTTTCTTTAATCCAGCTGAAGATAGATGTATTGCATAGCAAAGTAAGTAAGGGTGCAAAGATCAGAAATCGATACAATCAAGTACAACATTATCATGTTTAACTCAATCCTTTTCCTGCTATTCGTTTCTGTGATGAAATGGTGTGCAATTGACTTTTGCAGACTTGCAGCAGACATAAAAACTAATAAGCAGATGACTTTTTGAATTGGCAGATTATTATTGCTTCTGATTTATGTTCAGATTATCTAAAGATAACTGACCTTTTAAACTTTTATTTTTAATATTTTATTAGGCATGCTGCAAGTTTTCAGAATTGACTTAAATTTAGCATTTTGGAAATTTTGAAATTTCACCCATGTATGCTATATTCAATTTACTATTACATGTCTTTACTATTATATTAAACAGTAGAACACGGAAATACATGTTGTTATCTGTTTTGGAATGTTTCTATTTTATGGATCAGTATAGCAGCAGTTGAATGTTATGACATCTGCATCTGTTATTGCATGACCTTTGTCCCCATATGTCCATTCAAAATTCTGAGGACTGTTGTTTGTAATCATTGGAATACTTTTTGAGCTAGGTTTGTGCCTATACCTATCTAAAACAACCGACAAAATCAGTAGAGACTGGACACAAGTGGTTAAGTAGAAACTATTCCTATTCCACTTGCAGACCTGGCTCCGGGGCTATAACACTTTTTTTTCATGCTCAGCTCAACTTAGCATGAAATATAGCATACTCATATACATGTTCATGTTAAAATCCCAACAATCATTGGCATTTTAACATTTACATGCATGATAAACACAACCTCTGAGAGTTTGAAGGCAAGAAAATTCTTCATTTTCAGCATTTTAGTTTTTATGACGGTTTGAAATATCATTCTTAATAGAGTTGAGCATGAAAAGTTTTATAACCACAGGCCCTGTTGAGATGCTGGACCATAAACTAGGTCATACATTAAGTTCTGATTCTTATATGATTTTTACCCTAAAAATAGTCATATAAGTTTTATATGTAAAGTAATACATGTGGAAAGCATGTGTGGTGAATTAATTTTGTAACATTTTTATATGATTTTCAGATACAGTGCATTACACATCATCCTCATGTGACTGCCTTTTTATACAAATTTTATATAAAGGCACTCATAAGATATTTATATAAAAGGGCAATCATATGATTTTCATATAATTATTATATGATTATTACGTAAAAATGCTTATCAGTATCATATGATTATTATATGTATTTCAGTTTACATAAAAATCATATCATTCTCATATGAAAATTATATAATCTGTTTTATATGATCCACACGCAGCTGCCTTTTTAACAAGTATTATATAAAAGTTTTTATATAAGAATCATATGATTATTCTATGATTTACGATTGACGAAATTTGTAGTGTACTGCACAGAGGTGTTATTGTTGTATGCATTGCTATTGTAGATCCACAATTAAATCTTCCATTAATGTTAGACATTTTTCTGTAGCTAATTCGTACGATTTTGAATGTTTTTTTTATGTTTTGTCTTGAGCAGAGACATATTGTAAACAAGTTTGTGTTTTGAAAACAGCAGAATTTAGGTCGAAGATTTGGCGACAGTAAAATGCATTTAAGGTCAGGTTGCTTCGGCTGCTGTCCATTCTAAGGTGGTGATTCTGTTGTTGTTGATTCATCGTTTATTGTTGCCCTCATCGTCGGTGGGGCTCTGTGTTTAGTGATATGCAGAACTTATTGCGGAGAAAGAGAGAACTAGTTGCCTTTCTTAAATTGTCCGCTAATCAAAGAAAAGCTAACTGAATTAATTGCACAAACCTCACTGATGAGACCTAAATGGCCGAAACTAGCTAGTGTGGCCCAAACAATTTGCACACTCTAGTTTTAGTTCTTTGGTGAATTCTTCGCTTCCAAAGGATAACCTCTTTTAGAACATATTTCACTTCACTACAGCTGGTGATTGGGACTGTATGGCGGCGGTAGAACGTCTCCCTTCCATTCACTATAGTGTAGATTTTATTTTCTTGTCCTTTGTGATAATGGGTTTCATTGTGGTACTTGGAAACTATTAGAAGTTCACTGATGAGGCCCAAATGGCCGAAACTAGCTAGTCTGGCCCAGAAAATTCTTTGGTGAAGTTGCGGATTGTTTTTGTTTGTTATGAGAGAGACTTCATGCTGGCTCTTTTTGACAATAATCAACTGATGTTATTGAAGCTTTTAACTCCACCTCACGATATTAAATTGACTTCTTCAATATTGATAATCCTTATTTCGAGCAATAGGTAGGCCAAATATACCCCACTGAATTTCAGTTAAATAAGACTAATTCCTTTGATACTGAACCCCCTCTTGGCTTAGGCTGCTGTTCGTTCTAAGGCGGTGGTTCTGTTGATGTTGATTCATTGATTTTTGTTGCTCCAAGGGTTCACTGTTTGGTCCTTGATTTGTTATTCAGTACTTTGTGTCCTTTTGTTTTGCAATAATCTTGATGGGTGCTGGTTACTTCAACTGTCTTCCTGATGTCTTGTGACAGTCAGTGTTCTGTGCCTGTTCTTCACGGTGTCGTGGGTTTGTCTGCATGCAGTGTGTGATTGTGTTTTTCCTGAACATACTCACTTCTTGATTTTTCTGCGTGATGTTTTGTTACTGTTGGTGCTCCGTGGCTCTTCTTCAAAGCACCGTGGGTTCATGTGCAGTGTGTGATTGTGGCATTTCATGACCATACTCACTTACTTTATAAAGAATGGGGGTATAGCATGGATATTATACGACAGTCTGCATGCCTGGTTGTAAACCCAATCTCGGGCAATGGCTATGTTTTCCTCTTCAATTGCCCAACGGTGGGTCAGGGATAAGACTCATTACGACCCTGACTATAAACTTTCACCTGATGTGTGTCTTTGGCTGGGTCCGCTCACATTGTTGTCCTTTTATGGAAGGAGTGTGTTTGGTCCTTGTTTTGTTATGCAATACTAAGTGTCCGGTCTAGTTTTGCAATCATCTTGCCAAGGAAGACAGAGCTGGTTGCTTGCTTTATTTAAATTGTCTTCTTGGTATCGTGTGGTTATCAATGTTCTGTGTCTCTTCCCCAGGGTAATGTGGGTGGGCCTGCAGTGTGTGATGTGGCATTTCTTGGTCATACTCACTAACCTTTAATGCAACCGAAAGTAGAGTATTAGAAAATATTGTAAAGAAATGGGAAAAAAAGAAACCTGACTCAATTCGGAAAAGTAACATTGATAAAGGCAAGTGCATCCAATCACATGTTTGTCACGTTACCCAGCCCAGAATAAAAAAAACTGTTGATCACATTAAGAATATATTCTATAATTTTTATGAAGTAATGAGGTAAACGAATTGCAATTATAAAAACAATATTCAGAGTCTGACTATCAGTGAGTCATGATCCATTTTTTTGTTTCATCAAAGTGTGTTAATTTGATTAGATTGTATCTCTGTGATGATGCATTGCACTAGTTAGGAATCATCCATCCGAGCTAAACACGTTTTGTGTTTTAACAACACCGTAATCTAGGGCGATGATTTGGCGCCAGTAATTTGCATTTAAGCCACCTGGTGACTTAGGCTGCTGTCGGTTCTAAGCGTGTGATTGTGGTATTTTCTGATCATACTCACTTATTTTTTTAAAATGGTGAACATTGCAGCATTTATTGTATCGATACGATTAACATGGGTTAGGAGGCGACTTCAATTGAAGAGTAGTAAATGGCAAGACTTTATCAACACTTTTATTGAGCCTGACAATTAGTAAGGTGCAGTACAGAATATTTCAGGAAGGAATTCATGAGTATAAAAACTCCCTTTTGGATAGATGCTTTATCACATGACGTCGCGTTTTGGGGGTGATATAACGTCCTCTATACTCGTATTAAAATATATAAACCACGAGTGATCAACATATTGAGTACCCTTATGTAATGACGCTCATAACAACGTAGCGTATATATGTCAGCATATTGAGCATTGCACGGAAAACACTCTCGTATAACGTCATATAATATCCTTGCTCTTATATTATTGAAATGTAATAAAGCCATTGCGACAATACAGGCCATTTAAGTATTCACTAAAAGAAAGAAATAAGTAGTCACTACAAATATCAGAACTCTTTTATACCTGCTCACTTTTCTTATATAATTAAAAAAAACAAGGGATATATACCGAATATAAAATAAGAACAAACTAGCAACACAACAAACCTAGAACAAAACGTTTTAATAGCCAAGAAAAAAGTATAAACATGTATGCACCCAACAAAAATAACAAAGTATTGCACTCTACAGTGGTTACACATTCACCAATAAGCGTCTACAATATATGGATACAAAGGACGATCCACTATTTACATTTTGTAGACTTAGAAGAAACATTTACATATAATTATGTTGTGGAAATGCAACATAATAAAATCATTTTTATAAAAACACGTTTGTCATGGCTGCAAATTTTCCATATTTATATCAACTTTTTTGTAGAACTGTTAATATTCGGACTAGAAACAGAGCAAAAGGAACTATTGTTAAATCAATTTGTCTGTATACTAAATACTACATCTACTGTGTGCACTGCAACAATCATACATTAATTTTTGGAATTTTTATTTCAACTGTAAAATACACATGGAAAAAGCGTATGCTAATAAAAATAATGATTTGGACATCCATTCCTTCATAAATAATGGAAATCATATCAGGAACTACATAAGGATATGATTATTAATTAACATTTTGCCTGCTTGGAACGACTTTAATCTCCAGCTGGAAGCCCTTGCATTCATTATGGTCCCATATCAGACCCAACCAAAGGTTAGGCCTGATCTGGTTTCAATCTGTTTGGCAGATCTTGTTTTGAAAGAAAAACAATTTAAACACGCAAGCAGACGGCATAAACTCACAAAACTGCTCAGCATGCAAACCGTTAAAAGAAAAATACATTCTTAAAATAAGATGAGCAGAGTTAAAAATTGAAGGTGTCAGAGCAACAAGGTACTTAAGTCAATTTTTCATTATTTCGAGAAAAACGTGAAAAACATAATTTTTGGCATTTCTCAAAATATGTGTATTTTTCCTGCACAAATAAACAAGATACCTTTGGAAATATTGAATTCAAGATAGTTTGCAATGATTTCACTGCGTTAAGTGAGAAAACTTGATTTTATCGATTTTGTTTCTGCAACAAGGGACCTACCTTCAAATTTTATAAAACTTAAAAATTGCATACAGAAAGTTTATGACAGTACATCAATGCTGTGTGTAAAGCTTATTTCTTACAAGTACAACAGCTATAACCTGGATAAATCACAATGACTGACGTAAAGGGGTACTTACATCCGTGCCCATACATGGATTTTCTTTAAACTTTGCATATTAATAACTCAACCTATACAAACTATGATAATATATTTATTAAATTAAATAGTTAAAAATAAGGCTTAGGAAGCAACCCTGACTAGCCCAACTTTGAGGTGGTACCTGTCTCTAAATTTCTATGTCCTTAATCTATAGTTTTATTTATTTCTATGATTTGTCATCTAGATTGACTCCAAAATACCACATGCATTTAATCAATACCACAAAATCATTTGGATAAATTATGGTTTACGTTTTCTGAAGAAGTAATTATAAAATTTCAATATTTTTCTCAAAATTTTACAAAAATATCGACATTTAATTTCAAAGATAGATATGTTTTAGTCTTTGTCAAGATATCATATTACCACCAAAACATGCCATATATATCCTGCTGATCTAAGCTAAATTTCATGGAAATCCAAAACCAGTAACATTGTCATGTCTTACCTCTTATGGGTGTAGGTCAGTTTTACCAAAACTAATTATTTAGTTGAAATGAATCAATAACTTCACAGAAGGACGTTGTTTTTAAATCTACTTCCACGTTTCTTACGGAAAAACATGTTTAGACAATTTCTATTGATTCGATGGTCAGAAATGCCTAAGGTCATGGCACCATGTTATGGCACTATGGAGCCAAGAAATTGCGTATCACTACCTCATGTTCTGAATGATATTGTTGAAGAAACATAGTATCATAACAATTAACATGTAAAAACAAGACCAAACATTTCCCTTGCATCCCAGCTGAACTAGAGTAACCACATTTTGGTGCCTTGACCATGATAAAGTGTAGCAGAGTCTGGTCAGTGGTCTCACAGAACAGTGTTCTACGTGAATAAGTGAGGTCCAGAAACGAAGTTGTATGCCTAGAATACACAGCCAGCTAAAGCATAAATGTTACTCTTTGATGAAAATCAGCATCAGTTTTACAGAACAGAATGAACAGATATGATTTAAGCATTGAATAAGCGATAACTTTAAGTTAATTGTGAACAAATAGTTAATTTAACCAATATGTTTGACAGGGGGTTACTTTCTTGTTAACCGGGACTTTTTAATGAAGCTTACAATTATGAAATCATAGATATAAGGTTCTTCTCCTGTATGAATTGACTTGCCATAAGGTTTCTCTTCTGTATAAATTTACATTCGTAATAATGTTATATATTAAGTGTAATATTGGTAAGAAGTAGTTTTAACGTTATAAGGTAGATGTTGTACGTAGAGTTGTCACCATTTTGTATCATTTTCGGTAATATTATTGTGTAAGCACTTCAATAAATAAGAATCGTAGAACTTACTATCAAAGTTTAGTATTATTTTATTTTCCAGTCCATAAAAGGGAAACACACTGAACATATCAACTTCTACCAATAAACATACTAGCATGGTGATTCAAACTAAGCCAGTATTTATTGCCAGATACATTGCAATGGTTAGGAATCCTCCATGCGAGCTTAACATTTTCGTGCTACAACAACAGCAGAATCTAGGGCGAAGATTTGGTACCAGTAGAATACATTTAAGCCCCCCAGTGGCTTAGGCTGCTGTCTGTTCTAAGGCGGTGGTTCTGTTGTTGTTGATTCATTGTTGATTGTTTCTCCCATTGTTGGATTCTGTAATTGTTCTATGTTATGCGTTACTTAATGTCCCTTCTAGTTTTGCAATCAACTTGATGGGGAAGAGAGAGAGAGAGAGAGAGAGTTTGTTGCTTTGCTAAGTTTGTCTTCCTGGTGTATCGTGATTGTTGTGTGGCTCTTTCTCGTGGTGCTACTGGTTTATCTGCAGTTTGTGGAATTTTCCTGATCATACTCACTTACTATTTTGGACCTCCTCTAACAAAACTTTCTGGATCCGCGCATGGTTTCTCTGTTTATTGATCCAATTTTGTGTGGGCATTTCAAGTGTAGCCCTGGTTTTGAAATTTAGTGGTCTTATTCTTTACTGATTGGCAATCATCTAGCAGAACAAGACAAGCTTGTTTCTTGTACTGTAGATTCGGAAAATTTCGAGAGAATTTTATATTCTCAAATAGCAGACATATTAGTGATGTGAAAAATTCGCGACTAAGGCAAGGTTTACCTATATCAATAAACGACAAGGTGAATTTGCCATTTCGCGAGGGTTTTATTTTCACGAAACTTCGCATATGCGAAGTTTCGCGAAAATTTCCGAATTTACGGTATTATTGCTTTTATATGTGTGTCTCGTTATGGTACATATGTCATTGTACCTTTTGATCATATAAGATGCATGCTTGCTCATGCAGTGCTCATAAAACATGATTACGTAATAATTGAGCCACATTCAGACAGAATGGTCCCTCAATCACTTAATACTGCACAGAAGACAAAATAAATAATTTTCATTTATAGCCTAAATTGTTAGTTCTTAGTGTGCAACAATTTTAAATTATATCCAGTGTCTAAAATCTAAATCTAACTGTCATGTTTCAGGAAAATTATGTTTTATATTTCACATGAATCGCCGTTAACATTGTACGAGTCCTTACTCATAATGTGACATCATAGAGTTATTTATTCATTTATATTTTGACGGTATCAGAAATTAGAAATATTGTTTTTTTGCCGAAAAGAGCACAGAACATTTAGTGATATTTAGATCAAGGCATATTCTAATAAAGAAAACAACAACAAATAAAATAAAACAAACAAAACACGAGGAAAACAAACAGAAGAAAAAAGCAAGCAAACAACTATTCTTATATTTACCATCAATATTTTAATTAGCGATCATATCGGTGGTATCAATTGTTTATTCAAATATTTGTCTCTGATGAATAATGTTCATTTAAACGGACATTTAAGGGACTTGTACCAGGTGTAGTACTTGATTGTATCGATTCCTGATCCTTGCTGTCTTTCTTACATTGAGCATTAAAAGCTAACCGTTACAAACCGAATAATATTTATATTCCCATTTCCTCATTCCCCCTTTCTAGTTACTGTTATATAGATTTTCATTAGAATCTGATTGATGAATCATCCTATCTGATGATATACCTGCTAATTGGCAACTAAACACGCCTTCATGAAAGTGTCCACATTAAATGAGTCGAGTCGATGCAAAGTTCTAACAAACAAGAAAAAGAACTGAAAAAAGGCTAAAAAGAAAACGTGTTATATGAAAAGAGCCTTATCAGCTGTACGTGCTTGCGAAAATAAATATACATATTGCGCAGACATTTGCTCCAACGCCACGCTTTAATTTGCAATAAACCAATATCTAGGTTTATGTTACCTACCTGTTGATTGACCAACAGTGCATTACAAACTATAGAACCACCCTTTACGAGCAAAACAATTTATTAGTTTGGACAACGACAGAATCTAGAGCGAATATTTGGTGAATAAAATTTACTTAATATCCCCATCCCGGTGGCTGTGGCTGGCGGTGATTCTTTTGTTTGATATTGTTGAGTTTGTTGGAGGTTCAATAGTTGTAGTTTTATACCATTAATAGGTTGGAAATCGTATCACTGAGGGAATGAGAGCTGATTGATTTGCCAATTGTATGCTTGCTTTTAAAGTTTTGTATGTTTGTCTTCATCTAGTGCCTCTTTCTGTAGGTGCCATTGGTTGTCTAGTAATCTGTGATAGAGGCCTGTCCTTGTGATATTAACCTTAATTTTTCTCTAGTTATGTGCCAGTTGAATTAAGGTAAAACGGTGTTAAGACTCAATAAAACCGAGTCTGCTGTTTTCTAATAGTGTAGGTTCTCTCTATTTCTGAAGGATCCGTTTTTCCAGATAATTTATTCATATATATTATAAACACGTGTCGCAAGATACACAATATATAAACAGTCTCGTTTTATAACAAGTCCACGATTTACTGGGACATCCCTCGTATGATGATTTGTTCACTGTCTCGTTTGACTATTATTTACTGAGGAAGAGGAGAGTGGTTGCTTTACTTAATTTGGTTTACTTTTGTATATAATTTGTTAGTTCAACTCATTTCTCGTGTAGCTTCCTCTTGGTAGGCTGTAATCTGTAATTGTACCAATTCCTGGTGACAATCCCTTGCTTTCAGAAATGAATCACCTCACATAGTATTAACTTAGTATCATTGTTGCTCTTTGTGTGCTGGTCCCTGTTTCGTTATGCAGTACATGTACGTATTGTCCTTTCTATCTATGTAATCATCTCGCTGAGGAAGAGAGAGTTGATTGTTTTACTTTAACTTTCGTCTTGCTGCCATGTAGCTGTTTGGGGTTGTGTGTCTCTTCCTCGTTGAGCCGTGGGTTGGTCTGAAATCTGTGATTGTGGCATTTCCTTGTCATACCCAATTACTTGTCATTTGTTGTGTTGTTATTGCGTTGCATAAAACATATGAAGGGTCGTTTCCGACGACATAGCCCCAATGTAAGCGAAGTATTTTAGCCAGTTCACTAGAATTCGGTAATTATCGCATACGCGAGCTATCATGGCTCAGACGAGCAATTTCATCCGCTTAGTCTCACCAGAGCATTCACTGCTCTCATACAACAGATATGGCCGATGATGAAGGCTCAGGCCAACATTAAGCCATGTAGTCTCACTTTGTGGTTTCGAAAACTTACTTAAATAGTGCTATACAGATGCGCAATAAGTACCCAAATCTCGTGGGCTGGCCCATATGTTGTAATAAACGACAAGGGAACAAGAAAAAATAGTAGATCGAAGCACCAAACAGAACAACAGCAGGTACGAATGTCTGATATTAATGTCTTGAACAGGCGATTATTGTGATAAATACGCCTGCATGACAGGTGTGTCGAACTGCCAGTTTCTTTATTTCTAAAACATACACTTCGATGTACTTTGATGTTAAAACGTTTTCTAAAATCATCGGGTGCATCATATATGAAATAATAAAACAGGAACTTAATTTAGTTAAGCTTGAGTATATATAACACAGTTATAAGTTGGGAATCACACTGAACAGAATAAAACAACTTGTTGTATAACTGACACGGAGATTAACAAGACCTGGTATTGTAAGCATTGAGGAAAGTTGCAATTCAACTATAACATTCCTCTCCTACAATAAACCAAGTATTCACATGTTTACTATCTGATTTCATAAAACAAATCGACCAATGTTAACAAAAACCGTTAACTACGAAAAATTACCGTGGTATCCTTTTGTTTATTACAAACGTTTATAATGAGTTCAATCATCATTTATAATGTATATTTTTAGCTTCCGTATTGGTAAAACAAACAAAAGAAACAGAAGAAAATCTCCCCTCTTGATCACGCTAATCCTCTTGCATGCAGTCTACGTATTTTTATATTACACACATCATATGAAAAAGTAAGTGAGTATGTCAAGGAAATGCCACAATCACATACTACATACCAACCCGTGAAATTAGGATGTTTGATCTAGTTGGGGGAGGCTGTCAAATTATTATAAGCTTATCAAGTCACTAATTTTGTACAAACCTGTAGTTTAATATCTATTTATAAGACATGTATACAGTATGTTATTATAATACACCTCAGTGAACAACAAAAAAGCAAGTGAGTATGATCAGGAAATACTACAATCACATACCACAGGCCAACCCTAGGCAATGCATGGAAGTGCCACAGAACACGGACTGTCACAAGGCATCAGGAAGGCAGTTAAAGTATAGCAGCCAGCTCTCTCTGTTCCCCATCAATCTTATTACAAAACTAGATGGACACTAAGTACTGAATAGCAAAACAAGGACCAAACACAGAACCCCCACAAACAATGGGGGCAAGAATTAACAATAAATGAACAACAAAAGAACCATCGCCTTAGAACGGACAGCAGCCTAAAACAGGTATAATCTGTTTGTAAGATATTTACATGTAAAAGTAAGTAAGGGTGCAAAGATCATGAATCGATACAATCAAGTACCACACCTGACCAAGGATACCAATGAGAAAGTGACAAACTCACAGTTAGACTCCACAAACGAGAGCCAAGAGGTGAGCCCTTTCCCAGCAGGTGACCACAAGGCACATATAGACGGACGCACACAAAGGCATAGCAAACATAAGACAGAAAAAAACATTAAAGATCCACAAAAGAAGTACCGCCTTGGAACGGTCAGTAAAATATTTTACTGGAGGGCTTAAACCGGTTTAACGGTGCACCAACCTCACCCTTAGTTTTAGATGTGGACCAAGGCACATTGATGTTTGGTTTGCATGAAATACCCCTAACTTATCAATACATCATCTCCTAGAACATATAAATCAAGATATATAAAGGAGATAAAGCAAAGATAAGGAATCAACAGTAAATAAAACTGAATACTGGAGCGAAAGAAATCCAACAGGTAAAAACCCCAGTGGGCCCGACAAACAGCCAAAGCATCAGGCCCCTACCATCTCATCAATAGATAAGTCTTTTAAGTCGGCACCGTCATAGATTCTGAAGTCTGGTCCACCTGCGTGCAATTAAAGAGGAAAGCAAAGTTGACAACCGTGATTGGGTTGACCATGCATTCTGTTGTAATACATTAATGTTAAAGCCAACCTTTTTATAATGGGAAATTATTTTAATGAACTGAGCTGAAAATTATTAGAGCCAACAATCTTCTTCAATTTATACACCAAGTCACCATAGAATTCAGGTTCCGAAAGTCCTTGGCCCAAGAGAGATTTAAGTCCAAATTTGAATTTAGATATCAAATCATGGTATCGTCTATAAAATTTAGAATTCTTTTGCGAAGTTTATGATACTGATAGCCTTGTTTAAGAAGTTTCTGAGTTAACAATTTATTGAGAGTGTTGAAGTCTGTAATATAGCTAGATGCTCTAGCAAAGCGAATGAGTTGAGAGATATATACTCCATAGGAAGTAGAGCGAGTAACATCAACATTTAAAATTGGGAAATTTACAATTTCAAAATCAAAGTCGTTACGTTTATCATAATTTCTGGTAGAAACAATATGATTAGAAATTGACAAATACAAGTCAAAAAATGCGGTTATCAGAGGTATTGGCTTTATTGAGTTGGAGCTCTGAAGGGTATATTTGACTTACCGTATTGTCAAAATAAACATTATTTATGTTTAAAATATCGTCCAACTATCTGGATGTAGTGTTAAAGCATCAATAACATCAGCCTGCTTATCAGCAGAAAGAGACCTTATAAAGTCCCTCTCATAACAAAAAAAGAATACATCTGCAACCAGGGGAGCACAATTAGTGCCCATAGAAATCCCATCTACTTGTCTATATAGCTTGGTGCCAAATCGAATAAAATTATTGTCCAAAAAAGTCAGCGCATTACATACATTTTGACATGACCATGTATGATATTTTTTAAGTTTTTTCGAAGTAAAATATGCATTTCTGTCATTACATGCAAGGTAAGGAGAGCATTCTCTTTGGAAGGTTCTTTCAATAAGACCAATAAATTTATCTTTAAATAAATTATGAGGTAAAGTAGTGAAAAGAGTAGAAAAAATCATTAGTAGACAAACTGGTCGCATTAAAAGCTCTAGCTTAAAGTTTATCTAAAATTTCACCTGAATTTTTAATAGACCAAAATAAGTGTTTACCTGATCTCTCATATACCTTTTCACAGTACTTGATAACATGTTTTAAACAGCTGTAAGACATGAGGTTAACAATTTAGAAAGTTCTGTTGTCGTACAAGAACTAGAATGACGTAGTAATAAATCTTGCTTTATAGGTTTTTATGGAGTTTAGGTAACCAGTACAACGTAGGAACTTTGTCTTGATTTTCTTAAGCCTTGACACCGAAATGTAGGGCTGTATGACAACCATGGCCATCGACAATCACCTTTTCACTCAAAGAAGGCTGCAGTTTATAGGCATTATTGTCAACAAGCTCACGCTTAAGAGTATTAATATAGCACAATTGTCAAACAACCACAACATCGTTAGCAGTTTTATCTGCTGGTTATGGTCTACATACTTTTTCACCGTAAAACAATGGAATATTCTAGACCTAACACTTTTGTCTCAAATTTTATGCTGCCAACATTATATTTCCATGTATTTAGATTAATACCTGACAAACCTTGGCTTTCTGCAAAATAGAATTTCGTCACAAAAGTACCCCTTCACACGAAACCCTAAGGTTCTGGAATCTATATGCAATATTTTCCAAATTAATTTATATTGTAGATGCACTGAATGTAATGTTGTAATTAAAGCACACAATACAGTTGTTAAGTGTACATAATTTTAATCACAGGCTCTAAGATATTAGGCAGATGGAATAGGAGACTTTGTGTGGTCATTGTTTTAGCTCGTATGGAGACTTCCTAACTTATGCAATACTTCATCACAGTGAAACAATCTAACATACTAGGTTGAAATCGAGAAAAAGGGTTCTATGACTCACAGATAATCAGAGATAAAGCCACCTGAAAGTCGAGGTGTCGAATTCCACAGTGAATCATTCATTTTATCCCCTTTAATCCATTGTTCTGTCTGTTTGGTTTATTTTCTAATTTATCTTCCGTGAATTCTTCTTCCTCTATTTTTTATTTTAAAACAAGCAGAAATATTTTGTTCAGACGCAATACTCAGCATATATTGGACAGTAGAGATAAATGGGTTAGCTCAGTCGATGTCACTGGATTTCTTTCTTCAAAATTAAACAAGCAATTTTGACAAACTAGCCAAATTATTGAAAATTTACATAATGATTACCTTAGACGGATTATTAACTTGAGAAAAAGTACATGCAGAATTGGGACGACATCCAATACAAATTAATATAAAGCCAAGAATGATAGGTTTCTGGTTATCAATTGTCAATAGAAAATAATCCAAATTATCAAAATTACTGTACTCAATAATGCTTAAAGAATACGAAAAGGGTTCTTATAATTTCAAATGGATCCGCTGTAAAAATGACATACTTGTTGCTGTTGGCCGACCTGATCTTATTAAAACTGAACCAGTCAATAATCCAAATTCTGTGAAAATGGATACTTCACGAACATTGTCAGATTTGTATATTCAAGAATGGAATGAGAAAGCTAACGTTTCCTCAAAAGGAAAACAATATATTTTATCTAAAGACAATCTCAATCTTGAAAAATATTTGATTAATGTTTCAATGGACGATGGGATGATATACCATTAAATGAGCGAAAATGCAAAATTTGCACTACACACGACATTGGTGATGATTATCATTATTTGTTTACTTGTTTACTTGTGACTTTTTAAGAGTGACAGAAAATTGTATTTGAAACCGTATTTTTATGATAAGCCAAATATACGCAAGTATAGGGAGCTTTTTACCTCAACCAATGAAGCAACGCTCATTAAATTATTAAAATTTGTTGCAATTATTATGGAAAAGTTTTCTGTGTAGATTGTTTTTCCAAGTTATTGAAATAATTATGTTCCAATCTATATGAAGATTAATCATATATGCTTTGTTATTAAAGGTCAATTTCCTGTCATGGACTATACTCCCAATACAATAAATTTGTATTTCATAGTACACTGTTTTTATGTATTATATCTATTTTACTGTATAGCATGTTTGCGTTAATCTCTTACGCCACCTGCGAGTGGCCTGAGATGCATAGTTTTCAATAAAGTTATGTTCTGTTCTGTTCTGACAAAAAGAGACTACAGAGAAATACGCTGCACTCACTTCTCTCGTTTTGGAATTTTACATGTATATATTTAACAATATTAAAATGATACAAACCAATTAAAACGTGAACAATTAAAAAGAGTGTCAGTAAATTGAAACTATTGAATAAATAAATTAAACCAATTGTGTACCTCATCAGTTCGTCTATCCATCAATCGTCTATCAAACACACGTAAGCACATTTGAACCTATTTAGCCTCAGTGTGGTACATCGTGACTGATTCTGAATGTTACCAAGAGGATACTGTATTAAGCATAAATCCTGGTGGAGGGCGAAACAGATAACCGATTGGTTTTACTTGGTTTGAATTAAAACATTACGTCTTAGGTAACAATGTGTCAGTCATGTCGAGACACTTATTGGGTTGAACCAGTGCTACGCAGTGAGGAAAATGTGCCGGGGTCAATGACAAAAACACGATGTATCCAGTGTTGTTATGCTCTTTCGGATGTCTGGTAACTGTAAATGTTTTGTGGCTCTTCCTGACGGTGTCGTATGTTGGTCTGCAGTGTGTGATTGTGGTATCTCCTGATTATACTCGCTTTCTTTTTGAACAAGAGACAAATTGATCTCAAGTCAAACACTCTGCCACTGAGCCACTGCACCAATCAGTGCCACCATTTTAGTATAAGCTGTCACTTACTTTCCACTTAAAACAACGTAGGACCAATATTATGCAAATACATTTAGTTGTTATTGTTGTTGTTATTCTCCACATTTATACAATCGAACAGAACAGAGCCTGTAAAGCAGTCCAAAGAATACACCAAAAAGTAAGTGAGTATGATCAGGAAATACAACAAACACATACTGCAGATCAACCCACGGCACCGAGAGGAATAGCCACAGAACATTCATAGTGACAATACGTCTGTAGGAAAATACTACAAAAGCAACCAGCTTTCTCTTCCTCTTCAAGATGATTGCAAAACTAGAATGGACACAAAGTAATGCATAACAAAACAAAGACAAACACAGAACTCCCACGAACAATGGGAAGTACATCAAACAATAGATCAACAACAGCATAACCACCGCCCTAGAACGGACAGCAGCCTAAGCCACTGCGGGGGGTCTCAAATGCAATATACTAGCGCTAAAGCATCACCCTAGATTCTGTTAGTGTTAAAATACAAATTGTTTAGCTCACATGGAGGCTTCATAACTAATTCAATGTATCATCACTGAGTAACAATCAAATCAAATTCACACATTATGATGATACAAAGAAAGGGGCTCAAGACTCACAGATAGTCGGAGCTAAAGAAAACCTCAAGTTGAGCTACGGTGGGCCCAGCCAACGACAAGCATCAAGCACCAACCAACAGATTAAAATTTTACGTCAGGATAGTCATTAAGTCTGAGGCCTGGTCCACCATCACGCAATTGAAAAAAAGAAACCATAGCTATCAACCGTGATTGGGTTCACAGCCAGGCATGCAGACTGTCGCATGATACCCATGCTGTATCCCATCGTTTTATGACGTTTAAATTGATCACTAAAATTAGGCTGTTGGAAACAATTCTATTAAATTTATAAACTAAATCACCATAAGATACATTTTCTGATATGCCTTGTCGCAGTCCAGCTGTCACCGAATTTGGTTTAATTGCGTCTACCTTTTACAGTGTACCTAAATCACGTGTATTGACCAGATTGTTATTATATCCAAAAGGGCAATTTCGGCTCATTTCGAGAATCAAGCCTCGGATGTATGTCAGGCGTAGTATTATGTATGAAAAACCTGCATCATGTTAGCCGGAACTGGCTTAAGAATTTTTTGAAGCACTCACTTGATCTCCTTTTTTGTCAGGAATATCTTTATTTTAAAATACCATTTACATATCACAAACATAATACATATTAAAACATCATATTCCAAATAGTGGATTAATATCACATAACGATCTATATTGTATCTGGAATAAAAACCACCAATGTGCATCTAGTTTATTTTCTGCATTGTGGATTATCTGACAAATTGTGGGTTACATCTAAGTACCAGATATGCACGAAGGTTTTTTCCCAGATTAACTCAACTTATGATAAATAAAGATTAATTTATGTGTGAGCAAATTATTTAGGTAAAACTTTTCTAAAAAAAATTAAGTAGTCTTAATAGAGCCTTTAAGCAAACGTTGCGTCTCGGGAACCGCTAACGTAGTTTTTTATAATTGCGTTTGCAAGTGAAAATTAATCCTGTAGCATTGGGTCAGCTCTATCAAAATCCATTATTCTGTCAACAGAATAAATGAAGCTTATGTATTTTCAATTAAATATTGATATAGCTATATTTTTTTTGAAAAAAACATAAACTTCATTTATAGCGATATTTTATTGAAAGAAAAACACACATAACCTTTATTTATATAATCTTGTGGAATATTGTAACCGTTTGTTTGGCTAAAATAAAATTTGTTAATATATTGGCATGGTTTCTGTGACGTCAGCGTCACGTTATCAAAATAGACCTTTGACGTACATCCGAGGTCTCATTCCAAGGAATTGGCCGAGCCAGTTCCGACTGATGTTATATCATGAATCTACAAGGCTTACTGCCTGCGCATGGAAAAAAATTGCGCTATGTGTTTGCAAAGCAGTAAAGGACACATTAAGTAAAAAATTACTAATGCAATACACGCAGCAATCAAACAGTAATAAATTAATAAACAAAATGTTCAAGAATTTCCCACGGAATTAGCCTTGAATACCGTAATTAAAAAGCAATAGCATTTATTGCAATGACTAATTGGTGTTGTTACAAAGAGATTAGCTTTGTCATACTTATTATTGCAACATTAGCTTTCAAACATCAGAGATTTTATTGAAATGTTTATACTGATTTCGACATAAAAGTTGTCTTTAGCTGTCACAGATTGGGGTACGTATAAAATATAGCGTGTCTTCAAGTGCATACATGTGGTTTCAGCATGGGCTCTTTTTAACCATTTTGCCAAAGTACAAACAAACAAACACAAATAGAACGAAACACAGAGACAGTAGCATACTATTCTTCGAAAAATTCTAACAAGTGACATATTTATAGTGGATGCACCCTGAAAACACTTTTTTGAAAATTAATTGAGAAAAAATAAAATAATTTAAATAAAACCATGAGTTGAGGCGCATTATGACCTTCTTCGACCACTGAAAAACTTAGTACTGCGTTATCCGTACAATATGACTCATAGAGACCCATTATGTGATGAACTAAAGCATTTTAAACGTGGGATAGAGTGTTGCTAGTTTGGTACCAGGTGTTTGTTTATAAATCTGCAAACACGTTTACCTTTCCTTGAATTTCGAAATTTCTACTTTTTAGGTCAGGGTCATTATTCATCTGAGGCCTGGGCTAACATCGTTCATGCATTGTTCAGGTCGCATGGGCACACTGGCTGCCTTTAGAAAATTCATCTACAGAACCAAAGGGACAAGTAATAGTTATACCATGGGTTGTCCGCATGTACATGGAGATAATCCATGAGCTTTAACTATTTTATACCACCTACATCAGTGTAGACCTTGCACATCATGAGATATTTTGTGCTAAAGTTGGTATGGGTGGTATAATAGCCTTGTCATTAGCATGTAGCATTGAGAATGAGGTTCTACAAGTACATGTATGATGGACTCCTCCTTTATCGCGGCACTTGTTTGTAAGCGGGACAAGGCAAACACACAAAATTAACCAGTGAAATTTATTCTACCATAGTAGCTTTGTAAATCCTTTCTTTGAAGCCCTATAATGATTAAGATTGCTAATTATTTGTCAGCATTTTAAAATTACCGCTTTTGTGCGGCCATGTTGTTTTCTTCCCAGGTGGCAACGGCGACTCCTGTATCGCGCCATTCACTTTAAATAAAAATATCAAAGTATGGAAAGCCGTATCACCAAGATTTTTTTTCAACTGTTGAACTACATATGTAACTCGCCAAAAACGATTTTGAAACATTTGTAGCTAACTGAAGCATAATAAACTCTGATCGGAAATGCAACTAACGTATTTTCACATTTTTATCATAATTGCAAAGTGCTTGCCGGAGGTTACACGCTTTGGTATAAACAGCTAGATGCTTTTGTAATAAGTAGAATTTGACCTTTTAAGCACGCCACTATGTTTATATTGCATGGAAGTTACGCTGCAAAGGTTTCGTTATTGGAACATTTTTTTATTGGGCCTTATCGAGTTTCTGAAGTGTTGGTATTTTTCTCGAAAATGAACTTCACTATACATTTGTGTTTTAATATGCTAAATGAGTTCCATACTTTACGCCTTTGGAAATTTTCCAAATAAGGAGGTAACGTGACCTAAAATGGGTGGGAATCAGCCCTGACGTCTAGACAACAGATAATGGCTGCCAAAAAATAAACCAACGGATTTTAGAGGCTTTACTGCGGGGATTTCATGGAGAGGGGTAGCCGTTCCTTTTCAAAATAATGATTTCTGCATGGTTATTGTTAGTTTACAGATATGAATGCCAAAATTCGTGACTTTTATTTTATTTTTTGCTGGAGTTGAGAGATTGAAGATCACCCTCCAATATGTTGGATGTAAACAATCGCTAGGTGGCGTTTTACCCGAAGATTCATGTGATATGCAAATGCCGCGATAAAGGAGATGCCGCGATAAAGAAGGGTTTGAGAAATGAAGATTGCAGGTTGACCATGACCAGGTTTATGGCAATGTCACTTTACCAAAATGTTTTTGGGATAATCTTGAATACGTGGTTTTTCATAAACTTATGATGTCTTTGCCATTAAAATTACTAAACATACTATTGTGTAGATTACCACCTTCACATGGGCGTTAATCGTCTTTGTGCACATCACTCCTAAAACAAGAGGGCCATAGTGGTCCTGAATCGCTCATTTGTACTATGTGCACCAGTCATATAAGCTTATGTGACCCACAGAGAGGTCCATTTGTGGCCCCAGGGGCATCATTTGAACAAACTTGGTGGTGGTCCACTAGGTGATGCTACTTACCAAATATCAAGCTTTTAGTCATTGAAGATTAAATCATGTTTCCCTATATAAGCCTATGTGTAAAACATGTGCCCCTCCGCGCGGCCCAATTTGGCATAAGGGCCATAATTTGAACAAACTGAATAGTGTTCTACTAGGTGATGCTACATACTTAATATCAAGGCTTTATAGTATTAGTCATTGTGGTTTCAGACAAGAAGAATTTATCATGTTTTCCCTTATGTAAGCCTATGTAAACATGTGACCCCCAGTGGTGGACCCATTTTTAGCCTCGGGGCATAATTTGAACAAACTTGGCAGAGGTCCACTAGGTGATGCTACATACCAAACATCAAGGCTCTAGCCCATGTGGCTTAAGACAAAAAGATTTTTTCATTTTTTCACTTTACAAGTCTATGCGAAACATGTGACCCCGGGGCGGGCTCATTTTTGACCTCAGGGGCATAATTTGAACAAACTTGGTTAAGGTCTACTAGGTTATGCTACATACTAAACATCAAGGCTCTAGCCGATGTGGCTTAAGACAAGAAGATTTTTTTTATGTTTTCTCTTTACAAGTCTATGCGAAACATGTGACCCTCGGGGCGGGCCCATTTTGACACCAGGGGCATAATTTGAACAAAATTGGTTGAGGTCTACTAGGTGACGCTACATACCAAACATCTAGCCCCTGTGGTTCCAGACAAGAAAATTTTTGCATGTTTTCCCTATACAAGTCTATGCAATGTGACCCCGGGGCGGGCCCATTTTTGGCCCAGGGATATAATTTGAACAAAATTGGTAGAGATCTACTAGGTGATGCTACATACCAACCATCAAGGCTCTAGCCCCTATGGTTTCAGACAAGAAGATTTTCATGTTTCCCATTACAAATCTATGCAAAACATGTGACCCCCGGGGCGGGCCTATATTTGGCCCCAGGGGCATAATTTGACAAAATTGGTAGAGGTTTACTAGGTAATGCTACAAACCAAACATCAAGGCTCTAGCCCCTGTGGTTTCAGACAAGAAGATATTTTCATGCTTTTCCTATATAAGCCTATAAGTATGATCAGGAAATACCACAATCTTACACTGCAGACCAACACACGGCACCACGAGGAAGAGCCACAGAACATTTATAGTGACAAGACATTCAAAAGAAAATAAAAGCATAACAACCAGCTCTCTCTTCCTCGTCAAGATGATTGCAAAACTAGAAAGGACATAAGTTATTGCATACCAAAACAAAGACTAACAAAGAACCCCCACAAACAATGGGAGGTATAATATTATAAAACAATAAATCAACAACAACAGAACCAGTGGTTTATCGATTGTATTGCATGGAGTTATATCACTCTCAGACGCGACGTCATGTGATACAATTTTGCTTCTTGCTTGAATCTATATCTTATAATTTTATCTGTTTTATTACATGTATGTTATTCAACCTGCTATCAAAGTTTTTCCTGTAGCTATCCCTATCCCGTACCTGTATAACTATTGCTGGTTTACATGTAAAGGGATATTAAGAAGAAGAAAGCACCTGCCATATAGTAAAATAACTACGTGAGCTAGTAAACTCAGAATCAAAACTATGTTAACAAGTATACTTAGAGTCATTTATACGTTAACTAGCAAACTTAGAATAATAATTACATTAGATAGTAAACTTAGAATCATACATACCTTAGCTAAAACACTTAGAATCATACCTACGTTAGATAGTAGATTTAGAATAATAACTACATTAGCTAGTAAATTTAGAATCATATTTTTTCTAGTTAGTAAACTAAAAGTCGTAACTATGTTAGGTAGTAAACTTCGAATCATGACTACATTAGCTAGTAAACACAGAACAAAAGTAAATTATCAAGAAAATTTAGAATCATATTTTCGTTAGCTAGTAAATGTAGAATCATACAATATTAGTTAGTAAACTTAGAATCATAATTTCGTTCGTAAACTTAGCATGATACCTATGTTAGCCAGTAAACCTAGAATCACAATCAAGTTAGCTAGTAAAATCAAGTCCATAACGACTTTAACTAGTAAACTTAGAATCATGAGTACATTTATATATAATTTAGCTAGTAAACTCAGAATAATGTTTTTATTAGATAGTAAACTAAGCATCATAACAATGTTAGTAGGTAAACTGAGACTAATAATTAAGTTAGCTAGTAAAAATCAGAATCAGAAAAGAATAGAATAGAAAAGAATAGAGTAGAATAAAGTTTATTTCCCACCATGGGCCGTCAAGAGGCAGCATATAAATCACAATTAATTACAAATTAAAACAAGCATGTAAACATAAAGTAACTAAAGCTTGATTCGAAATTGAATAAGGCACATGTTGAACTTATATACACTATGTTTATCAATAAAATGGACACTCTGAAGCAACCATCCACGTCAACCTGCACAATCGATATACGAGTCGTATATCAGTGCCTCACCACACCCCATGCTCCCAGTATTGTAATATTATGAGCCATGTGTATGACATCCCCCTGAAAATAATATAAGGCTATAATGCCTCAAATAGACAACATGACACTTAGTTCAGCTGGTTGCATATGGTATAAGTACAGTAAAACCTGTCTAAAACGGTCACTAAAAATAGACAAAACAAAGGTCTTAACGACTTATGATAGCTTAATGAAGGTCGAAACTATTGCAGAAAGCTCTCTTGGAGCATTCTGCAATCCTTTCGACCTGCATTAAGCGATGATCGGTCTTGAGAGCCAATTTTTGGTATTTTATTTGAGTGGCCGCTTAAGACAGGGTTTACTGTTACCAAAATCTTATGAGACTGTCCTTATCAAAAATGTACACACTGCTTCTTGTGTCAGTCAGTAGCCGTGCCATGTCCATTTTAAATGTTGAACAGGTCTGCAACTTTTGATCTTCTTTTTGTAGAAATAATGTTTCTTATTTCAAGAACACAGATACATAGCTAAAATTCGGATATACATTTTACTAGTTTCGTAAACCTTAACAAATTATCACTATCAAAACATCAGCATTTATGCTAAAAATTAAATGTCTAGAATTTTTGGAATGACGTAAATAGTTACCAACAAGAGAAAAACACCTGTTTTTTGTAGGATAATTCACTTTTTCATGCCGTTTTCAGGTGTAGTGAACAGATATATTGTGAAAGCATAACTTAATTCCATATTTACAAATGATTTAAAAAGATTTTTCTTTTTCGGGAAATGTTCATTATTGCAGACCTGGTCACTTTAACAGCAACACATGCAGTCAATAAATATCACATCCAGTTATAAAAATGCATCAAGATTAATCTATTACAACAATTGGACTATCATAAAGTAACACTACACCAGAGTTAGACATTTATAGACGGCCATCTCGTTGACTGAACTTGTTTATTATCATTTTGTAATGCTTTAATCTGTGGTCAAAGCAATAGATATCTCGTAAACTACAGCATTTCATAATCAGCATTTAGACGATACAAGCAGATGTCGTTATAAAATAAGCAGTAAAAGGCTACTGAAGTCGCTAACGCGCCATCAATGAAACACGATATTTGATGTCAGAAGGGCGACAATGGCTAACACTCATCGCAGAATTAATAATGTTACAGCTTTAAAATCAATGCATGTTTATATCATGCGAACAAAGACTATTGAGGCATTTGTAATGTGATTATCGAATCAAAATGCACAGAAAGTGGATGACTTTTAACGCCTTGATCTACATTTTGCACTGAGCACTGCATTAACGAGAGGATATGCCATAAATACAATACGTCAAAGAGTTGTATTAATTATTTATCAAGCTGTTTAATAATGAGTTTGTTAGGGCTCCATTTATACAAACCAGTGTGTGACCATGGACCGATCGCAATGGTGCGCAAATTAATTTCTAATTATTTCGTTAACAAATTGTCCTATGCTAAGTACCAATCACTCTACATGTACTTCCCGATTTTTCTGATTCGGTAAGATATGGTTGATACAATCCTATTTCAGTTTTTACCAATTCTTAACCCAAGATAAACAGTAATCTTACCAATTTTACTAGTTATTTCATTGGTGATATGGGGTTTTATTCTTGAAACAGAACAACAGCAAGTGAATCATACCTGGAATTGCATTTATAATCGCAGATCAATCCACAGCACAAGGAGAAAGCGATGCCAACCGAGACACAGATATACACGCAAATCGCCCCTTCCTCGGCGGAGTGTGGTCAAACTGGAAGGACACAAACAAGTACACCAGAAAAGGGAAGTTAGTATGACAAGGAAATGTCACAATCACGCACTGTAGATCAACCAACGGCACCGTGATGAAGAGCCACAGAACACTAACAGTCACACGGGGTTTTGTTGTAGTTGATTTATCGCTTATGGATACTCCCATTGGTTCGGTGGGTTTGTGTTTGCTCCTTGTTTCGTTGTACAGTGCTTGGTGACCTTTATGCAGTTTTGCAATCATCTCGCTGATGAAGAGAGAGCTGGCTACCTTACTTGTATTGTCTTTTTGATGTCATGTGGCTGTTTGTGTTCTTTGACTATTTCACGTTGCCGTGGGTTAGACTTCACGGTGCCGTTGAGGGTGGCATTTCCTAGTCATGCTCACTTGCTTTTTGTTCAATAAATTGTTTGCTTTACTTTAATTGTGTTGTGATATTGCTGTCATGTGGATGTTTGCCTTCTCTGTCTCTTCCTCGTTGCACAATGGGTTATACTGCGTTTTGAGATTGTGGCATTTAATGGTCATGCTCACTTACCTTTAGACTGTTGTCTGTGATTGTGATTTGCTGGTCATATTCTCTTGTTTTTTGTGTGAACGGCGAATCGTGACATTAGTCGCATATCAACTTTGTCAGCGAAAACATAGGGCTGGTTGATGTTATTGACGGTGTTTTTACTCTCGAACCATCTGTATAAGGTATTTATCTGTCATGCTGTGTTTTATTGTGTTATCGGTAAAGCGCTCAGGACTAGCGTTTATTGCAATTTTATTATATTTCACATGTTATTTTGGTATCGCATATCTCGGGTAGTTAATCGGCATTTAGCAGACCCTTAGCTAACTGTATGGAGCTCATTCATTCCAAATTACCATTTTACTGGGCATAAAATCTGCACTTGGCAGAGTGTAGATTGATGTAGTAAAAACTGTTTTACTGGTAACAGAATTATATTCCAGCCCAGTCTACGATGGAGACAGATAACTGCATGCAATTTAACGGATATTGATTTTTTAAATATATTTCATATTACAATGTTTTTATCGTGAATATGTCGCAGAATAGCGAGTTTTGTCGTAGGAAAAGCCGTAGCCTATTTTAGTGTCAAGGTGTCTTAAATGTGAAACTGGTCTAGACCTCATATCCAGCCACAACGACCGCCTTGTCACAAGTTTCTTATATTTCAAAGCAGAAAACCAGATGCATTTAACCAATTCATGCCTGCCTGTTGTTTTACCTGAATGCCAGCCAGCCACCTCACCTGGTATACATACACTAGACTGGCTCCAGTCCTTAAAACATTTTTCATCAATGTATCATATCATATACTCGTCAGTGGGGATCCTGACACCATTTTTTTAGTCTTCAACGTATTTCGCAGAGGGTCGTACGAACCTCCAATTACTCCTCAGATGGTCCTTACCAGTAGTTCTAAGGAAACCTTTATCCACTTGTGATTTTCCAGAGGGTGCGGGTGCGGGCCCCCTGTCCGCTCCCTCTGGATCCACCCACGTGGAAATGATAACTATACAGACGTGAGCATATGTTATGCTTTGCAAGAACGGCAAGTATTTGGGCATACTTGATTATCTTTTGGACAATACATATTCATTAGATATGGTTCTGACTGAACTCTACAGACCAATAGTAGGTATTTTCAATCGGCTATAGTGATTTGCTACTGTACAAGAGATATTTAATGTCGCCTCAATATGACAAAATCAAGCTTATGTTACTGAAGAGTTCACCTCTATTTCAAGTTTTCTAGATGATCTACATAATAAGAAAAAATAGCAATCCAAAACATCCAGCTTAACTGCAGTTAAATTAAGGCAAGTTAATTTGATACTGAAGTGTCATTTATAAGTTATCAAATGGCGCATCTTCATTGACAAAATACGATTTAAGGAGATGATTGCGAAATCGTTAATTTACGTTTTCTTTATATACACCTTATGGTATAATACATTTCAGAACGAATTCGGTTTTTCGTGTTAGTGACTTTAACAACAAAATATTTTGGATGCTATGCTACCTAATCAAGGCAATGTCATAAGCTCCGTAAAGCAGTGTTGAATATAATCTTCTGCAACAGTACATATCAGAACCAATAATATAAGTTGGATGAGTTCATAAATTAAAAGCATTGGTGGAAAGCCTTGATTACTGGTTAAGTTCAAAAAGATAACCAAATGTTATTAAATGGTAGGATTAACATGGATATTACATAGCAGTCTGCATGCTTAGATTTGAACCCAAACACGACTTATAGTTATGTAACTGAAGGACAGTGGTTTGTGAGTGATTAAATGATCTTAAACTGTCATTGGTTGGTTGTTTAGTTACCCAAAACCACGAAGCGTGACTTCAGTAGGAATGTGTTAACATGTAAATCATCCAAGCCAATCTTGTGACACTTTTCTCTCGCCCTCTCTCTATTTAGGTATCTGAAGTATATATACTGAATTCTACCGGTGTAGAGACAGATCAGTTACCACAGACTCAGGTTACTGATCCAGCTCTCCACTGCTAGTTCTTTGCTTCACCTTTTGAAATCAAATTAAATCAAACTGATTTGATTTGAAATGTTTGCTGAACAAGCGTATTTTCTTGCTACAGTTACCCTCGATGGTAAAGTATGTGTACGTATGTGTGTGTGTGAATGTATGTAAGCCGCCGCCATAACGTAAATTATATGCTATGTTGTATGTACTGCTGCCTCATGTTTTACATGTATACTTAAAGCCAAAAGTAACTTTACACTGTTATTATACATGCCTTTTCTGGGCATTGGTGAGTGGTATTTTAATTGTGTTTAATTCATTTTAAAGTTCAATCATTTATCCATATGACAGATGGAATTCATGTTTTTGGTGTCATAAATGCAACCACATTGCCCTAATGAAAGAGGCAAGGGGACAAAATTAACCTTTCCAAAACGCCTCACTTTTGATGTGTTACTGTAGCTTTGCAATTGGACAATTTTTAACTTTAAAGAACCAGTCTGAGAAACAGGCTTTTGTATTGTTGTTTAAAATTCAAATCAGCCCGGATCACCCTTCGAGAAACACAAATTAGAGTTGTGTTTTTACGTATACATACCCCTTTTGTGAACTTTATTGTGGTTTCAATGGAATTTCCCATAAGAAATTGTTTGCCGCTTTTCTTCCAAACCAATGGGAATTTTTATCAGATTATCTTGTCACATACTCAGGGCAGAAGTCCCAACAAATCGCTGATTAAAAACATTAAATGTCATCTGAGATAAAGCTTTTAGCAGGGACTAAAGTTTACTATTGTTTTAATTCAAAGGGAGATAATTTCAAAGTAAACCAACTTTAAGCTGCTGCAAAAAACTAACTATACGTCAGATACTAAATGTCTTGCAGTATTTTTAATGGGCAATCAATGGCCCTTCAAATAGCGTGTTCAAATTCTAGGTTTACTTTGGAATTTGCTAGGAAATGCTGATTTTGTGCTTTTAATGAAAGCACAGATAACTCGAATGAAGATTAATTTACCTAAGTTGTTTTCATGAACTAGGTTAGGGCGGGCGCCAGCAACTCATTGCAATATTTAAAGATATATTCGGTAGTCTAAAGTGTAAAGTTACTTTTGGCTTTAAGTATATCATGTTACTGAGTGAATAAAGTTTGATTGATGACTGATTGATGGTTTCTCACCATTGTCTCTGACTGGGTCCTCTGTGGATCAACCAGTAGTTGTATTTGACTGTTGCTGTATGTGGGCGATAGGCCATATTTTTTCACACAGTCAGTTAATTCTCCGTGATAATAAATTTGATAAGTTACACTGTGTGTATTCGAACAACAAAAGAAAATGTTGCGAACTTTTGGTCATTGGATTATATAGCTGCTTCCGTT
Organism: Loripinus fragilis; assembly: GCA_964019695.1. NCBI lineage: Eukaryota > Metazoa > Mollusca > Bivalvia > Lucinida > Lucinidae > Loripinus > Loripinus fragilis. The sequence continues at coordinate 142,348,964 of OZ026515.1, forward strand.
CTAAGGCGGCGGTAGCTCTACTGTTGTTAGAGCTTTATTCATGTCAACATTATGTGTTGGATTTAGTGTTTAATCGTAGTTCTATTTGTTGTTTCTGGTCTGATGTTGGTGTTCTGTGGCTCTTCCTCATACTACCATGGGTTGGTCTGTAGTGTGTGATTGTGGTATTTCATACACTCTTACTTTTTTGCATTTATCTCGTTGAGGAAGAACGAGCTGAGTGATTTGCTTAACACGTTTGCACTTTCACTTCCAGCACAATACGCAGCAGAAATGCAATCAGTCAGTGTCAGTTGCTGCACTTTTCGTGTGGAACAAGTTTGTACCCAAAGCCCAGTCTGTTTGATATATAGGCATCCAAAATGATATAAGGCTACAGAAGAACGAATGTCACTGAAAGTGTAACACTTAAAGAGAAGCAGGTGTGAGTCATAATTCCTCTCTTATCGGCAGCCTGTCACCAAATCAATGTTAGTATAATTGGACAGGGTCTATATCTTTCAAATCTTTGAAAGCGTATTGAAAGTACAATTTAAGGGGGTGTCACACTAGCAAATTATATTTAACTGAAAATAAACAGCGTGTTTTAGATTTACGTATAGATGATATTGTAACATGGACCGAAGAGAAGAGTGCCATATGTAAAAGACGTCGGAACTATAAATGCCATACGTATTAACTCAAAGTGAAGAGGAAGGAAACACCATATGGGAAAGTGACAAACACACACGAAAACATCACATACAAGACAGCCAAGAGGCCAGCCATTTCCCAGCTGGTGAAACAAAGTAAGAAAGAGTTAAAATATCAGGAATCGATACAATCAAGTACCACACCTGACTCAGGATACCAATGGGAAAGTAACACACTCACAATTAGACATCACAAACAAGAGCCAAGAGATCAACCCTTTCCCAGCAGGTGGCCACAGGGCATCAACAAACAGACGCGCACGAAATCATAACAAACACAAGACTGAAATAACACACGAATGATCCACAAAAGAAGCACCGCATTGGAACGGTCAGTAAAAAAGGTTTACTGGAGGGCTTAAACTGGTCTCATGGTGCCAACCTCACCCTTAGTTCAGATGTGGATCGAGACACATATGTGTTTGGTTTGCATGAAATACCCCTAACTTATCAATGAATCATCTCCTAGAACATATGAGTCAAAATATACAAAGGAGATAAAGCAAAGATAAGAACTCAACAGTAAATAAAACGTAATACTGGAGCAAAGGAAATCCAACAGATAAACCAGGCTGGGCCTGACAACAGCCAAAGCATCAGGCCCCTACCATATCATCAATAGATAAGTCTTTAAGTCGGAACCGTCATAGAGTCTGAAGTCCGACCCATCGGTGTGCAATTAAAGAGGAAAGCAAAGTTGCCAACTGTGATTGTATTGACCACAAAGCATGCAGTCTGTTGCAATACACTAATGTTTTAGCCATGTTTTTATAATGGGAAATTATTTTAATGAACTGCGCTGAAATATTATAAGAACCAACAATCGTCTTCAATATATACACCAAATAACCATAGAATTCAGGTTCTGAAAGTCCTTGGCGCAAGAGAGATTTAAGTCCAGCTTAAAATTTAGATATCAAATCATTGTAACATCTATCAAATTTAGAAAAGGTTTTTCGAAGATTATGATACCGATAACCTTGTTTAAGAAGCTTCTGAGTTAACAATTTATTGCGAGTGTTGAAGACAGCAACATGGCTTGAGGCTCTAGCAAAACGAATGAGTTGAGAGATATAGACTCCATCGGATGAAGAGCAAGGAACATCACCATCTAAAATGGGAAATTGCCAATTTCAAAATCAAAGTCGTCACGTTTTTCATAAATTTTGGTAGAAACAATATCATTAGAAGTTGATAAATGCAAGTCTAATAACGCAACTTTGGTATCAGAGGTATTGGCTTTGTTGTGGAATTCACATTTGCTGTGACTAGTCTACTATGTTGGATATTAGCGGAAAATTGATGTAGTTTTGTAAATAACTTGTTTCCTATAATTCTGACTGCAGTTAACATACATGTAAGAAATGAGCACAGAGGCTCATTTGGTAGAGTGTTGGACTGGGGATCGAAGGGTTGCTAGTTCGAGACTCACTGCTGGCTAAGTCATTGTGTTGTGTCCTTGAGCAGGACATTTTGCTGGTTCAACCCAGGTGGACGGGAAGTGGTCCTGACATGATTGTTAAATTGTTGACTTGGATGTAAAGTAACCAAACATGTAAGTTTTGGAGTATAAAAGAGTGATAATCCAATCAGTAAAGCTCATTTTACCTGGCTGGATTATTTCCCTTTGGTAAACTCATTTATGATCAGAACTTTTAAGGAAATCATAACTTTTCAGAGTTTGAAAATTATATTGTGAAAAAGTATATGAGAGATCCGGTAAACCTATCATGGTCGATTAAAAATTCAGGTGAAATTTTAGATAAACTTGAAGCTAGAGATTTCAATGCGACCAGTTTGTCTACTTATGATTTTTCTACTCTTTACACTACTTTACCTCATAATTTAATTAAAGATAAACTTATTGATCTTATTGAGAGAACCTTCCAGAGAGAAGGCTCTCCTTACCTTGCATGTAGTGACAGAAATGCATTTTTTACTTCAGAAAAACCTAAAAAATATCATGCATGGTCGTGTCAAAATGTATGTGATGCGCTGACCTTTTTGTTGGACAACATTTTTATTCGATTTGGCACCAAGCTCTATAGACAAGTAGTTGGGATTCCTATGGGCACTAATTGTGCTCCCCTGGTTGCAGATTTATTCCTGTTTTGTTATGAAAGGGACTTTATGATGTCTCTTTCTGATGATAAGCAGGCTGATGTTATTGATGCGTTTAACACTACTTCCAGATATTTGGACCATATTTTAAATATTAATAATGTTTATTTTGATAATATGGTTAGTCAAATATACCCTTCAGAGCTCCAACTTAATAAAGCCAATGCCTCTGATACCGAAGCCGCATTTTTAGACTTGCATTTGTCGATTTCTAATGGTATTGTTTCTACCAAAAGTTATGATAAACGTGACGACTTTGATTTTGAAATTGTCAATTTCCCATTTTTAGATGGTGATGTTCCTCGTTCTACATCCTATGGAGTCTATATCTCTCAACTCATTCGTTTTGCTAGAGCATCTAGCTATGTTACTGACTTCAACACTCGCAATAAATTGTTAACTCAGAAACTTCTTAAACAGGGCTATCGGTATCATAAACTTCGCAAAACATTTTCAAAATTTTATAGACGATACTTTGATTTGATTTCTAAATTCCAAGTTGGACTTAAATCTCTCTTGCGCCAAGGACTTTCAGAACCTGATTTCTATGGTGACTTGGTGTATAAGTTGTAGAAGATTGTTGGCTCTAATAATTTTTCAGCGCAGTTCATTAAAATAATTTCCCATTATAAAAAGATTGGCTATAACATTAATGTATTGCAACAGACTGCATGCTTGGTAGTCAACCCAATCACAGTTGGCAACTTTGCTTTCCTCTTTAATTGCACGCCGGTGGGTCGGACTTCAGACTCTATGATGGTTCCGACTTAAAGACTTATCTATTGATGAGATGGTAGGGGCCTGATGCTTTGGCTGTTTGTCGGGCCCACCGGGGTTTACCTGTTGGATTTCTTTTGCTCCGGTATTCAGTTTAATTTACTGTTGAGTCCTTATCCTTGCTTTATCTCCTTGTTATATCTTGATTTATATGTTTTAGGAGATGATGCATTGATAAGTTAGGGGTCTTTCATGCAAACCAAATATCTATGTGTCTTGATCCACATCTGAATTAAGGGTGAGGTTGGCGCCGTTAAACCGGTTTAAGCCCCCCCCAGTAAAATATTTTACTGACCGTTCCAAGGCGGTACTTCTTTTGTGGATCTTTTATGTTTTTGTTCTGTCTTGTGTTTGCTATGTTTTGTGCGCGTCTGTTTATATGTGCTTCGTGGTCACCTGCTGGGAAAGGGCTGACCTCTTGGCTTACGTTTGTGGTGTCTTCTGTGAGTTTGTCACTTTCCCATTGGTATCCTGGGTCAGGTGTGGTACTTGATTGTATCGATTCCTGATCTTTGCAACCTTACTTACTTTGAAATCTTTTGGTAATATATGGTTATGAAATCTTATAATTTAAAGGAGTCTAAATATCTGTTATCAATTTAAACCAGCACAAGTGGACAACTTTTGATAAAGAGTGGAAACCTATCTTCCTCTCTAAAAATTCTGCTTATCTTTGTTTCCAAGGTAAGAGCTATTTTTAGCAAGGAATTTTGGGTCTGAGATTAATTATGTAAACTTCAGAAACTTTTTACCACCAGAATTATGGACACTTATGAATTGTTGAGAAATGCTTAGTTTTAGCTTTAGATCCCCAAAAATATTAAGTTTTAGAAAATATTTTGACGAGCCTGAGCCATATTTGGCAATGGAAAGTGATACTTCTGGGATTATACACTATTTCCTGGGTAGAGCAGATAGTTTGGTACTCTGCCAGGTAGAAGGTTCTATTATTAACCAATCAAAAGGCCAGGATAAGATCAGGTGATCTAGTTACTGAGAATGTGTATTCATTATTAGGAGAGGCACCTGAGCTGCCCAGTATTCGGCAGGAGATCAGCACAGAGCAAACATATATGAAAGGTATCTGATAAGAATTAATTAATTAATTAGTCCAAGGCATTCCTTGCGTTAAGGGGGGGGGGGGGGGTAGAATACACTTTTCAGTGGGGATTAAAGCAAAACAATATTTGGTATCTTTATTGAGGAGACTTTCTCACTGTTGGAATTATTAAAATTAATTCTTTTCTCACATATTGTGTAAATTGCATGTTGGTCATTGTTTCAGTCCACACTTTTAATGTCTGAGGTTTTGGGAAGGTTTTTCCTAGAACTTGTTAAAGGAAGGTTTCCTTTATCTGCATCCTTAATTAAGAGTGTGTACTAGGAATAATTACTGATAAATGTTGATTTTGCTGCTTAGAAAATAAGAACAATAGTTCATATTTCTTCCACCTTCATGGAGGGGTGAATCTCCTATGGCAGGTTTTGCCTATTGTGTGTGAAGTTAGCTGAACTTTTTCAACAAACAGAAGTTCATATATTGTGAGAGGCAGATTATTAACTCTTTAATTGGGATCATCTTTTTGATTACTAGTGTTCAAATTACATACCGTCTGCTATGAGGGAGTGAGTTTTATTCCCAAGGCAAGTTTGCCTAGATGCGTTATGTATTTTGAGCATATCTAAAATGTTAGTCGCTTAATTGTGGGACGAAAGAGTGAAAAGTGTACTGTCGGTCCTGATCTGGATCCAAACTGAGGTATATAAAATAATTCCGTCCAAAACAAGTTCAGATAGTTTCCCATCTGTTATGAGGGAGTAAGTTCTATTCCCATAGCAGGTTTGCTTAGATGGAGTAAATGTTCTGAACCACTTATTAATATCTATAGTCAGATACCTACAATACAAGCAAAAGAAATGAGGACCATAGCTTTCTTTCTGTCTATTTCTTAGTGCCCATTTGACCTGATTTATCCATAGCTGACATTGGTTAATATCCACTCACATACATGTACCTACATTTATTGTCTTGTTTGTAAATATACATGCACTAGAGTTAGATAAATCTCTCAACTCAAATTGATTTTGTTATCATTTCTTAAGCCAAAATCCCACTTGTAAAAATTAGACAACTTATCTGGGTGTGCAGTGAACAACCAGTGGTGTCGGCATCCTGACCAGACAAAATTAGATTGTCTGACTGATTAAGGTGATTGTTTAAAAAAAAGTTCTCAAGTGTAGTACAACGCCCGTCAATTATATGACAAATTTTTGGTGTCAGAAGTGGGATCTTGGTTTTTTATTTTCCAGTCCTAATTGTACTAGTAGTGAGCCCATAGGTCCTCTTTCTTTCTTTCTTGCTTTCAAGATGTCCTGCTGAAGTGGTTATGAAATTGATGCATTGTGGCCTTTCATTTTTAATGGAGTGATACTGTGCATTAATTTCTGATCTTTGCATTTGTCTGTACTGTGTTCACACCATATTTGGGCCTTCCCACAAGTTTGGTTTATATTAGGGAAGATAAACAAAATCATTTATTAGTGAACACAATTGGTCGACAATTTAGAACTTGAAATAAAATTCAAAATCATAAGAATATATGCATTTGAATGAAAAGATAGCGCATAATTTGTTATTAATTCTTGTGAGCATTTTATGTTTTGATTAGTTAAAAGTTCTTAAGGGATCAAACCTTGCGTTGAAATAGGTTCGTTGTAACCTGTGGTCAGTCTGACCAATTCAACACATATGGTTTTTTAAGAAATAACATAAAGCTCTAGCTCTAAACATCTGTCCGGTCTGTGAGAATATTAGCAATTGTTAGGGTTCGTCTGAATCCAGGACAGGATTTGTCCAGCCTAATATTCTTAGTACAAGAGTGTTTCTCTTGTCATTATCTGTGGTCCGTGGAGGTAATAGTGGTAGGGTTCGTGTAATCCAGGCTTGTTTAGCCACCCACGGTGTAACTCATCTCCTTGCATATTCAAGCATAGTTATCATAAATAATACTTATAGTACTATCTTAAAAAACAACACGTTTCCAAGTTTGAACCAACTACACTTGAGATTACCAGAATGGATCTGCGTTCAAGAACACTACCTATGTGGCGAGAAGATGATGAAGATAGTCGAGAGACTGAAGCACATAGACATAGTGAAGAAAATAGCTTCAATGAATCTTTAGCTTTTCAACGGGATGGGGCTGAAACAACTGTACAGTTTAACCCTGTTGAAGAGATCAGACCTTCTTTTGATTTCTTAGATGTAGGAAGAGATAGTTCTCCCCCACAAGGAATGGGCACACCACCTATGAGGCATTATGGAGAAGAGAGAGACTTCGAGACCTCATTGAGGGGATATATGCAAAGAGAAGAAGGGACTTCGAGGTTAACCAATTACAGAGAAGAAACATACAGAAAATCAACTGAAGAAGATGATGACCTTTTTGAAAAGAGTAGAGGAAATCCTTTTCATCCACCTATTGTCAATTATAATGCAGAGGGACGAGATTATTTCCCTGGCCGTGAAAGAACCTTCAGTCCTGATCAACAGCAAAGAGAATTGCAGAATAAGTTTATTACTCCAGTTAGGGGGACGAAACCAGATGTTCGGCCGTTGAACAGAGGAATGTTAAAAGCTGAGAGGAGTTCGACCTGGTATCCGAATGTGCATGCTGGCTTTCGTGATGATGGTGGTTTTCAGCGCCAACATAGAGATGAGGGCAATGGTGAACACTATACAACAGTATTTCCTTCCCAGCGTCACAGGAATGAGCCTCTGCGTCATGGTCATTGGCCTTTTGATCCCAATAGGATAAGAGCGTTGGAAGAAAATTTTGAGCCAAGGCCATTCTTCCCCAGCTTTTCAGGGAAACAAGAGGAGTGGGAATCATTTTGGCTGAAGTTTGAGTTGTTATCTAACAGATACAGATGGTCACCTCAAAAGCAGAGAGAGCAGCTACTTTTGAGCCTAAAGGACGAGGCATTAAACTTTGCTGCCAACTTAACTCCTGACATAAGAAATAACTATTTCATGTTCATCCAAGCATTAAAAGAAAGATTTGCACACACAACTCCAGCAGAGACAGTTAGGGCAAGCCTAAATAACATAAAGAAGAGTCCTAAAGAGAGCATTCAGGAATACGCTTCAAGAGTTCGAACATTAATGGCAAAGGGGTATCCAGATATAGGAAGTACAGAGACCTTCAATCAGATGACAATGCATCACTTCCTCCAAGGTCTACCAGATCAGGCTATTGCTTACGAAGTGCTTACCAAGAGACCCAGTAATTTAACAGAAGCCATTGACATGATTACTTGGCACGAGTGCTGTAAAGAATCTACTAAGAAGAAGGCAGGGCTGCGCCAAGTGAACACATATCAAGATCCATCTTATGTATACACTTACCACAGTGCTGATTGTGAGGAAAATGAGGTGAGAAGACTGAATGGAAAGAAATTCGTTACAGAGGAAAGGCTCATCCAGTTTGGCTGTGACCTCAAAATGAATATAGAAAACCTTCTCAAGAGTGACAAAACTAAGACTGATGAGCAAACAGAAAATACCTGTAGTACTGAAGAGAAACTTCCCCAGAGGTATGAGAGAAGAAATATTATATGCTATTCATGCCAGGAAGAAGGTCATATTTCAACTCGCTGTCCTTATAAGGACGACAAGACAAATCAGCGTGGTAAACAGAGACGTCCAAACCAAGAACATACAAAGAAAGACCAGTCGGAAAACTCCAAAGGGCTGAGCCAGATGGCCTTGCCTCAGCCCCTGCTGTAGCTGAACTTTTACGACAGCTAACGGAAATGGCCAGACTTAGCAGTTCTAATGGTGCAGATAAAACAAATGATTTATCTACAGGAAAAGATACGGACCCAACCATAAAATGTGAAGAAACACATTGCAATGAAACTTCGAGACAGAGCCCTTTGGTTGAAGAATCTGACCATCTGCAAATCACCATTGACAGAGTAAGGGCTGTCACTATCAAAGCTCCGCTGACAATTCAAGGGACATTTACCAAGGGAATCATAGACACCTGAGCTGAGGTCACTGTTCTTAGTGAGCGACTTTACAACCTCTTTCCAAAAGATAAGAAGCCCCCATTACAGAAAGCAAGGCGTGGTCTAGTTGTGGCTGATGCTGGGAGAGAAATGAAAACATGTGGTATTGCTGAGGTTGAATGCAGTATTGGGGATTACTCATTCATCTGGCCAGTTTATGTTGCCCCGATTCGAGATGATCTTTTATTGGGATGTGACCTTATAGATGAAATGAACATCACAGTTAATACCAAGAGAGGTATACAGATAGAAGATAAATGGATAGATTGTGAGGTGATTAGATCACATGACAGCACAGCTCAAGTGAAGGTATCTAGAGCTGTAACAGTACCAACTAATTCCGAGTTCATAATGAGGGGTCAGTGCAATTCTGCCATCACACAAGAAAACTGCACCTGTATTTTCGAGGCAACGGAAGAAGCGCAAGAGAAGTTATTAATTGCACGGAGTGCAATCCAGCCTATTTCAAACAAGATTCCAGTGAAGCTGATCAATCATCGCTCTACCCCGGTGAAGCTAAAAAAGGGTCTTGTACTGGGTACATTGCAACCAGTAGGCTCTTTAATGGAGACTGGTCAATCCATCAGTATTACAGATCATAAGGAAGGTCTATCTATTTGTAGACTCAACATGCATAACAAACACAATGAAGAAACCTCAAGTTTCAATACAAGGGAAACCTCATTAAATGTTAGGTCTAAAGAAGAAAGCTGTAGTCCAAAGAAAGAAGAAACAGAACATAATATTCCAACACATCTACAAGAACTATTCAAGACCAGTTCAGCCACTCTTGAACCTGAACAAAAGCTGAAATTGGAAGACCTACTTCTAAAATACCAGGATGCATTTGCAACGACAAAGAATGAACTTGGGAAATGTTCAGTCTTAAAGCATAAGATTGACACTGCTGAATCTGCACCAGTACGGCAGCTTTTACGGCGTACACCTCAAGGTTTCAAAGGAGAAGAGGATAAATACATCAAAGAACAACTTGCAGCTGGTTCGATCCATCCCTCTACCTCGGCCTGGAGTTTGCCGCTGGTCCTTGTTCGTAAGAAAACAGGCGATGTCAGAGTCTGTGTGGACTACAGAAAACTAAATGAAAGGACAATTAAGGATGCATACCCTCTGCCACGGATTGATATGTGTCTAGACTGATTTTCTTCAGCAAAAATTTATTCTACTATAGACCTCCAGAGTGCTTACATGCAACTAGAAGTGGCTGAAGAAGACCGACAAAAGACAGCATTCATCACAAAATATGGTTTATACGAGTACTCCGTGATTCCATATGGCCTTTGCAATGGACCAAGCACATTTCAACGCTGCATAGAACTGATATTCCGAGGCATCCAATGGGAATATCTGCTTGTATACTTGGATGACATAATTGTCATCGCCACTGATTTCGACGAACACATCCAGAGACTTGATGAAGTTTTTAGGCGAATATCCTTGGCAGGTCTAAAAATGAAACCAACAAAATGCGAGCTGTTTAAGTCGGAAGTCCTTTTTCTGGGTCATGTGGTCGGGCAGATTGGAATTCGTCCCAACCCTAAGACTATTGAGGCTGTAATGTCATGGAAAGAACCAACCAGTGTCAAGGAAATACAGCGTTTTATCGGACTCTGTTCATATTACAGACAGTACATTCAGAATTTTAGCCACATAGCTGCACCTATGCTGAAGCTCACAAAGAAGAATTCAAAATTCATCTGGAATGAATCCTGCAGATCTGCTTTTGAGACATTAAAGGAGAAGCTATGCTCAGAACCCATATTGGCATATCCAAAACAAGGTTTAGAGTACATTTTGGACTGCGATGCAAGTAATGTTGGCATAGGAGGAGTACTTTCTCAAGTACAAGACGGGAAAGAACAGGTTATTGCCTATGCTTCCAAGAGGTTGAACATACATCAAGAGAGGTACAGTGTCACAAGAAGGGAACTTCTAGCCGTAGTGACGTTCATGAATCATTTCCGTCATTATTTACTGGGACAGAAGTTCAAGTTAAGTACAGACCATGGCTCACTGAGATGGATCTTCGAGTTCAAGGACCCCCGAGGGCAAGTAGCACGCTGGCTTGAAGTGTTAGCCCAGTATGATTTTGTTATTGAACATCGAAAAGGGTCAAAACACAACAATGCAGATAGTCTATCCAGAAAAGACTTTGAAGAAGAAACATGCAAACACGATGAATCTCATTCAGAAAACTGTACAGTTTGTCAACAGACTTCACAGGAATGGGTAGACTTCACAGAAGAAGTGGATAATGTGGTCGACCTGGGAGTTAAAGTATCTTATCTTAAGGCTGAGGTACCTAGTGAGGAGAAAGTCTGCCTCAGAGCATTTACTCGGGCTCAAGCAAAAGCTTTAACAGGTTCTGAAACAACAGGTACAGAGCATGGGCATACACAATCAACCCCAAACATCACTTCAGAGACCATGTTTTTACCTAGATATTCTCTTGAGGAGATCCAGCGATTACAGCGGGAAGATATTGATCTTTGTGTGATCCATGAATGGATGGATACCCAAAAAATGCCATGCAGGGATGAAGTTGCAGCGATGAGCCCTGCTGTACGGAAATATTGGCTTAATGCCGAAAATATTGTCAGACGCCGTGGAATCTTATATCAGAAAAGATGGACTTATAAGCCAAGGAAGTACCAAACATTACAGTTGTTGGTACCAAGGCTACTGAGAAAAGAAATAATAAGAAATAACCATGACACCTTATTGGCTGGACATTTTGGGGTAAACAAAACCGCAAAGCGAATCAAGCAGAAATTCTACTGGTATAGAATGGATGAAGATATACGTTTACACATAAGGATGTGCCATCAATGTAACAGACATAAAGATCCGGTCAACAAACCGAAAGCAAAGATGAGAAATTATACCGCTGGTTACCCTATGGACCGGATAGGTATTGATGTAATGGGCCTGTTACCATTGTCAAAAGAGAAAAACAAGTATATACTTGTAATAGGGGATTATTTTACCCGCTGGATGGAGGCGTACCCACTGCCATCACAACAGGCTGAACCAGTGGCACAGAAAGTTGTAATGGAGTTTTTCTCTCGGTTTGGTACCAGTCTGGAGATGCATTCTGACCAAGGTCGCAACTTCGAGAGTCAATTATTTAAAGAAGTTTTGAAGCTACTGCAGATTAAGAAGACGAGGACAACAGCTTATAGGCCTAGCTCAAACGGTCTAATCGAAAGATTTAATGGTACCCTCGGACGCATGATTAAGAAGTTTGTCAGTCAGCACAAACAGGACTGGGATCAGCATTTGCAGTTGTTGGTGGCAGCATGCCGAGCAAGTCCTCATCCTGCCACAGGGTTCAGTCCGAATTATTTGATGTTTGGCAGAGAAGTCAACCTGCCCAGTGACATACTGTTTCCATTTCCGCAGACTGAAGTTGCTCCTGATCTACCAGAGTATGTTTTAGAGCTCAGAGAAAGAATGGAAGAGTGCTACAACATAGTGAGACAAAACTTAAAAGCTGCCGCCGAAAGACAGAGTCGACAGCACGATACTAGAATTGTGGAAAACCAATATAAAGTTGGTGATATCGTTTATTTGAAACTAGGAGCTTTCAAGAAGCTTGATGGGAAGTACTATGGACCTTATGTGGTTACAAAACTATGCAGTCCGTGCATATATGAGATCAAGGGAAAGACATCCTTATATGTAGTTCATCATGACAGACTGAAGAGATACGAGAGTGAAAGAGTACCAAGATGGATCACAAAGATGCTGAAACAACTTTAAGATAGAACTTTTTTGTCATTTTGATGTAAAACCAATGCCAGTTGGAAATCCCCTCTAAAATGTAAATGCTAAAATTTTGAACCTTCATATCATTTCAGATGACAGGCCAGAAGAACTACATTTGTCTTGTCTGCCATATTGTTGGCCTCTTGGACAACATTTACAAACATGTGTTCGAGGAACACATTAAGAAATGGGCCCCACTACAGTGTTCCTGTGGGTTCGTGAGGGGGACTGAAAAGGGACTCCGCAGACATCAACGTAATGCGGGGTGCCATGGACCGCTCCTGAGGGAGCTGCCTGGGGTAAAGCTTGAGGAGTACCTAAGAAAGGCCACGCAGGCAGAATGTGCGAGGGCCTGGAGGGAAGCACCGGAAAGACAGGGAGTTGCTCAGCAGAATGAAGCAACTGTTACGAATGAGGCAGCGGAGAGAAATGATTCTGAACAACTTGACTTCAATGACTGGATGATAGTCGCAGAGGAACAGAGGCTCACTACAACCACTGCAACACAAACTGATATTGAGGAGTCCGCCCAACCAACCTCGCTGGCCGATAGTTTTCAGGAAACCTTAAAGAGACAGAACCTCCGTCTGCTGGAAGACAACAATCAGCTAGTAGCTCAGTTGGACCGCCTCAATAAACAGCTGGCTGAACAGAAACGGATAAACGAGGCTCTGTCGGCGGAGGTTTGTCAGCCAGCAATGGGAATTGCTAGCGATGCTGCTCTCCATGGGCTTGAGGATGCCTGGAGGAGAAGTGAGGAAGAGATGGCTAACCACTCAGGAGCGCCTCTTTTTCCAGAGCCGCCCAAGCGCTTGGAGAGCACCATCCATATTCCAGCAAAAACACCCGCTTACGGAGAACAGAGAAGATTTGGAAGCGGGCATGTGAGGATGCAGGAGAATCTTATAGTAAGAGACATAGATATTAGAAATTTCTTCCAGCTCAGGAATCTTTCTTTATGTATTCAAAACTAAATTCAATTATAATAAACTAAAATTCAGATTCCTGAAGTTTTGGCATTTCATCTCATCAATCACATTTGGGTTATTATTTTCTAAACATTAAAGTTGTTGAATATGTATATGGTAAGAAAACAAAACAAAAATCAGTCATCTTCACTGCCAGATTCCTGATCTTCAACCTCTTCCTTCAGTCAGTCATAAAAAGTTGTTGTGAGTAGCATAAATTTCATGTTATCAATTTTTGCACTTATTTTTGGCATATTTTATAGTGGACTAATAAAAAAAAAGTTAAGTTGTTGATGAAAAGTTATGTCCGAAATTATTGGGATTTAAATCCAGCATTTTGTTTTTCCTCATTCTCATGAAGTTATTTGAGGTTATTTTTCACAAAGCAATTGTGAAATTACAACATTTCATTTTTGTTGCTGTTTTTATTTTTTATAAAGCTTTGCGTCTGCTGATACGGTATAAAGCAGATGCTGAGTCTCAGTTTGCTGAGTAATTTTGTAAAGTAGCAGCTCCAAGCTTTGAAATATTTTTGGAGATTGTGCATGTAGCACGTCTTGTTTCATAATCATTTTTTGTACCAAATAATGCTACAATTTAAGTTACATTTTGAGCCTATGTGCAAATACGATAAGTTTCTGCATTAAGTATTCAATGTATCTCCAGCTTTTGAATTTTCAAAGAAGGGAACATTGCATAATTTTAATTAGAAAAGATGTTGTGTTGATGAAAGGTTATGGCTTCGCGCTGTTGTGTCGGCTACTGGTGGGGATGACACATAATATTGGGTAGTTTTCTAATTTTAAGCTTTCAGTTCTGAATGAGCACTGATGGCTGATACAGAGTAGGGTAATCTCTGTGTTGACTTAAGTTCTCTTACTAAGGGTGCCCTCACCAGTTCGGCCACAACGGAGTGAAACACCTGTAACAGTATATATGTGATAGGTTAATTATCATCTAGATTTGATACTTGGAAGTACAATATTGCTCGTCTGTGCTGCATCTAGCTGATTGTTGTTGATGATGTGGTTTGCAGATTAGGGTAATCTCTGCGAGATGCATTGGCAATTGTTCACAGGGTTACGGCTGGGTTATGCACAGGTTGGTAGATGTTTGTTTAAGATTGTGAAGACATTATAGTAAATTATGAAAGATTTGTTCTATTCAGAGCCTAACCATAAATGAGATCAGATTTTGGTTTGAATTTTGCAAATTATTGGAGGACAGATTAGGATAAACTCTGTACTGAATTTGTAAAGTGTGTGGATACTCTATTAAAATGGTTTAAGGGTTTTGCTCTGAATAGTTTCTAATCAATTTCATCATTTTACGGTTTAATCATTTTGATGTAATATGGGTCAGGACACATAGAGATAAATGCCAATAGCGGATTTTATGCATAAATGGGGACCATGCATTATAACTTTGAAGTTTAAACCCATTCCACTTTACATAACATTGCCTGTTCTGTATAAAGGTTTCAGTATGAAAGCTAACATTCCTTTGGTAGCTCAAGAATTCTTGGTTCAGTCTGAGTGAGTACTTCTACGGACTTCATTGTAAGTTACAAGCATTTTTGTACTTGTAATGCAATCACAGATTCCTGAAATCAATATTACAGGACATTTTATTGTTTTTATCAGTGCCAGTATTTTGTTGATTGGTCACACATTTATTTTCATAAATTTATTGCTGATTTTTGTACTTTTTCTACATTTTTGACATATGACAATTTTTTTTAGCTGTTTTGGGACACCATAATATTGCTTGGTGATGTAAATGTCTGCATAAATGAATCGAGATTGCGGAAGGCATCTATTCACTTTACTGTTATAAGTAATTTGGACTCAGATATACTTGAAGCTGTTTTCCATTTGTGTTAAGTCTGAAAAATAAGGTTATTGGCTTATGACATTTACATGATGCAATAGTTGGTTATGGTGTTTCCAGGGTATATATTAGTTGAACATTGATGTTCCCTATCATTTGTGGTATGTTTTATGACTATGCTCAGCAAATGTGGTATTGTAGTATAGATTTCAGGGACGAAATCACGAAAAATTTTCTCCCTTAAAATTTTTCTTTTTCAAAAGAGGGTCCCGTGTTGTGGAATTCACATTTGCTGTGACTAGTCTACTATGTTGGATATTAGCGGAAAATTGATGTAGTTTTGTAAATAACTTGTTTCCTATAATTCTGACTGCAGTTAACATACATGTAAGAAATGAGCACAGAGGCTCATTTGGTAGAGTGTTGGACTGGGGATCGAAGGGTTGCTAGTTCGAGACTCACTGCTGGCTAAGTCATTGTGTTGTGTCCTTGAGCAGGATATTTTGCTGGTTCAACCCAGGTGGACGGGAAGTGGTCCTGACATGATTGTTAAATTGTTGACTTGGATGTAAAGTAACCAAACATTTAAGTTTTGGAGTATAAAAGAGTGATAATCCAATCAGTAAAGCTCATTTTACCTGGCTGGATTATTTCCCTTTGGTAAACTCATTTATGATCAGAACTTTTAAGGAAATCATAACTTTTCAGAGTTTGAAATCTTTTGGTAATATCAGGTTATGAAATCTTATAATTTTAAGGAGTCTAAATATCTGTTATCAATTTAAACCAGCACAAGTGGACAACTTTTGATAAAGAGTGGAAACCTATCTTCCTCTCTAAAAATTCTGCTTATCTTTGTTTCCAAGGTAAGAGCTATTTTTAGCAAGGAATTTTGGGTCTGAGATTAATTATGTAAACTTCAGAAACTTTTTACCACCAGAATTATGGACACTTATGAATTGTTGAGAAATGCTTAGTTTTAGCTTTAGATCCCCAAAAATATTAAGTTTTAGAAAATATTTTGATGAGCCTGAGCCATATTTGGCAATGGAAAGTGATACTTCTGGGATTATACACTATTTCCTG
Source organism: Loripinus fragilis (assembly GCA_964019695.1). Lineage (NCBI taxonomy): Eukaryota > Metazoa > Mollusca > Bivalvia > Lucinida > Lucinidae > Loripinus > Loripinus fragilis. The sequence continues at coordinate 142,365,297 of OZ026515.1, forward strand.
GGTAGAGCAGATAGTTTGGTACTCTGCCAGGTAGAAGGTTCTATTATTAACCAATCAAAAGGCCAGGATAAGATCAGGTGATCTAGTTACTGAGAATGTGTATTCATTATTAGGAGAGGCACCTGAGCTGCCCAGTATTCAGCAGGAGATCAGCACAGAGCAAACATATATGAAAGGCATCTGATAAGAATTAATTAATTAATTAGTCCAAGGCATTCCTTGCGTTTAGGGGGGGGGGGGGGGTAGAATACACTTTTCCATGGGGATTAAAGCAAAACAATATTTGGTAACTTTATTGAGGAGACTTTCTCACTGTTGGAATTATTAAAATTAATTCTTTTCTCACATATTGTGCAAATTGTATGTTGGTCATTGTTTCAGTCCACACTTTTAATGTCTGAGGTTTTGGGAAGGTTTTTCCTAGAACTTGTTAAAGGAAGGTTTCCTTTATCTGCATCCTTAATTAAGAGTGTGTACTAGGAATAATTACTGATAAATGTTGATTTTGCTGCTTAGATAATAAGAACAATAGTTCATATTTCTTCCACCTTCATGGAGGGGTGAATCTCCTATGGCAGGTTTTGCCTATTGTGTGTGAAGTTAGCTGAACTTTTTCAACAAACAGAAGTTCATATATTGTGAGAGGCAGATTATTAACTCTTTAATTGGGATCATCTTTTTGATTACTAGTGTTCAAATTACATACCGTCTGCTATGAGGGAGTGAGTTTTATTCCCAAGGCAAGTTTGCCTAGATGCGTCATGTATTTTGAGCATATCTAAAATGTTAGTCGCTTAATTGTGGGACGAAAGAGTGAAAAGTGTACTGTCGGTCCTGATCTGGATCCAAACTGAGGTATATAAAAGAATTCCGTCCAAAACAAGTTCAGATAGTTTCCCATCTGTTATGAGGGAGTAAGTTCTATTCCCATAGCAGGTTTGCTTAGATGGAGTAAATGTTCTGAACCACTTATTAATATCTATAGTCAGATACCTACAATACAAGCAAAAGAAATGAGGACCATAGCATTCTTTCTGTCTATTTCTTAGTGCCCATTTGACCTGATTTATCCATAGCTGGCATTGGTTAATATCCACTCACATACATGTACCTACATTTATTGTCTTGTTTGTAAATATACATGCACTAGAGTTAGATAAATCTCTCAACTCAAATTGATTTTGTTATCATTTCTTAAGCCAAAATCCCACTTGTAAAAATTAGAATGCTTATCTGGGTGTGCAGTGAACAACCAGTGGTGTCGGCATCCTGACCAGACAAAATTAGATTGTCTGACTGATTAAGGTGATTGTTTAAAAAAAAGTTCTCAAGTGTAGTACAACGCCCGTCAATTATATGACAGCTTTATTAAGTTGGAGCTCTGAAGGGTATATATTTGACTTACCATATTGCCAAAATAAACAGTATTGATGTTCAAAATATCGTCAAGGATGCAAGGAACAGACACGACAGAATAAAAAAGACAAACATGAAATGTAAATAATAATAAAAAAAGATCCACAAAAGAAGCACTGCCTTAAAACGGTCATTAAAATACTGAAGGGCTTAGACATGTTTATCAGCACAAACCTCATCCTTATTTCTGATGTAGATCAAGATACATACATGTTTGATTCGCATGAAAAATCCCAACAGTATCGATGCATCATCTAGGTCCTAGCACATACAAATCAAGATAAAAAATGGAGATAAAACCAAGATAAGGATTCAACTGTACATAAATCTGAATACCAGAGCAAATTAAATCCAACAGGGCCTGAAAAAAGACACAACATCAGGCCCCAACCGCCTCAAGTCGCAAGAAAAATTCATTAGTGTTAACAAATGCTTACTATCGTATAATATGAGCTAAGAACTGAAGAGCATTAAAATTAGATATGACAACTCACATGTTTGTTTTATTACAGTTTCTAATATGATTTAAAAATACTCCTCAAAATAATTAAAGCTCAAACAATTAAATTCTGCGACATATGGTACAAATCTTCCTACTGTTTATGACCATAAATCTAGAATCAATGCTATTGATTGCCATGCCTTATTCTGCCATAACTGTGACTCAAACCCATATACCCAAAAACACACTTTCAAAAGGCAGTGGGTGAGGTAAAAAATATTCGGCGGTGGTTTGAGCAGATTGAAAGTGACATCAAATTAAACTTTGTTTTTTAACAGTTCAGCTTACATGCAACATATTTCTTTATACGGTTTCATTTGACTTTCTTCTGATTCCCATTTGTATTGTGGCTGTTTTGTAATCGTTATCTGTGCTGTTTTCTATCCTTGTCATATACTATACAAATGAAATAACATTGTTTTACCTCTGACAATAGTGCTTTGGCATTGTTCTGTTTTCTGAAAGCAATGCTTGTACTGTGCCATCCAGTATCAAATTTTCAATCGTCATTCTATGCTTTTGAGTGTCAGAAAGATGTACAAACATTGTCACCGATCAACGCTTAAGCAAATGGTCTGAACCCATACGCTGGTCATTACTTCAAGGCCAAAACGGGCAATTGCAACTAGTCCTTTAACTTAAGATTTTCTATCTTCTATCTGAGATAAATTTTACAAGTTGAGAGGAAAAACGGATGATAAAAATATATAAAACTAGTCATATCATTTATAATAAAATATTAATTTAAAACTAGTGGCTAGTTTAGATATGCACCATAATATATTCCGTGAGTAAAGAAATCATGGGTTGATTACATGTATCTGTTACCATGTGACCATTTTAAAATTATTTAGTGTTTGTCTCTTAAAGAAATATACATTGCTATGAGAATACGTTATGTAATGTGTGATAAACATTGTTTCATACACGAGGTTATCCAAATTTAAAAAGATCAGAACGGGACATGATTTGTGGAACGGATGGACATGACACTCTAGAATAGATGGGCATGGCACTCTAGAATAACTAAATACGACGGATAACTGAACAACTATACAACAACTATACATATAGGTACATTGAAATGAAAGAACGACAACTGATTTTGTTAGCATTTCTTAGGAACGAAGTTTATTCCATGTACCGAGGAGCTAGCTGTGAGACAAGCTTCGCCTCCCTGCGTGCCAAGATTTCACTAAAGAAAGACATGGTATTCACGTTTATTGCGTTGCTATATAAAGGTTAATTGCTGTTCTGGATGTTAAAACATTAGAAATAAATTGAGCCACGACGCGAAAAGTTCTTCTAAAGCGACAATTATATACGGCTACATAAACTGGCTAGAATACTTGATAAAGCATGTATAACTAGAACATTTCACAAACAGAGAATCGAAAACGCACATGTCAGACGACGGGGATTTACATACACGGCTACCCATGGTTGTTGGCCTGCAATAGAAACCGTTTTCTCATGCCATGGATCATACACAGACACACGTCATGTGTGCATGTTTTTAAGTACTTAGTACACCGTACTAACAGCTCTTTATATAATGACTTCCAAGGCGTTTGTCTCAAAGCTTTCAAAAAAGCATGTGTACAATTATAAAGAAATGGCTCTGTTTAATATCCCATAAAAGTTATAGCACGAATCAAGCTTGTGTTTGTTTTATAACATCAACATGTGATGGGCGTGTCAGATTTTCTAATAAACTGTTAACCTTTCTACAATATAGGTGCCCCAGCAGAGCGATAAAATCCACTGTTATATACAACCTAGTAATTCGTTTCCTAGCAAATACATCATAAATCCCTGGAGTCTGTGGCATTTGCAATATCAAGTGCATCAGAATCGCTTTATTCCAATTCATTGTAAACACCTTAACATTCTAGACATGAATTGTCGTTCAATAAAGGACAGCATACACGACCTCCACCAGGTTTTTGATCAAACTAAGCCTGATATCATAGCGTGCATCGAGTCCTGGCTAAAACTAGAAATCAGCTCATCGTAAATATTCCCAGATAGCCTCGCCTACACTAACATTCGTGACGACAGTTTGACTGGCTAAGGTAGTGGTGTCCTTCTGGCCGAATCCAAACGTTAAACGTGTGAAGAATAACCTGATCTTAGTTCTGACTGTAATGCTATCTAGGCAAATATAACTATTGAAGGAGTACAGTTCATCATCGTGTCTTCATTTTACAAATCCCATGAAATTGAAGAAGAGAATCTCTCTAGAAATTAGATGCATATCAAATAGATCCCATAATACAGAATGATACGGATATAAAGTGATTTCAACATGCCTGATATAAATTGGTCAAATAAAAGCATTAAACATACCTTTGCATTCAAATGTCTTTATGATACATGTAACTTCATGTAAAACCTCACAAATTTTAGCTTGGAGCAAATGGATACAATTGCAACCCGAGGAGATATTTTTTGAATCTCTTTTTGAAAAACCAGGCTAGAAAGATACATGCCACGTAAATCCAAACAGTTAAAAATTCAAAAGGACAACAAAATTACGATAAATCAAAAGTAAACTATCTAAATCTAAATACTCCATCCAAATTGAAATTAGGACGTTGTGTTGGGAATATCTTGAATCTGTTATATTCAAAAGTGATGAAGATAAGTGCATAAAAAGTACTTTATATATATATTTGGTATGCATTACTTTGTGTCTTTCTAGTTTTGCAGTCATCTTGACAAGGAAAAGAGAGCTGGTTTCTTTGCTTTTATTGTCTTTTTGATGTATTGTCGCTGTAAATGTTCTATGGATCTTCCTCACGGTGTCGTTGGTTGGTCTGCAGTTTGTGATTGTGGTATTTCCTTATCATACTCACTTACCTTTTTAGATACATAATTGTTTATCAAACATAAACAGATAAAGGCACTGAAAACACTGGCATATCACTACGGCCATCAACATGAAAATCTTTGCAGAACTGGAACTTTTGTGCCAAAGATATAATCCGAAAATATTAAGCAACTGCCAGATATTTCAGTAACCACTAAAGGCATGGAAATATTCTTAAAACATTAATCCCAACAACGCCTCTGGTGGTAATGAAAACTTCCGTAGGCTTTTGAAGTAAATGCACCACAGAATTGCACCTATCTTTACAAAATATTCAGAATTTCTCCCCACTAAGGCGTTGTACCTGATGTTTGGAAATCTGTTCTTGTTCTAATTGTCCTGTATATCAAAATGCCTTAAAGGTAAAACCAGCAACTACAGACCTGCATAGCTTCCAAATTAATGGAACATATCTGAGTGACAAATATCATGACTTATTTTGATTATAGCAACCTTCTTAGTCCCTTCCAATATGGTTTTCATTCCACATTTGTTTGACTCAACTAATAATGGATTTAAGCAAAGCTTTTGACAAAGTAAATCACAATTGATTAGTCTACAAACTTTTTGACTTTTTGTTTATTGTTACTCCCATTGTGGGAGCCTGTAACTGTTCTATGTTTTGTTGTACGTTACTTTATGTGCATTCTAGTATTGCAATCATCTTGATGGGGAAGAGGGAGCTGGTTGCTTTGCATGATTTGTCTTCCTGGTATCTCGTGATGGTTGAGCGGCTCTTCCTCGTGGTGCTATGGGGTCGTCTGCGGTTTGTGATTTTGGTATTTCCTGTCTTCCTGGTGTCTCGTGATGGTTGAGCGGCTCTTCCTCGCGGTGCTATGGGTTTGTCTGCGGTTTGTGATTGAGGTATTTCCTGATCATACTCACTTATTATTTATTTTAAATGGGTGTTAATCAAAAGGCAACTTCCTGGGTCAAACTATTCTTCCGAAACAGAAATCAATCTGTATTTATTGAACAGAAACCTTCCCCATCAATATCTGTCTTGCCAAGTGTTCACAAGCATCTGTATTGGGGGCCCACTTATTCCTTGCTTATATAAATGACCTGCTTGAGCCCCGTAAATGCAGATCTGGATTATTTGCAGATAATGCATAAGTCTATCTTATAATAAATACTCCATCTGACCATGACACTTTACAGTCTGATTTGCATAAACCTGAAGAACAGGAAGCAAACTGGACAATGGAATTCAACCCTGATTAATGTGAAGTAATAAGAGTATGTAAAAAGAAAAACATCCTGTATGGATACAAACTTCATAATATTGAATTTAAGTCTGCCAAAACAATCACAATCAGTAAAGATATAAATTAGCGGATATATAGGTGCGTATATATGGTAAAAAATGCACCAATCCATCTATAGGGATTTTATATCTAAAATCGGGCTTCTATTGCCACTTTCATGTTGGTTTCTCGTTATGAGAAAATATTGTGCATTTGTCAAATATATCAGTATGTTTATTTCATGTTACGTATATTGTACAGATTTATTTCTGGATGAAGAGTAAATAACAAAAATAAAAAGATATAATTAGAAGTCTCATATTGAAAACGTATCATCTAACTCCTCTTACACCCTAAAATTTATAAAAATAAATGTTCAAACTAAAATTCAAAATATAACAGAACCATCGCCTTAGAACAGACAGCAGCCTAAGCCACTAGGGGCTTAAATGCATTTTACTGGTACGAAATCTCCGTCCTAGATTCTGTTGTTGTTGAAGCACAAAATGTTAAGTTCGCATGGACGCTTCCTAACTATTGCAATGTATCATCATGAGAAACAATCTGATAAAAATAACACACAATGATGGAACAAGGAAAATGGCTCACGACTCATAGAAAGTCAGAGCAAAAGAAAACCTTAAGCTTGGCCACGGTGGGCCCAGCTACAGTCAAGCATCAGGCACCAACCCATCGATTAAAGCCTTACGTCAGAGCGGCCATTGAGTCTGAGGCCTGACCCACCGTCGTGCAATTAAAGAGGAAACCATAGCTATAAACTGTGATTGGTTTTACAACCAGGCATGCAGACTGTCGCATGATATCCAAGTTATATCCATTTTTTTATGATGTTTGATAACCAAATACTCTTAAAATCTGTCTAAGGGCTCGTAACGCGAACTACTTATTTATGTTTTACACTGATGTTGTTCGTATTTGGCACATTGGTTGCTCACTAAGTGTAGATGACAGCAAAGGTTGCGGTTGCTGATGTGACCTTACAGGTCAAATATTCTTGCAATCGTTCATTGACTCAAAACATGATCCCCTTTCATTGTTTGAAGTGTGTTCATATTTGGCACAATGGAAGCCTATCTTATGTAGATTGACATTGTTTCGGATCTCTGATATGACATTGGAGTAAAGGTCAATTATACTTAAAATCTTTGACAGAGGTGATTCGCACTCTGTACAACGACATCCCATTGCCAGCAGATGATAGATAATCACGGATTAGAACCAAAGGTCAATGTCAAATATTCATAGAATTAGACTGTATGCATTGTAATGCCAGCGCCTATAACATTATTTGATGGAGGATAATCATATTTGACACAACGCTTGCCTGAGGTTAGAATGATGTATTCCATTTAAGTCATTTGAGTCTAAGGTCAAGGTAAAAGAATTGATATTATTGTTGGATGGCGTGTAACGATAACATATCTAACGCCTTTTTATGGTCGCTGATCATATTTTGTACATTGATTGCCTAAGGTATCAACGATGGTTTTGGGCTGCTGATATGGCTTTATAGATCAAGGTCAAAATACTTAAATCTTTCTATATGGCTTGTAACACCAGCAACTTTTAGATATAAGTCTATACGTAGGATATTGATTGACAACACGGATTTTAGATTGCTGGTATGACGTTAGAGACAAAGTTTAAGGTAAAAATGCACTATGTGGTAATAAATATAAGCGCGGATATTTGCGATGGGTCCGCTCGTCCACTGACCCCATTCTTGTCTGTATTCTTGCTTACATGTGTTTGAGCCGCGACATGTGATTCCCATCATTGTGGCACTTTGACATGAATAGACTCAGACGAGCCTGTGTAGCCTCCTGGTAAGCTTACACACTTCAAATAATGTTCGGTCAGTAGCTCAACACTCATAGAATATTCAAGAGACTAGCAAAGACTATGATCAGACTGCGCAGGCTTATCTGCGGCTTGCTGGTCGCACATACCACATTGTTTTCTAATGTCCCTTCCTCGCGTATCATGGGTTGGTATCTGATCTGTGATTGTGGCATGTCCAGACCGTTATATTATTATTATTATTATTACTCATTTATATTATGCCATGAATAATCTGAAGAAAAAACACACCATTACCCAGACCTCTCAGAAATAAAAAATAACCTAAATAATTAGAAGACAGCAGATTCGCTTTTATTGACCTCTCATCATGAGAACCCTCACGCCCCCTCGCCCCGGCATATGCGGCATTTGGATTCCATAAACCGTTATGTGCGTGTTTGCAGCTTCCAGAAAATGGCAAGCCAAATGTAAGAATGCAGGCAGCAAAATGACAAATGAAGGGCAGATAAAACATGATTAAAGTTATGCTTTTCATTACTATTAATATTATGTATGGGCATTTAGTTATTTATGAACCTTTCCTTATCTTATAAAATCTCCCTTTGCACCTGCCTTGCGTTACCTAAATGAACTGCTCGCTTGTTTTACTGAAAAGGGGTTCTGTGAAGGGCGAACCGACATAATAATATACGAGTACTTGTAGATGTTGATTTCCATCTCCGTTCCGAGTATGAGTCCTGTTGTACCATACCCATACCACAAAGAAAAACATAGTAGTGAATAACACTATGGCATCAGACCTACACCTCAAATATTGTATATTTAAAACAAATCATTTAAGTTAATATTTCCATGAGAGGATTCCTACCCTATCGGAATATCAGATTTGTAGGATGGCGAACCTTCGTCCCCACACACAAATTTAAAGTTTATTCGTGTGTATCTAACAAGTTATCGCAATATAGAGTGTCCATTGCATTTGTTTAACGGTTACTAAGAAAACAATAAGATATTATGTGACACATTAAAACCACTTGAAATGCACGGGCAAGTCCAGAAAGGCACACAACAAATGCGGCATTTCATCAGAGTTTGTAATGTTTGTAATCATAAAAAGCGACATTCAGCAATTAAAACAATTAGTGAACGATCAGCATCACCTTATAATGAAATATAGATCATTACAGCACATAAAAACATTAGAATGTAAGCTCTTAGTTGCCATAAAAAAGCCGATGAATGAGGGCATAATCAATTTCAAGATATAGTGTGTGTATCCCAGAAAGGCCTCTATCACTTGCAACATTGTGGTATAATAAACATCATGATAAAAATAACGAAAAATGAAATCCACGAGATGACTCGCGTTTGCACCAAAGTACCCGTATTAACTCCTCACTAGTAATTAATGGGTATATAAACTCGCAATCAACCTGTCGAGAATATTAAAATAAGTTGAAATAGAAGTAATAAAATTTTCTTCTTTATGACACTAACTGAAACGTGTCATTGCAATAACTTTTTCTGTCCACCTGGATACACTGGTACCCTGGTCTACAGAGAAGTGCTTGAGAAAATAGGAGTACAAGAATATGCAGCATGCCAATGAATCAGGGTCCAAAATTACAGCGACTCCTAGGAATATAAGTACAACCGTAATTAATATTGATATTTTAGGATACGAAAAATAACGTTTCAAACCTCTAACATGTTAACTTGTTTCATTGTTCTAGAGATCACAGTGATATATCTGACCATATGTACTGCACCGAGCCTGGCAATTAATTAAACATTTAAAATATCATCTTGAAATATCAATACTTAACTTAAGGTAGTCCTACTATACTTAACGCTAAGGAGGCATTGTAATTTGGGGCCCTGTTCCCTGTATGTTGTTGGCTCCTATTGCTAATACATGTGCTTTAATAAAGTATAACCATTAAAAAATCACAATCGTCCCAGTAAACATACAGTCGAGGGTCACTTTCTGGACGCCATCGAAGCACTATTTAAATGGCATTTTGCTTGCGTCCAAACTCTGTGCTGACTGGGATGGCGTCCATTCAACAACAAAGTAAGTAAGGGTGCAAAGATCAGGAATCGATACAATCAAGTACCACACCTGACCCAGGATACCAATGGGAAAGTGAAACATTCATAGTTACGAGGGTCAGTCAAAAATAACTGAGAGTTGATTCATATCTCTTACGTAGGCTAACGTACAATAGTAAAATTTGGCACATGCATGCAATGAACTGTCCTGTGTCAGAATATGCAATATATAAGACCATGCAAAGTATAGATTGTTGTTGCTTAGCAACCGAAGAATTTGAAATAACGTCATGCGTTCACGCTGGAATATAGCATTGCCATGGAAACACTACACAAACTTTAAGTAACACCAACTTGTGCATTTGTTGCAAATACAGTATGTGAATGTATTTGGTGAAATGCAACAACTGACATTGAGATGTTGCAATTTAATTACATAAATAAGAGGAAAATAAACTAAATTTTCTGAAAATTTCACTCAAAATATGCCCCACCCACCAGTTACAGTTCATTTTAGAGCAATATTATCAACTAAGTATCATATCATATGACCATTTCATTGTATTTAGTAATTGGTTTTGACATCTGAATGCATATTTTGAATATTCCCAGGAATAAACGGTTGCCATAACAACAAAATCTGGTCTTTTAGTTGAAATTGTAATTTCCATCGATTTTGGTTGCTAGGCAACGAACATTACATGTATTGTATTTACTATCTATTACACTTCTTCAAAACATTGCAAACACATTGTTTGAGACAAATGGAGAGATAAAAGGTCCGTTATTATACTGTTTTAGATTTGAAATGATTTTAAATTCATGGCTGCTTAGTCAGAAGTGTCGTCAGCGCAAAAGCACATCGCTGAGAGACGGTCTTCGGTTGCCTAGCAACAGCGCATTGAAGATGATAAGCCGCCAACTTCTATATGTAATGAAGCCCGAAGGTTCATTCTATATGTATAGTAAGTTTCAGACAAAACTGCCAATCCAGTAAAAAGATATTAACCAACTCTCAGTTATTTTAACTGACCCTCGTATATAGTCAATGTATTGTATTCACACGTTCTCAAATTTTTGGCTACAGGCCTTCTTCAAGATATTAGAAACAATTTTCACAGCTAAGTATCATCTGTAATATCCTTTAATATACATGTAATATTACTAGTACCAGTCAACGTCGTCACGTTACGCTAATAACGTCAGTTGCTAAGTCACTTCATTAAATACTCTTCCACCATATTTACTGTTCTATTAAATACAATAACCAAGATGACTAAAGCTATTTCATTGGCAACGAGGAGAAAAGGAAAACTGATGAGAAGAAATAAGAGAAGATAGATTCTAGAATAAAAGAAAAAAAGATATTTAAGAAAGCTTTTTAGATGAAGAAAAGACAAGGAAAACATTTTGAGACGTTTTAGAGAAGAACAAAGAGATTAGATAAGTAGAACTTTTGTTTAATCATTTGTTAGAATAATACCATACTTTAGAGGTAAATGACAAGATACGGACTAGACATGGCAGAAGGTACTGTAACAGTAATTTCTGAGGGTAGAAACCTTAGAACAGTACCATTCAGACCTACAGAAGATCAACTATCAACAGGGAAACTCTGGGAGGACTGGCTGGACTCCATAGAGCGGGAATTCAGATTTTTCAGAGTAGATAATCCATTAGACAGAAAAGATGCGCTGATTATATATGGAGAATCTGAGATAGCAAGACTAGAGAAAAGCTTGCCAGATCCTGAAGGCCCTAGAAAAAAACTAGATGAGTATTAGAAATTAAGAATAAAGCTAAATGAATATTTCTTGCCAAAGAAGAACAAACATTATGCTAGATTTATATTTCTTAAGACGAGACCAGAAGTAGGAGAAGCAACAGTGGCTTATGCAACAAGATTACGAAAAAAGGCCCATGAATGCCAGTTTGGTGATACTAATGATAAAAGAATATTGGAACATCTCGTACAAACTATACAGAACCAACAATTGATACAGAAATGCAATTCTAAAAGCTGGACCTTACAACAATTTCTGAGAGAAGCAGGGCAGATTGAAGATATTTCGTAACAAGTTCATGATATGAAGGCAGATCTAGCAGATCGGGGGATAGCTAAAGTAATGTCACACAGAAGAAACCAGAACTCAAGACATCTAGAGTATCATGAATTAGTCGAAAGTGTAGAATATTGCACATACTGTGGTTTGACAAGAGCACACCCAAGAGGAAAACATTGCCCTGCATACAGAACACAATGTAATATTTGTTAGAAGTTTAATCACTATTCGTCTTTGTGCAGAGAAAACGTAACACAAGAAGCAATAAAGGGACAGAGGAGTCCAATGCCTTATAGCCAGAAGAAGAAACCCAGCATAAAAAGGGCAGAATAGGTAGATCAAAGCAGTGATGCAAGTTCTGATGAAGACTTCATAGAAAAATCTCTAATGCATATGCAAATCAAAACAGTGTCAGAATCTAATGTAGAGAAGGATAATATTTCATCAAGAGGTATACAACTATTACTTGGAAAAGTCAGCCGACTTGAGAATGAACTATGGTTAGCGAAGAACCTCATTCAGGATTTGTTAACAAGGCAGCAAGATAAAGAACACAATGATCAGAAGGCATACGAACAAACCGGATCAAGCTTAGAGAAAAATGAAAATACTATTGGGTTTTCATATAGCATGCAAAGCCATGATCAAAGAGAATCCAGGGAGCACCAAATGGATTTTACAAAGAACAGCAGAACCCTAGATCTAGAAGACTACGATGAAAAGAAGGAACAACTGCACCATGTTAAGCTGTAGTCAAGTCAAAGAAAGAAACAAAGAAAGAAGAAAGTTCTAAAGACATTTTTAAACTAACAGCTCTTTGAATTAAAACCCATAAACAGGGTTTCACCTTTTTATGAAATTTAATTTGAAAATTTAGAGAACATTGACTGATTAGACATCTTCATTTTAATTTCATAAACAGATCATTTAAGCAAGATTTTCAGTTACAGTAGTCTTGAACTCTTTCTTTAAAATAAGGGTGAAATATAATATCCTTTAATATACATGTAATATTACTAGTACCAGTCAACGTCGTCACGTTACGCTAATAATGTCAGTTGCTAAGTTACATCACTTCACTAATTACTCTTCCACCATATTTACTGTTCTATTAAATACAATAACCAAGATGACTTAGATATTTCATCATCCATTGTGACCATTATGGTATATGTTTACTGCACATTGTCAGTGGTGACGTTGCATCACTTCCTGCCAAGTTGCACTCAAATTGGCATTACGTGACGTCATTTCCCGCCAAAATAGCATATGACCTTATATGCTATTTTGGCAGGAAGAGACGTCACTGATTTCTCCAATTTCCAAGATATAGATGAATCGGTGCTGGTCTTTTCTATGTTTGCTAAATGCACATGCATGCCACGAAAAGGTAATGTATGTATGTATGTATGTATGTATGTATGTATGTATGTATGTATGTATGTATGTATGTATGTATCCCATCCTGTAAGTGTATCGTCTGAGTGTCATTATTGTCTTAAATGTTGTTTAATTGTAATACATGTACTATATGCAAGGAGACCAACTACTGTGTTTCCAGGTTTAACGTGACCCCCTTATTTGCCCATTATTCCTTATCGGTGACCTGCATTGAAAATAAATTACAGAAATGAATTTTGATATAGACAGCTTAGTTAGATATATTTTTCTCAATTATATTTGATCTTTTGTATAGGCTGGAATTAGATGGAATTATGGAGTGTTTTTGCTCCTCCACTTTGAATTAGTCCCCAAGTGTACCTTATCGATATATAAATAAACTATATCTTACAACGATCAGTGGTGTAAAATTCGTGCATTAAGCTTATATAGAGGCGAAAATGAGTATATAGCCTGTGTAAAATGACTAAGTTATTCTAAGGACCTCGGACAGTCTTAATGAAGGATTGCCCATAAAAATGACCAGAGAAAAGTTTCGAAGAAAATGATATTTTTTCTATTAAAAAGATAGTAGCTTTAACCCTCGAATAATCCACAAAAGCCGTTTTCTCATTGGACAAGTAACAATTGAAAAATATGGGTTGAAAACTCTGTTTTTGCTATTCAACATATAGAAAATAGAAAAAAGTTTTACTGAAGTGCTTTCCCCCCCGTGACCAAACTAATCCTTTTGCATACAGTTGTAGTTTTACATAACACACATCATATAAAAACGGCATGATTGGTCACGGGGGGGGGGGGGGGACGCTGTCAAAATGCTCAAAAACACTTTATGATAAAAGCTTATTAGAAACTTATTTTGTACAAACCTGTAGGTAAATATCAATTTACAATGGCATGTATCAGGGCTTTAGTTATGAGTGCGTACCATGTAATTAATTGTCTCATTTCTAAACCAAAACATATGGTGTGGGTACTCAAAAGAACCGTCATAATGAGACGATTCTTTTAAGCACCGAAATAAAGCCAAAATCTGATGTGTAAGAAAAAATTAACAATTTTACGCTCAAAAACTGTGTTTATCTAGACTATGATTTATACAGCATGCAGATATTATACGCCTCAGTGCACAAGTTAATCTTGAAACATTACAGGTAATAGCCAAAAGTCATTGACAGCACTCTTCTTTATATGAAACAATGAAATCTTCTCAACCCGAATTTTATGCAAACACATCACTTTTGTTTCAAGTTTTATGCCGCAAACATAATATTTACAGGTATTCAGGTGAATACTCGACAAAACTTTGACTTTCTGTGAAATAAAATTTGGTCACAAAATATACCCCCACCCCCTAAACCCTAAAGTCTTGGCATAATAATGCAATATTTTCAAAATATTTTTATTTTGCTGGGTGCACTAAATGTAACGGTTTGATTTAAGCACAAAAATATAGTTGTCAGTTATGCATTATCCTAGCCTAAAGGCTGTCAAAATTTGGGCAGATTGAATAGGAAACTGTCCGAGGTCCTTTACAAGGCATTTGGGCCTTAGTTTAAAATAATGGCTGTCTCCAAAAATAAGGTTTAGTTACGCGGTATGTATTTACATCCACATGCTGAACGTCGATCGTTTTAATAAAGACCAAAGCGGTTAAATAAAAGCAAAACGGGGATCACCTAAAACCTGGAATCACAGTAGTAGTCATTGGTCTGTTTGAAATCCTTGTAAAATCGATAAACGATTAAAAAATCGTTTTCTAAGATGGTGCTGCAGTATATCCAACATATTCGTTATCATTTCATATTAAAGCACATTTCTGACTTTTTCGCCCAAAAGGTAATCTCGTAATAGAACTTCTATGTATTGTGTTTTTAAACTTATAAACGACGTGTCATCACACCATGGGACATCTTCAGTTGCACACAAATGTGTGTTAATGGTGATGGATTTTAACACTCTATTCCGTATCGTTGTAAATCGATGTCCATTTCAATTGATGGCTACAGAATTTGAATAATTAGTACTTAACAATGGAAACACGAACCTTCTAGCTACACTTGATATTAGATGTTCTTAGGTGTGACAGTTCGCGATGGTTTGGTACAATGTCCATTTTAGACTAAACAAGTTACATGAAATAGAGTGATTTATGCCTATTTATTTGTGGGTATCCGAGTGGACGTATGCGCGTCAGTCACAATGAATTAATGGTGTGGCAAATCTTTTTATAACGGGATATTACTATTATAAACTGGGCTGAAAATTTAAAAGTGCCAACGCTTGTCTTTAATTTATACACTAAGTCAACATACACAAGAAAGATTTAACTCTGACATTTAATTTAGATATTAAATTATACTATCGGCGACAGAATTTAGATTTTTTTGCGAAATTTGTATTTTGTATACTGCCGATAATGAAGTGCAATATAAATGAGCCAATGTATAAGAAAATATATGTATTCTACATGTATATGTGGTTTCCAAGCAAGGTTTCTCTGAGCTACTGCACTAAAATGTGTACTTTAATAACCAGGGCCCAGAATTACAATGCCTCCTTAAAGTTAAGGAACACTCAAAGAGACTAGATCTGTAACTATGAACATTTTTCGAATTTTTTTTTTCTTTTTAAATCATTTGTAAAAATAGTATTAAGTTATGTTTTCACAATAAATATGTTCAGTACAGCTGAAAGCTGCATGGAACAGTGAATTATCTAATAAAAACAGGTGATTTTTCTCTTGTTAGGAATTATTTGGGTCCCTCCAATAATTTTAGACAGATGATTTTCAACATAAATGCTGTTGTTTTGATAGATATAATTTGTTAGAATTTAAAAAAAATGGTAAAATGTTTACCTGAATTTGAGTATTTTTTCTGAAACTTCATTTCCAAAATTAGAATATCAAAAGTTACAGACTATGCAGCTTTAAGTTAAGCATTGATATTTCAACATGCTATATTAAATGCTAAATAAATTGCCTGGATCGATGTGGTACTTGTGGTCAAAGATATCATCGTGATCTTCAGAAAAAATGAAACTATTTTGATTTTAATTAGTTTGAAACGTTATGTTTTGCATCCTGAAAAATCAATACTTAACTTAAGTCTTGCTTAACTTTAACGAGGCATTGTAATTCCGGGCCCTGGTTTATTCAAATTTGTGCCGTGTGGCTGTGGATACCGTTAGTTCTCTCAGGCATTGCTTACATTTGTATTGTTAATGCACGTTTATTCATCTTGCATACAGTGGTCTAAGGCAAGATATTTTTGATCTGTTGCCACTTGCCCTTGTTCAGTACATTTATCTGTTGTACACACATATCTCAATAATCTCTGGTCTCTCAAAGTAAGTAAGGGTGCAAAGATCAGGAATCGATACAATCAAGTACCACACCTGACCCAGGATACCAATGGGAAGGTGACAAACTCACAGTTGGACACCACAAACGAGAGCCAAGAGGTCAGCCCTTTCCCAGCAGGTGACCACAAGGCACAAGTAAACAGACGCTCACAAAGGCATAGCAAACAAAAGACAGAAAAAAACATAAAAGATCCACAAAAGAAGTACCGCCTTGGAACTAGTAAAGACTATATGTACCAGACAACGTCACAATCATTAGCAAGTTGGCCAAAAGAACATATTATGTCAAGCGAACATATCTCGTCCCCTCAACAGGATGATGGCGTAAGGTATCACAACTCGTTGTCACAGTTTCGTTTGTAACTCTAACGACTTATTGGACCGCTCTTTGCCAAAAACAAAATAAATGAATTACGTACCGGTGATGACTCAGATTACCCAGACATCAGACGAGTATTCGCTCTCTTCTTCGAGCACAGCGAACTTTCGTCACACTGAACATATTACACAGAGTGGTCTGTATCCGAAATGATTTCTATTAACTTATCTTTAATCAAAGGGAAAGCATTCAGTTTAAGTATTTAGTGTACTACAGCAAAGAGTAACTATACTATGCACAATAAGTTTAGCAATTTCTTATGTTTCGCATCTTTATTTTGCTCATCTTTGTGCAGTGCCGATCAATTTCAATTGCAATGACGAGAACAGGATCTTAGGCAAATGAAACCACGGAATTTCAGACGCCATCCTTTAAATAGGCATTTGGGGAGAGCAAGAATTGCAGAAGGGGTCAGTAAGCAAAAATCGCATCCGTTGTAAGTAATGCTAAAATGATAAGCATGTGATTTTTCGTTTGGTGGTCTTTAATCTTCCTCATGCATCATACGCCTATAAAAGCTATTGTTTTTTTACAGTTGTGATAGAGATTTCATGCTGAAAAAATCAGCTGCCATCAATGACGTCAAAACGTAGTCATCATTTGTTTAAACTTCTAATGTAAATTGGCATTTCAATTCAACAGAGTATCAGCTTACAAAGATATCATAGGCTTACAATGTCACTCATCTTATGGTTGATTAAAATCTTAAGTTACTGAAAAATGGTGCGACGCATTTGCGAGATATCGATGACGTTAAATTGTATCTTTCGGCTCGTGCACTGTAGTAGTGAAGATGTTTCATTCAACAGTATTTATCTGAATGTGTTCGAAGGCATCAAGCAGTTTTACTTGTTAATGTGGTTAAAGAAAACACGACTAGAAACACCATTTAAAGGCGATAACGTAAAAACATTAGTAAAAACGTCAAATTGTGAAAACTTGGTCCTTTATTTCTCTGAGACAGTTCAGAAAATTGCTGCATTTGCTATGCTTTTTGGGTTTTCAGTGACCAAACAATCGTTTGAAAATGGTTTCGGCTTCCCCCTATGACCAGAAATACCCACGTTACCCGCTAGTCTTAAAATTTAACGTCACTTTAGCACGGCCGCTGCGTTTGGTAATTCTGTTTTTTTTAATGGAAAATCTTGTCAGGTGATCGGCACTTGTATCTTCGTGACAGCAAATGAAACTCGAGAACTGATGTGGATGGGCTCACCCATACGAAACAATTGCTAAATTTATTGTGCATAGTATATTCCATATTGTAAAATAATCAGAGATCTTCACACCATGTTGATGTAATTTTAAAGTTGACATTTTCTCTCGATTGGTTTCAATTAATTATCATTTTCATTACTACTTTGTAATGGATGTTCCTTGAACGTAATAGATTTGAGTCTACTAAAGTGCACATGTAAACTCCGTGATACATGTATTTGTTTAATGTAAATGTTGTCACAATATGTTTTTCCCTTAGGAATGGATGATTTTGCTTTTACTGCTTTGCTGACTGTAAGGCTACATATTTGCCCTTCATGCATTGTAGAATAATTATTATATACAGGGCCGTAGCATTGTATTTGTGATTGGTGAGACCTATTACAAGGACCGAAGGTGCGAACGCGAGCGCCGTAGGCGCGAAGCTGTGCAAGGGGGGTACGGGGGCATGCTCCCCCGGAAAATTTTTGAAAAAATGGTGCAATTTGGTGAGTTTTGGCTCATTTTATGAGAGTAAATTTCTTGTTCAGAAAGCATTAATTTCAACAGAGAAAACACAAGAGTTTGAAAATGATAGTTCAAATGGACTTGTGGATAAAAATATGCACACCTATGAATGAATTCAACTGCTATATTACTTGTTTGTGGGTTTTATCTGACTCTGCCTCAGGCTGATAGTGTTGTCTATGTCAATTCTTCAACTCTCAAAACGTTTTCTAAACGAACTCTGAATTCTGTACGTTGTGGGTCGAAATAAGATACATGAGGCAATAACCTGGTCGTTTAAACCATATAAACTGGGCTACAAAGCCTGCTTCGTTACTGGCAGACAGACAACGAAATGTGAACCTTGTATTGAAATTTGATTTATTATAAAAGCTCCTATCGTTCAAATTGAAAAATTGAAACTTGAAATCTCTGACGTACAAAACATTCGGGGTTGTGAAAAGAAGGGATAAGGTGGATATTTGGTTATAGTTTTAGGGATTATTACATACTTCTAAAATAAACGACACAGTTTATGGACTCTCATTAGAATACATGTACATGCGTCGGCATTTTGTGTGTATTGGAATGAAAACAAATGAGTAGTTATGAAAAAATGTGTATTTGAATGCAATCTTGAGTTTTGTTTTACTTTCAAGCTTCCTTCTATAGCGATTTTCCATGGCTGTACATAAAGGATGTCTCGTAAAAGTTTCAAACCCTGACGTTTCACGCAACGAGTCTAAGCCTATTCGTTTTGTTATATTACAACATTGCCAAAATAATTTGGACCCTTACAATTAACATTCAACCACAGTTTACCCTATTAAAATAGGACAGCATGCCTGGTGGCACCGTTAGAGTATCTCCTGCAGTAATATGCAATCTGTACTTTGCATGCAGGAGAATCGATATTTTTTGAGAGCGTCAGATTCTTGGTCGCAAGGTCGCAGGTTCGGCATCCGTCTGGATTGCGTGTCCATGAAGTGTCTTGCTTAAGGACACGCGATCCAGACGATTATGCGACTTGCCTAGTACCAGCGGGGAGGGGGGGGTGCTTGCGTGTTAGTTGTGTAACGATGCGTGAAAAAAAAAAAAAAAAACGATGATAAAGGGTACTTTTTTCGAGCTGAACAGTGCGCAGCGCTGTCATCATTTAGGCCTATGGTAGGGAAAATGTTATTTTTGTAGGAAAACGTATGTTTCAACAAATTTTACGAAAGGCTGCAGAAGTAAGAGAGTATGCACAGTCTTTGGAAACCGCGATTCTTATATACGATATGCCGAACCCATTTCCTGATTTCTTCTTTTTGTGCACTTTTTTTGGGTAAAATATTGGTGAGACATGTCGCATCAGCAGAAATTATTGGTGCGACCATGTCGCACCAGTCGCACCTTCAGCTACGCCCATGATATATATTGACAAAAAGGAATTTGGTTGTCTCCAATGGATTACAAGACTAATCTAGTCTTGCATATTAGTTTTTCATTCTTTTTTCTCTATCTTGTTCATTGTCTTTACTCTATTGTATTTCTGATATCCTTTATGGATTGTTCTAATAAATAAATTGTATCTTGTATAAACAGAAGCAAGGAGGCATATAACATTTTGGAGGGAAGCCCTAGGCAGCATCAGTACAGGTAAAAATGGACCTTTTCAAATGTGCCCTGCACGAGACTTACAACTCAAATAAGCCTGCACATTGAGGCTGATAAGTCTTTGCAGTGACTGACCAATGCAACCTTCATTGCCATGTTTTATGATGGATTAAAACGGTTTATGCAGTACAATAATTTGACTTTGGTGTTTCGCCTGCGACCAAAAACGTTCTACATTAACGCAGCCACATCTTTATTCTGAATAATATATGGACGTTTTTTCATACTCACTTTTTTAAGATTATTTAGACCCATATATTAAGAGGAAAAAACAGTGAATTTTATTAAAGGGTTAGATAAATGCATATGGGACATTATTCAAGTGATCGGGTTATTACTTTATCGTGCATGTCAGTATTTTGATGCACGCTAAGTTTAATCAGGAAAATGCCTTTCTCGCAAAGCAAATGAGTACGACATACGAAAGTCTGCACTGACGTAAAACTTTAACCAGTTGCTTGTCTTTGGCTGAACGCCTCGTGGTTCGTCCTTATCTCTAGCTAGCTGTGAGTCGCGATCTCGTTTCTTTGTTTCACTCTCTGTGATGATATATTGCACGAGTTAGGAAGCCGCCTTGCGAGCCAAATATCTTTGTGCTTCAACAACAACTGACTCTAGGGCGAAGATTTGGTACCAGTGAAATGCATTTAGGCCCTCAGTGGCTCAAGCTGCTATCTGTTTTAAGGAGGTGGTTCTGTTGTTGTTAATTCATTGTTTATTGTCGCTCCCATTATTTGTGGGGGTTCTGTGTTTGGTCCTGTTTTGTTGGTTGTACTTGGTGTCCTTTCTAGTCCTGCTGTCATCTTGATGGGGAAGAGAGACCTTGTTGCTTCTCTGTTCTTTGGTGTCGTGGGTTGGTATGCAGTATGTGGTTGTGGTATTTCCTGGCCATACTCACTTACTTTTTTGGGCGCACATTTTAAATTGTATTATTATTTTGAAATATTAATAGCGTTTTACTTTCTCTTGGACCAGCTATTAAGGCTTATGTATTTAATGCTGTACTGACATGGATGGACGTTTTATATACCCACCTCATTCATAATTGAGCCGCGACATGTGATTTTCAACAACGTGGCATTTTGACAAGTGTAGACCAAGACGAGCTTGTGCAGCCCCCTTTTAAGCGTAGAAACTCCAAATGCTGTTCGGTCAGTAGCTTAACAGTCATAGAATATTCAAGCGACTAACAAAGGCTCTGATCAGACTGCGCGTATGCGCAGGCTGGTCTGAGGCTTTGCTGGTCGCACATACCACATTGTTGGAAACCTCATGTCGCGGCTCATATTCGGTCATCCAAAATTAGGACCGATCCATATATGTAGGCTTTTATGTCCAATAATATATACAACGTTTAAATTATTGCGTACGTCTTAATCTTTAAAAGTGCATGCAAGCAACAAACTATACATCTAACAGTGTAGGCACATTACACGATTAATGGATGGCGTGTCTTCTTTCCCTGACATTTATTCTAAGTATTCCAGAGTCTCTCAGAAGCTGCATACATTCAACTTTTAAAAAGGGAGGCGTTTCATATATTTTGACGAAAAATCAACCCCATTGCTACTTCTGCTGGCATAGAAAAGGCGCCTTTCTGGACTTGACAATATTTCTGTTTTTGTAATCAAATCTGTTTTCTTTAAGTACCTAAATACTGGTTAGCATCGCCTACATATCTCATCAAAAGTCGTGTTTAAATTGCATGACAATGTAAAAAAGATTTTTTGAACGCTGGTGTAAGTGAGAGCATGTTGGATCTGGTTCTGTGAATACTTTAAAAATGATGGTGTAATATTCTTTTAGATCTTCTCATAGACTTTTTCCTGTGACTTAAATTATATTTGTGCGTTTGAAGAAAGCTGTCCATGAATGTTATAGGATATTATGGAGCCGCGACATGAGATTTCCAACAATGTGGTATGTGCGACCAGCAAAGCCTCAGATCAGCCTGCGCATACGTGCAGTCTGGTTAGAGCCTTTGCTAGTTGTTTGATTATTCTATGAGTGTTAAACCACTAACTGAACATCATTTAGGGTTTGTAAGCTTAACAGGAGGCTGCACAGGCTCGTCTGAAAATGCCACATTGTTGGAAATCACATGTCACGGCTAAATTGTGTAAGCGCCTGTCGATATTGCAGGACAATAGGTATTTGAAGAAAGTTGTCACAAAGTGCTGACAATGCAGAATACATTATTAAATTCTTGCCTCACCGAAGAAGCATGTCATAAACATTGTTAGAAAAGGATGATACATCGTAAAGTTATTTTAGTGCAGGTGAAATTATCGAAAGACTTTCTAGCATTTATGTTGTCTACATATGATATCTCTACTCAATCAAGTACCATACCCGTATCCTGGCTAAACGTGGATTAGTCCGGTTTGCTAGAGTGAAAAGAAACACCTTTCAATTTACTGTCATTTATGGAAATGTAAACTTAATTGGCTAGAAATAGAAGGATAGCTGTCAATTTACGAAGCAGAACAAGGATTATCTGGACAATTCTAAGCGGCATCATAACTGTTATGATATCTAAAACATATGAAAAACAGATTCTTTTGAAAAAGATATAGTCTACGCAAATTAGAAAGGGATCTTTGCAGCCTTGTGATCCCCTGAACTTGGGCTAACCTCTTGGCTCTCTTGATGTGTAATGTTTTCTTATGTTTCGGTCCCTTTTCCATATGGTGTTCTGAGTTAGGTGTGGTACTTGATTGTATAGTATTCTGATCTTTGCCTTCTTCTTTACTTTCATCGAAGGTGTCATTGAAAGTTAATGACATCTGAATCACCATACTCCAACCCTTACAGCAAGGGAGCCCAATATTCCAAAAGGCCCAGAATGTCAAAAAATCAACACAATACACGAGACCTGTTTCATGTTTATTTAAACAAACGTGAATGTCATTTTTCGAGGTTACATGTGAATACGAAAAATAACTTTAGCTTTCTCTTTTAACGGACGTGTCCATGTAATGACCAAATAGACAAACAGACAATTTAAAGCAAAACCATAACACGGCGTCGCAAAATACACGCCCGTCCCTCTTTACTGGTTTTGAGAGCTAAAACGGATGACTTTCTAATGAAAATGCGTATAGTGTTCATATTTCTTTTAGGTTTAGAGGAGCATTCAATCTATTATTCAAATGAAAGAAAACTAGGGTACAAAGATCCAGAATCGATACAATCAAGTACCACACCTGACCCAGGATACCACTGAGAAAGTGACAAACTCACAGTAAGACACCACAAACGAAAGCCAAGAGTTTAGCCAGGGACAAAAATAACGGAACGAGATTGTACACACAATCCTGAGGATTGGAATAATAAGAGCATTATATGAAAGTGCGGGGAGACTTTTTAGGGTCGCCACGCAGCACAGACAAAACAACTCTGATACAGCTTCTGTGCGCCTGCTTTTGATTGACAACTGGGCTTTATAAGTTGTACCATACGAGTGCCCAAATGGGTATTCCATGTATAAAATGTGTCCCGAAAGAATAATGAAAAAACAAATTCTCAAAATCCAAAGCCGACACAAGTTCTTAAATAGTTCAAGAATTTATCGCCGGTAAAACTGATCACCATATATCACATTCGTGTATCTGGCTTACAATTTAGTATTGCTTTGGAAACTGTAAACTCCAAAATTCGTAAGTTGCTTCAAAAAGTAAATATCCAACGGAAATGCTTTATTTCCCAGCAGAACATACTTTAAGCATGTATGTACAATTTTTGATAGGTTCCAAGAGAAAAACTTCACCCCTTTAAGAGAAATCGTTCGAGAACGATTTTGAACATTTCGTTTCAGACACCATTTTTAAACACTTAAACTTTGACTACTCATCTTCAGAGGCTGTTTTAATCCAGCGAATAAAGTTAAGAGGTATTTTCTTGGTGACTACAGATTCCTGGAGATCATATTAACCAATGTAAATTCATTATTATTAAATATAATAAGAAATAAATAAGATACGGCAATTTCAAATTTGTTCAAATAAACATGAAACACCTCTTGTACAGGATGAAGACGTCCTACCAACTCTACGTGGTACCACAACATGTGTTGGATCTCTAAATAATCTGATCGAAGTGGAGAGAATCTACAGAATTTAAAAAACAGCAGACTGGGTTTCCCTAGTCCACTGTTTAATAATGTGACGTAAGTACAATGTTGAAACCAGGGGTTGTATAATCTTTTTTTTTATTTCCGCCTCAACTTTCCGCAGAATACAGACTACTTCTAAAGCTCAAGAAAATGACATTGTTGACACTTCATACACTTCAAGAAATTCTGAACTTTAAGACATTTATATATGTGAAAGGTAAAGAAATAACTTAAAAAGAGGCAAGCACTGGATGATTGTTGTCTTTTACCTAACCACATGACAAACAGACAAATCATAACACATTGTCTGGCATATTTAATTGCTCATTAGAATTCCTTGCTCTCCGTAAAATGATTCATGATATTTTGACCTTTGTTAGAAACACTCCCATCAAAGCCATTGAGAGCTTATTCTAGACTTAAACTGAGAATAAAAAAGTACTACAACATTCATGGGGATAAATGGCATATCAATATTGACATTATTGACATTCTTACGTTGGTGATTGCAGGCATGGTTATTGAAACACCGGAACGGTGTATATAGGGGGGTATAGCTTTGGCGGGGCCCTTCACAGCTAAACTCTGATATTTGCTTTAGCTCTGACTGTCTGTGATTGAATAGTTACTTTCTGTTTTATTATGGTATATTAATTTGATTTGATTGCTTCTCTGTGATGCATCGCATACATTAGGAAACTTCTCATGCGAGCTGATCAAGTTTTGTCTTCTAACAAAAATCTAGGACAGATATGGTGGCCAGTAAAATATATTAAAGCACCCCTCACCCCTGTGTTGGCCTCTGTTGATGATTCTGTTCTTGTTGTTCATTCATTGTTTGCTGATGCTCGCTTTGGGTGTGGAAATTTTCTGTAGGGTCCTTGTGTTGTGGTGTGGTTGGTTCATAGTGCCCTTTCAACAACAACAGAATCTAGGGCGAAGATTTGGTACCACTAAAATGCATTTAAGCCTCACGGTGGCCTAGGCTGCTGTCCGTTCTAAGGCGATGGTTCTGTTGGTTTTGACTTTTTGTTTATTGTTTCTTTCATTGTGGGAGTCTGTAATTTTTCTATGTTTTGTAGTACGTTACTTTATGTCCATTCTAGTATTGCAATCATCTTGATGGGGAAGAGAGAGCTGGTTGCTATGCTTGATTTGTCTTTATGGTATCTCATGATGGTTGAGCGGCTCTTCCTCGCGGTGCCATGGGGTTGTTTGCGGTTTGTGATTGTGGTATTTCCTGATCATACTCACTTACTATTTTTGATATCGTCTTACTAAGGAAGAGAGGCAGCTGGTTGCTTTACTTAAATTGTGTTGTGGATGTATGTGTTTTCTATCTCTTCCTCACGGGCACGTGCCCGTGAGGAAGAAATAGAAAACACATACAGCTGGTTGATCTGTATTATGTTGTAGCATTTTCTGGTCATGCTCGCTTGCTGCTTTTGCTTTCTTCTCTCTCTCTACTCTTCGTGTGTGTGTGTGTGTGTGTGTGTGTGTGTGTGTGTGTGTGTGTGTGTGTGTGTGTGTGTGTGTGTGTGTGTGTGTGTGTGTGTGATCATTTAAAAGCTAATTATTTCCCAGGAACTTTGACAGCTTAGATCTTAAATTCAGGATCAAACGATGGATATTTTGAAAACAAAAATGCATGTAACTTCTCATGTTTATCGTTCCAGTTATTCGTCCATATACCTTTCTTCCCAATATATATTTCGCGGATGATATCTCAAGAAAAACTTATGCTAGGATTTTGAAATCAGGTACAAATGTTAGGCATGTCAGGCTGTTGTTGTTGTTGACTTTTTTGTTTATTGTAACTCCCATTGTGGGAGTCTGTAATTGTTCTATGTTTTGTTGTACGTTACATCATGTCCATTATAGTATTGCAATCATCTTGATGGGGAAGAGATAGCTGGAAATTTATCCTGCTCATAAATGTTAAAATGCCAACAATTGTTGGCATTTCAACATTTATTAACTCATAAATTTTAAAATGCCAATAACTGTTGGCATTTCAACATTTATTAGCATGATAAATACAATATCCGAGAGACTTAAAGCAAGAAACTTCTTTATTTGTCGGTGTTTTAGCTTTTATAAGCAGTTGAAATTTCGTGCTCAGAACCTCGTGGCCAGCTCTCCCACTTCCTCTGCGAGGTGATCGCAAAACTAACTAGAAAGGACACTAAGAGTAAAAGTACTGCAAAACCCTCACATTTAAGGGAGCATCAAAAGACAATGAATTTACAACAAAACAACAACATAATCACCGCCTTAGAACTCGTGTTAATGCTTCCTAACTGATGCAATATACAGGGAAACAGGGTTCTTAACTCACAGACAGTCAGAGTGAAAGATAATCCAATGGTGGGCCCAGCCAAAGACAACAATCAGGCACTGGCCCACCTATGAAAGGTTAATGTCATAGTCATTGGGTCTGAGGTATGACCCACCGACGTGCAATTAAAGAGAAAATCATAGCTATAAACTGTGATTGAGTTTTATAACCAGGCATGCGAACTGCCGTATAATATCCATGGTATATCCCACGTTTTTTGTACGTTTGATTATCTTTTTCAATTGATCAGTAAAAGACATCGCCATAAAATACTAGCTCTGATATGTCTTATTGCAGAAGAGTTTTCAAAACATAATTGTTTTTCAACGATCAACTCTGAGTGTCTTCGGTAATATTTCTGATATCAATAGCCTTGTTTTAGTAACTTAGCAATCCAATCTTGGTTTCTATTGTTGAAGTTACTTGCATTTAAGCATACTCTTGCAATATGAATAAGCTGCAATATATATATATATATACACACATAAGGAATCTTCTAACGCATACACTTTTGTTTTGGCATTTTCCGGAAAACTTGGATTTTGAATTACAAAATATCTAAGAATATATTAGAACATTTTTACGGGTAATGCATGGTTATTTTCGGAGAAAATTGACACAGAACATTTAAAATATTGAAGTTTGAGTTGAAAACTTCTAAAAAACTAAAGTCGAAAATTTGCCATTTTCAAACAAATGAAATTCGGAAATAAGAGGAGTATTACATTTTTATGAGATATTATACTGAATTACTTTTCAAAGGTAAGTGAGTCTGTATTCTATTATTCTAAAAATGAGAAATATCATCTAACTTCTATCTTCTTCACCTTAAATATTGTACGGGCACACAAGTATGAGATAATTCCTGAAAATCACATCGCATATGTGCTCGATTGGGTTTCGATCAGAGTATCAGGATTATTACATGGTGATTTCGGTTATAAATTCAAAATAATTGTTGGAAAACCTCAATTTAGTGATCATTTCAAAAAGATTATCAAACGTTATAAAAAGGTTGGATATAACTTGGATATCATGCGACAGTCTGCATGCCTGGTTTTTAAACCCAATCATGGTTTATAGCTATGGTTTCCTCTTTAATTGCACGACGGTAGGTCAGGCCTCAGACTCAATGACGGCTCTGACGTAAAGCTTTAATCGGTTGGTTGGTGCCTGATGCTTATCTGTAACTGGACCGACTAAGGCTCAGCTTGTAGTTTCCTTTAGCTCTGACTATTTGTGAGTCGTGAGCCCTTTTCTTTGTTTTATCATAATGTGTTATTTTGATTAGATTGTTTCTCCATGTTGATACAAAAGCCTCCATGCGAGCTTAAAATTTTTGTGCTTCATCTGCACTAGGGCGAAGATTTGGTACCAGTAAAATGCATTTAAGCCCCCAGTGGCTTAGGCTGCTGTCCGTTCTAAGGCGGTGATTCTGTTGTTGTTGATTCGTTGTTTATTGTTACTCCTATTATAGTATTCTGTAATTGTTCTATGTTTTGCTGTGCTCTGCTTTTTTTTGATTAGTTTGTCTTCCTGGTGTCCCGTGATTGTTGTGTGGCTCTTCCTCGCGGTGCGATTGGGTTGTCTGCAGTTTGTGATTGTGGTATTTCCTGATCATATTCACGTACTATTTTGGTAAAACATTCATTCTGCTAGCTAACAGTTGAATTGTGCGGATGGTACTTAGAGTGGGATTTTCAACATTGATCTGAGCAGAATCATACGAAAAAGTAAGTGAGTATGACCAGGAAATGACACAATCATACACTGCAGACCAACCTACGGCACCGCGAGGAAGAGACACAGAACACTACTTGTCCAATGACGCTAAAAGGCAATTGAAGTAAAGCAACAAGCCCTCTCTTCCCCCATCAAGATGATTGCAAAACTAGAAACGACACTAAGTAATGCACAACAAAACAAGGACCAAGCATTAACCTCCCACAAAACAGTTGGGGCAACATTGAACAATGAATCAAAAACAACAGAACAACCGCCTTAGAGTGCTCAGCCGAAGTTACTGGGGCTTAAGTTAATTTTACTGCCAGATATTCGCCCTAGATTCTGCTGTTGCCAAACCAATATATTGTTAAGCTCGCTTGGAGGCTTCCTTACTTGCTCAATGCATCATCACGGGGAAACAATCAAATGTATAAACATACTGTGATGAAACAAAGAAAACGGCTCTCACAGACAGTCAGAGCTTAACGGGAAAACAGGTGAGCCACAGTGGGTCCAGCTAGAGAAAAACATCACACACTGACCCATCGATGAAAGTTTTATGCCAGGTTTGTCATTGAGTCTGGTGCACCGTGTATTTCATGCATTTCTTAATACAAATGCCGTTTTTAATTGTTCAGCATGATAAATGAAATTAAAATTACCTCACTGAAACACAGACTTCAGCTTAAATTTCATGTTTTGTGACTTTTGATTTTGACCCTTTCAAATTAGATAAGCTGTATTTTGCATAATACACAGGATATTGTTCTGAAATTGTTCCCATATGATGTGAATAATATAAAATATTTTTTTAATAACAGAATATTGAATACGTTTAACATAATAAATCTTTTGTAGTAAATTGTTTACTGTATGCGTTGGAATATTCCTTAGGTATAAATACACCATAAGAAGGGAGCGAGGAGACCTCCATCTAGAAATAGAAAACAATTAACTATTTCAAAATTAAAACAATCTCGTTTATCGTAAATTTTTGATGTAATAATGCAAGTTCTGTTGGATATAGCTTACTTACCATTTGTTCAAAATAAGGATGTAATATTTAGAAATTTCAACTGCATGTAGCTATCTTGAAGTAGAGTTGAACGCCACAATAACATCAGCCTGAATATTTAATTTGTATAAGTTTTAAATCATATTTTTTACGAAAATGACACCGTTTCAGGTGGATAGTTGAGTGTGTACCTAAGTACATTGTGAAGCAAAGTACATGGTTTGAATTTGTATTTTCCTTTTGTGAGTAATGTTACAGTCATGAGATCAACAACTAAATGTTGGAAGAATTACTTTTTGTGTGCTGAAGGTGTGTCGAAAGCCATAAACTCATAACATGGTAGTTGGTGATATATGTTGTGTATTATTTGATTTCGCGGTTTACTAGATGATTAGCATATCATTATGCACACAAAAATAGCACATATGGTTATTTATGTTATAGACATTTTAGTTGTCAATGCTGAATAACCGAGAAATCACAGAGGTAAAGGTCAAAAATAGGTGGCTACGCATTCGATCAATGTAAATAATAAGAAAAGTACCAACTATAAAACAGGTCTGATTTAACCTCCACAGCTCCAGGAACACACGCATCGTATTCTATGGAATCCTTTCTTAAAATAACTGATGAGCAGTTAGTTGGTGCTTTGGGCAATTAATAGTATTTTGATGCAAGCATATGCAATTTCCTAAATCATAGTATCTATAATTTTTTTACACAGATGTTGTGCTTTCGATCCATTTCATTGCCCCTGCAATTGTCTAAAGAGCAAATTGACACGTCTTAAAATGTTGGTCTCTGTGAAATAGTGCTAATCGTTCAAATTTTGCTGGCTATTTCCATAACTTTATTGAGACCCGATCAAATCGTTCCTAAGCATCCCTTTGTCAATACTATTTGAATACCATAAATGAGACTTACACAAGTAGTTCCGGTCGAAAGTTACACAGTTTCAGGACTATACACAGAATCATTACATGGGAAATGTGTCTTTGACGGTCGAATCGAAATGCATTTTTATTATACGATCTATTTTATTAATAATAAGATGCATTTTTTTTATTATTATTTAGATCTATTTTTTTTATTTGTAATTAGTTTAGGGTAAAGGAGACTGACACAAATAATTCTAAACTGGTGCCCTGTTGATAGATAGATCTAGGGGAGGGAACCAGACTAAACAAGAAAAACTATAACATGTGTTACATGTTATAAACGGCGTTGTTGAAAGGTTCTTATGAGTAATAATAGATGAAGGATAATAATGAAGTTTTTTCTCGCAATGAGATATACATTAAAGCGGCTTTGAAAGGAGTCATTAAATGCTTGACGGAACCAGACTAAATTAATTCCTCTTAAACTTACACGGACTGTCAGTCTAACAGGCCTTGGGAAAAGGTCCCTGGATAAACGTTTAATATGTCCACATATATTACATTTAACACTGAAAACCGACAATTGTCTATTGGGACACCGACATCATAGTTTGGTAATCATATTGGTTCGAGTTTTAAAATTCAATGCGAAATTCTTTTATTACAGCCAATTTATCAAAAACACAGACAAGCTTTCCACGTAAAGGGTACTGATAAAGCGTATTCATTTGATACGGCGACCCAATTATGATGGCCGTGGAATACTCTTTGCATGCAGTGCGGAAAATGTGTGGTAATGAGTTAAACCTAGTCGACAGTTTTTCAGTTATGTTGGGATGGGTTGAACCAGCACTAAGTAAAAAGTGGCTGTGTCTACTAGTGTTGTCTGCTGATAACCTTTGCAAATAGTTTAGATCCAGATCAGACCCTAACAAAACGTCGGACCTCTGTTTTCAACTCTGATCCCCGTTTGCACGCCCGTTTTGTGCTTCTCCAATAACGCTTTTTGTTTACTTATACGTTTATATGACGTGAAACATTTATCGCAATGACGTTGAGCGCGGTAATTTGGAGTTTTGCCTGTTCCAAAAACTCTGTTATGTCTGAAATAATTCAAAATAACTGGAAAACCAGCCATGTTCGGTGAAAATTGAAAATGGACACTTGACTGATAAATATAAAATATAAATACAGTCGAATCTCGTAAATTCGAAGTCCAAGGTACTGGAGATTTAATTTCAAATTATCGAAAAATCGAAGTATTGGAAGCTTGTGACACTGTGACAAGAGGGACACAATAATTACAAATGGTGTTAGCTTTTACGTCATTGGCATTCTCTTGCACTTTTATAAAAACTAGTATGAACATTTGTTGATGAAGTCAAATCAATTTCAATTTCCATCACTTCAATGAGGTCTGGTCTTTGATATGGCAGTTTACTGTCATATCTTTTCTTGTTTAATTCTTATATTTCCATAACTTTATATCACACTCTAATGCAAAGCCAACAACATTGGACACATAAGCACGAATTACGAACTTGTGCGAGATTTTACACTTTTCAGTATCATCAGCAAGTTTGATCAGGTTTGTCTAAAAATAAGTAACCATAACCCATTATAAGTCTAAGCGAAATAATTTGTCGCCGAAGGCCGTGTAACTCAGACACGAATTATCCGACCTAGCCCAAATTTAAACTCGAGTTGGAAGATGTTCCGATTGAAACTGAATGTATTATGATTATGACAACTTTTCCCCTATTAAATATATATAGGGGGCTTTTTGTTGCCCTTGTTACCACACTTTTAATTTGATAATTCCACAAACTTAAAACACCAACAATGCCACACATAAATGATCAAGATTGACCAATGGTTTAGGAGAAATTCTTGTCTGAAAATGCGGACGTACGACGGACCCCGGAAGCTTGACCAACCATATACTTTAAGCTTACAAGTGAGCTAATACTTTTCGGTTCAGGTGAGCTACCAAACAACAAGAAAATTAAACATTTATTCAAATACCATAGAATATTATTTGGGAAAGGGCCAAGCAAGACACTAAGCCGTGCACTAAAGTAGATAATTATGATAATATCTCAAGATCATATATCTCAAATCTTGTCAAGCAATACATTTAATTTGTACACTTTAAAAACACACCACCGTGCCTACAACTTTGTCTGAAACAAAATGTGTAAAACTCATCCGGCTCTTCCAGTTTTAAACTTGACTTACATTATAAAAGAAGATAATTGCGAAAATTACAAGCTTTGCACTTTCCATTAGTTCTCACGAACAGACTGAATAAAACCGAGTCTACTGTTTTCATATATTGCAGGGTCTCTCTATTTCTGAAGGATCCGTTTTCCAGATTATTTAGACAGGTTAGAGGTCACAACATCTGTCTTTGTTTCTGTGTGGAGTTTGGTAAAACATCTCCCCGTGCACCGATATAGTGTTGATAGTTTTGCATATTCTGGTCCTTTAGGGATATTGGGTTCTGAGGGAAAGCAGAAAACCGCTTAAAGGCATATGCGGCTAAATCCCGTGCGCACCATTTCTTCGCCAGATAACTCAGAAATATTGTATATATTCCACATATATTTCTACATGATATACATACCAACGTACCTAATAATACGCCTTCTTTTACGTACTTGCTATCGACCATCGTATTTTCTGCGGACGGTTTCAATTCTTTTTTACTGATCAATAAGCCAGACTGTGGGGTCTCATTAGAAAGGAATCGACTTTCATATTTCTGTTTAGAAACCCAAGCGGTATAAGCGTTTTGATACAGGTTTTAGTCGTATATCGCTTCGAAAGGTGGCTGTTACTCACAACTAATGTCACGGGGCACAGATTGTCGGCACCCATCATCTATGTATTTGAGAGGTAATAGGGAAACTAATAATCCCCTTTGAAATCCAAACTTTACAACTGAGAGTTCTAAATCAAATAGGCCTACTAATGTGATTATTTCCGCTAGAAATGCACTTGTACGAGGGCAACCGCGACACCCGATGACTAACTGACGAAGCGTATCTCTCTAAATATGCTTAAACAGTTATTAGATGTTCCAAGAACATAAATCATCCCATTTTATATTTTGTTATGAATACCTAAAAAGCACTAAGTTCAATCTAGAAGGGAGTAGATCATCTGAAACACGATAAGGTTGATAAACCACCCAGAATCTCTCAATTTAGTCAAATAAAACAAGTTACTGAAAGATGAAATATCGCTCCGAAACCCAAGAGCCACCAAAGACGCCTTTCTTTCATTTGTTGATGTTATCAATTTTCTGAATACCGAATATACCACAGAATATTGACTACAACTTGTGTGTGCTTATCATAGCACGTACTCATGGATGAAAGTTCAAAGTTTCGAAAATCCTGAACTTTAGAAATTCAAATTTTAAAACTTGCAGGATGTCTACAAAAATGAATGATTTTAAATTTAAATTTGAAATTTTTCATTTTTGTAGACATCCTGCAAGTTTTCTAAAGTTCAGGATTTTCGAAACTTTGAACTTTCACCCATGAGTACGTAAGGGTAAACGTTGAATCAACGGTATGCTGTTAATCAACTTTAAACGTTTGCTCGGTAACATTTTTGAGGAGACACTAGGTATTAAAACAGAGTAAGATCAGAATGCCACAATCACACTGTTCAGACCAACATACGGCACCATAAGGAAGAGAAAAATAATTTAACAACCACATGACAGCAAAGAGAAAATTAATGTAATGCAACCAGCTCTCTCTTCATTAGCGAGTTGATCGGAAGACTAAATAGGACACTTAGTGCTGAATACCGAAACAAGGGCCAAACACAAAAACGCCCACAAACAATGGGAGCGACTCTAAGCAGTGTGATTGTGGCATCAACACGATCACTGCCTACGAATGGTGAGCAGCCAAAACCACTTGGTCTTGAATACTATACCCCAATGATTATGGTATGTGCAATTTGTGAAAAGGAGCGTTATTATCTTCATTTGCTATCGTCTTATTTCCAATTTAGCATAAGAACATCATTTTTAACTCCCCTCAAGTCTTGCTTAATACTTGGAAATTCAACAGCAAACCAACTGAACTTTCTCGACGATTTAATTTCGTATGCTTAGTACTAATGACGGCGGATGTACGAGTGGTACACTTTGACAAGAAAGTACAGTATATGACTATATTTTTCTCCAAGGTGTTCATCTTTAACTTTGGGCAGATTGTGAAGTGAAGCCTGTAATTTACCATCATATACGAGGTTATTTTGAGGAAAGAGATACCCAATTAGCATAAAAACGCGGGTCATAATCGGCTAGCCAGCGAAACGCCATATAAATGTTTCCAATGGCGTTTCGCTGATGGGCCAATAGTGGCCCGATATTGTTTCCTGGCTGGGTAGTTACTTTGCTTTTGTTTGCTTCCACGTGTGCCTCTCTGCTTGATTAGGTTCTAGTGTATCTGGTTGGTGATCTGTTGTAGAAGCATTCCCTGGTCATATCAACTTGTTATTTGATTTTTGACAGTGAAGGCTATTATATACTTGGCTCCGCCGAGGAAAAGTTGGGAACATTGGTCACATTTACAATGTACCCACCGGATCAAAACAACAACTGCAAAAAACAAGTATTTCTTCGGTTAAGTAGATCTATATCAAGAGTATAGACACAACCTAATGTGACCAAAAGCAAGTGAAAGGAACTGTGTTTTACCATCTCTCCTAGCTTCTTAGAGCTGGGGAAACCAATTGACTGTTTGTCAATCTGTTCCGTTGATATAAAGCAATTCATTAAGTAAGAAAGAGGGCAAAGATCAGGAATCGGTAGAATCAAGCACCACACCTGACCCAGGATACCAATGGGAAAGTGACAACTTCACAATTAGAAATCACAAACGAGAGCCAAAAGGTCAGCCCTTAAACGGATGTTTCCTTATGTATTTCTTTTCAGCTTGCCTCGATGTGTGTGTGACAGTTCGCAGACAAATGCAGTTGTATGTCGAGTCAGTGGGGGCATCAATTGTTTGCTAAAGGTGGACCCTCCAGCTACAACTAGAGATACGAACGAAACGCAATCTAAGTATCGCCATTCACTAGACGCTGAGTAATAACACTCTAATTGTTGCAGCTGTAAATATACTGAACCATTTAAACCCTATTCATTCTGATGAATTATCACCTACACATTGATTGAATTATAATGTATGTGCCCAGGGTCACAGGTACTAATTTCTATAAAATTTGTATTTCTGCCCATGAAGTTTTGTTATCAACGCAAGCCCTGATAATATAGCGCCTTGTACCTACAGAATAAAAAGTTAAAATTACGTTTACCTTTAGTTTCTGTTTATTAAAAATAATTACTGCTGCCATTTAACATTGAATTGGCGTATATGATTAAATAAATGTTTTTTTTTTTATTTTCCTTTCGATGAAAGTTTTTGTTTTCAAAACCTGTAAAATCGCCGATTGATTAGTACATGTTGCTTAACTCTTTGAATACCAGAGCCTAGTTACTCAGACAGCAATGCAAACAAACTATTCCTAGATCAGACTGATGATTGTGTGTTAATAGTCTGGTTTCTTCAACAAGTAATATTTTGTTAT
Organism: Loripinus fragilis; assembly: GCA_964019695.1. NCBI lineage: Eukaryota > Metazoa > Mollusca > Bivalvia > Lucinida > Lucinidae > Loripinus > Loripinus fragilis. The sequence goes on from OZ026515.1 coordinate 142,401,468, forward strand.
TTGGATGGCTTTATTCCAACAATAAACTAAAACATTTCGTTATGGTGTTGATTATATTGTTGTAAGTATTTTGATTGTCGTAGCTGCTATTATGTATGGGAGCCTCGTGTCTCTCTCTTCCTCGCTCTCTCTCTCTCTCTCTCTCTCTCTTAGTGTAAACAGTATTTTATTAACATTTTCTTTTTAAATTACAGGTAAACAATAGCACGCTATGAAAGGATATAATCAAGGCAATTGCCTTGTTGCTGTGTCGCACTTAGAAGGTGGATGCATAAAGTATTGATGAAATTGGTATAGATATTCTGGAAAACGGCTCCTTCCAAAAGAGAGATAACCTATGATGTGCGAATACAGTAGACTCATCAGTTGGACTATTGTCTGTGATTGTGGCATTTCCTGGTCAGACTCACCTGTTTCTTATCAATTACAAAATGCATCACAGAATCAGTCACGTTTTGTTTATTGGCATAACAAACAGCAAAGGAAACCTTATTTAACCCATAAATATTCATTTGTCACATCACGTTGAACAGTATTTCTGTACGTTCAATGATAAATCAATTTACAGGCTAGCAATCACAAACCTTGCAGTTTTGAAGATTAATTTTCTACACATGATCACAACGTCGTTAAGGATTAGCATAATATGTTGTTAACTTGGTCACTTTCCATTATTCTTCACATTAGTTTTTATTCCTGTTATGTCCGACCTTACTGCATTAACATCACTTTTCATTTCATCAATATCCCTTTTAAACTTTGCTCGCCTATTTTGAAACCATGTTATAACTTGTGCACACGATAATCCAAGTTTCCCAGCTATTTCGTCCCTGTCGGCTGGTGTAAGGTATTTCTGATAAAGAAACCTCTTCTCTAGCTCATAAATTTGTTGATTCGAGAAAGCTGTTCTTGTTTTTCTTTTCTTCTTCGGTAGCTGAGACTTGTTCATCATGGATGCATCACCGGATTGGTTTGAATCTGAAAGAGAATACAAGATTTTCTAGAATAAATGAATTCATTGTAATACATGGGTCTCAACTCAAGAAAACATGTTTACGGGGTTTCCGACTGGGCAGGACTTAATCGATATGCTCAGTTATATAGAACATAGACTAGGAAGAAGCTTTTAGGTTTGGTTGTGTCAATATAGCAATGACAAATACGCTGATCAGACTGTGCGGATGCGCAGGATGGGATGTGCATTTGATGTTTGCATGCAACAAAATCAGATTTTCACGCGACGATGCCAAATATAAGCTCATATATACTCGAGGACTTTGAAAACGCATCACAATATTTTTGCATTTTTCTTGCAAACCGTACATGCGATTCAAAAGTTACTCGCAGGTCTTAATATGTAACCCAGAATTGGTATGAATCAGTCGTTAATTTGCCTGCACTATCACGCGACGCTGCTGATGACGTCACATGGGTACATTCAGCATCCAGCACCTTTCTGTATAGTTAAATGAAGCTTTTTGATTATTTTTATGTTTAAACTGTGGTGTGTATGATACCATATCACCAAAAGAGTTTATAGACTTTTTCAAATTAAAAGTAATTGATAACTTCAATATTTCGAAGATAAACGTTAAATTTGAACATCAATTTATAGCTCCTTTTTAGAAGCATCTCTATAAGTTACCTTTATGCACGCTTTCATTACTGATATTGGCTACATACACTGGCAGACATGTGGGGTAGACGTTTTGATGTAAATCATGAAAGGAGATATGCTGTCATGAGATTGGGAACGCCTTCAAAAAATACGTTAACGTCACTTGCACAATACAAAAGACACTTGATACAAGCGTAATTTATGCATAATTTGTCATTTGTGTATGCCCTCAGCCTCTTCCAATAAAACCGGACGTAATAAATCGAAACTTTGAAACGCCCAAGACATTGAATTTTATTACTAGACTATAGTAATCAGGGGGGGTGGGGTATGTCGGTACTTTTAAAGGGGTGTTATTTTGAGTATACCGAACTATCAATTCTTTTCTTATCATTCAATGGTGAATGTGCAATCGTGAAATAAGCAAAGGAGGCCAATCTGTTGAGTCAGAAATCAAAACTAACGCGTGTTAACTTGCAGCTGAAATTGTGTCCTTCAAAATCGACCACCCTGTCTTAAAACGGGTACCTTTCCAATACCTTAGAGTAAATTTACAACCATTAATTTTCTAGGACACACTACAAGCTGGTCAAACTATGATATGCAATAACACTTATCTCGCTGACATTCTCAGGGTTTGTGAAATTAAGGATTTAATCTAAGTGATGCATTTTCAAATTCTTTAAGTATACACTGAACAAAATTTCTAATTGGTCACTATTTTAAACTCATTATTTCTGATCAAGCGCTAATAACATTGAAATGATTTTTCCCAATAAATGTGCAGTTTAATGATCAAAAGTTTACCAGTATTTCAGAAAAGTTTTCTACTTTTTTTGTTAAAAATATGCTTTTTTGAAGAAAAATGGTTTTGATTGAAGCTGTATATCAAATTTAAGTTCAGTTGGTAATAGACTGGTCTAGTCGACATCAAAAAACACCAAACAATTGAAATTTTGACTTAAGTAGATTTTTTACTCCTGTTTTAAAATATCACATGTTTTGAGATTTTTTTAAATTCATGAGTAGCTTGTGCAAAAATTGTTGTATGAATTTCATTTTATCTGAACAAGATAGCCCAAACAGAATAGAACTTGATTCGTCCATTTTGTGATGACAAACATTTCACTGCTGCCTCGCTCTTTCGGTTTGAACGTAAAACTTACACAGTCAATTTGACGGTACTTCGCACTATTTGTTTTCAATTTATAAACTAGAATAGTGACGTCTAGTAGTAATACATAATCTCTGCATATTTCAATACCGTACCACAGATGATAAGGCGTACAGAACAGTGCGAACTCCCTATGTAAACTGCATACAAAAAGCTGAATTTCAATGATTTAGCTGCTGGTAGTGTTTGTCATCATGCTATTACGTAACAGAAAAGAGGAGTCTGATTGAAGCGAATCATTTGAAGTGTGTTCGTGTTCAATCACGGCAGTCAGAAAAAATTTATTTAAACAAAAATACAAATGGATGGCATCTCTGTGGAATATTTCATATTGTAGAAAAAAATGTGACTTTTTAAAATGAGGATACCTTTACTCTAGCATCGTCTGTGCAAGACGTACCAGTCAGTTTTAAATGAAATGACATGCAGAGTTTTGGCAAGGCATTGGTTGATTTATATAAGCATGAATTTTGTATAACCGAGTTTTACTTTCAAAACTAACATAAAATATAGGTGACCAATTAAAATTTTGCTCAGGGAATATACAAATGCAAAGCCACGACTGTAGGAAAAGCTGTGTTCCACCTATATGCTTGCTTTATATGGTTTCTCCTCATCTTATAATAAGGCCCTAGCTTAATAGCTTTTGATATATTGTGTCCATCAAAGCAACATGTTATTTCCAACAATGTGGTATATGCGACCAGCAACGGCTCAGTCTGATCAGAGCCTTTGGAAGTGGCTTGACTATTATATGAGTGTTAAGCTACTGACTAAACAGCATTTGGAGCTTCTAAGCTTAAAAGGAGGCTGTACAGGCTCGTCTGAATCTACTCTTGTCAAAATATCACCTTGTTGTGGCTCAATTATATCTTGCTAACACTAGTGTTTTTTTATTATTTATAACAGAGACAATAACTATGTAATGAATTGATGTCGAATCACATGACCCTCATTGAAATAGAGTCTACGCCAAATGCTTAAAGAAAATCCAAGTCCTACACTATAGGTCGAATGGACTCAAAGTTGAATTAAATGCAAAACTCGATGTGATTTTTTAGCTCTTTCCAGTTTTGCAATCGACGTATTGAAAAAGAAAGATGATTGGTTGGTTTTGATTGTATTCTTGATTCAATAGGATGATGGGGTAATGCCTTCAGCTTTTCTGTTCATCCAATACGAGGATACTTCATAGCTTATAAGAGCTACACTCTCAAACAGTCAGCTGATATTAGATGATGGGCGATTCACTTAATCTACTCTTGGAGCTATTCTGACAAAATACTAAGCTTATAGCTCTTGCTAAGGAGTAACGTAAATCTGGACAAGCATATGCTTGGGGGCACGTAGTTTCACAAATCCAAGTTCTGGTTTAATTTTTAGATAAACATAAATGTACGTATATAATATTTTGACTACACTAAGATCAACTATTGCATGAAACAGTCTGCATGCCTAGTCTTAAACCCAATCACGGTTTATAGCTATGGTTTCCTCTTTAATTTCATGACGGTGGGTCAGGCCTCAGACTCTATGACGGCTCTGGCGTAAAGCTTTAATCGGTGGGTTGGTGCCTGATGCTTATCTGTAGCTGAACCCACCGTGGCTCACTTTGAGATTTTCTTTAGCTCTGACTATCTGTGAGTCATGAGCCCTTTTCTTTGTTTCATCATGATGTGTTAATTTGATTAGAGTGTTTCTCCATGATGGTACATTGCATTAGTTAGATGGTCTCCATGCGAGCTGAACATTTTTTGTACTTCAACAACAGCAGAATCTAGGGCGAAGATTTGGTACCAGTAAAATGCATTTAAGCCCCCCGGTGGCTTATGCTGCTGTCCGTTCTAAGGCGGTGGTTCTGTTGTTGTTTACTTTTTGTTTATTGTTACTCCCATTGTGGGAGTCTGTAATTGTTCTATGTTTTGTTGTACGTGACTTTATGTCCATTCTAGTATTGCAATCATCTTGATGGGAAAGAGAGAGCTGGTTGCTTTGCTTATTTTGTCTTTCTGGTGTCTCGCGATGGTTGAGCGGCTCTTCCTCGCGGTGCCACTGGGTTGTCTGCGGTTTGTGATTGTGGTATTTCCTGATCATACTCACTTACTATTTTTCTGTTGTCACTCTGCTATTATGTAGGTGTCACCAAAGGAGCATTTAAGTGACTTCCTATTTGACTAATGCACCTACAGCACGCGATATCCTTCACACGATTATAGGTAAAAAGTAAACATTCTAGCCCAGGATATAAGCTCCAAAAAACTAAAGTATTGATAAAAGAAACAAAAACAAGAATACGGTTTATAAGTAATGTTATCTCTTTTTAGATCAAAGGAATTTTTGATTAAAAGTGAGTATGATCAGGAAATACCACAACCCCACTTTACAGACAAACCCACGGTGCCGTGAGTGAGAGTAACAGAACACTAACAGTAACAGGACATCCGGAAGGCAATTTAAGCAAAGCATCCAGCCCTCTCTTTCTCGTCAAGATGATTGCAAACTAGAAAGGACACTAAGTAATGCATAACAAAACAAATACCGAACACAAAACCCCTACACATAAAACAATGAATCAACAAAAACAGAAACCAGAAAGTCTGATACAGCTAAGTCAGGATGGTCCGCTGTATATATTGAGGGGTCACAGATACTTTCAAAATATTTTATTATATACAAAGTAATGAAGTACAGGAAAATATAATTTGAAAAAGTCCTATTTTGCATGTGAAAATATTAAAAAATTTGTATTTCACATATGGAAATATAAAATATAAATGGATTTTCTCTGCTTTCTTGGTTGAACTCCATGCGACTACCTCAGATTTTCAAACGCCTTTAGCTTTCTTTTAAGTGCACACAAACTCAAAGTGTGGTGGTACATTTTCTTACTTGGGTCGTAAGTAAGTTTAGTAACATTTAGGTACTCGAATAAAATTGTCATGATTTTCTGAAATTATCTTAACTCCAGCATCTGTGATTTTCAAAGACGGACACATTATGTAATACATGACGTAATTTGCAACCATGCATGTCATGTGCGATCATGTATGACCTCAACTTGCAACACATTCTGCTATGTTTTAAAGTTGTCTATAAAAAGAAAGATCTCCTGATGCGAAACGAATTGTATATTTCCAGTCACTGCCTCACCACTCATGAAATACATAATTTTTCGCTTTAATTGATGAAACAAATGGCATGTTCATTCCAAATCATTTAAATAAACCCTATGTATTTCTTTCTTGTCTAGCAAACAACGCATCGTGCGGCAATCCAACTGAGCCACACAAAACAGACTCGTATATAAAAATGCAACAAAAACAAATTACTTATAAAAACAGAACAAAACTTGCGGCAAAAATAGTTTGTGCATCCAATGAAAGCACAAGGCAAAAAACTTATCACGCCACTGTGATCTAAGTCTTGCTCCTTTCTGGCTGATGATCCTGACAGTATAGTTTAGAAGTTCTATTGTAAATGACCCCAGGGACTCTGACGAAATGCTGTGTTATGCAGCATTCCATCTGTGCCTTCTCTGATAGCACTGTGCCTGTCTTAACATAGGGTTAAAACATTAATTGTATTGCTTTTTATCTTTGTAAACAATTTAGGAGTGTAAATATATAAAATACACATGAATATATGCTAATATACACTTTTTTCCCACCGCTTACGTATTTTAGTTTTTCATGTTTATAAAATTCATATCCTTATAATTTCAATTTGTACATTTTTGTAGTTAGTGAGGGCTTCATGGATGATCAGTTTTTGCTAAAAGCGTCACCCTCTAGAAATAAAGTCTATTATTATTATTATTATTATTATTATTATTATACAATCAGACTAGCAATTGGGCACTGAGGTCACATTCTTTTCAAAAGATAGTATTTCCTACCAACAGTTAAAAAATGCTAATAAAAAAGTATGGCAACGCTAAAAATGATAAGTTATTTTGACCTTAGGTTTTGACCTTAATGTTTGAATGTTACAGACATGCTTATGCTCATTTAATGTTAAAAAATATGGCAGATCTCATAATGCTTTCTTTGGCTGGAGGGCCTTTTGATTGAAGAAGCTAATATTTGTATGCATCTTGCATGAAAATTATTTTGATTTTTTTTTTTTTGTATATTCAGGGTGCTCATGGTGTCTGTTCTATGTGAATTGCTATCTAGAGTGATCTTTGTTGTGGTGAAAACAGGAAAAAATAATGATTTGAATAATTTTTTGGAAATTGACAAAACAAATCTAACATTTTCTTTATTGATGTGTATTATTTATTTATTTCATGGTGCATTCCAAGGTTGGCATCGGCAATATTTAAGGGGCTCAGTATTTCATGAATATTATCTTTGACGATGATGAAAAATCTGCTTGATTTGTGTGACCATTGAACCTTTACACGTGACATTGAACTATGAATATAAAGAATATAATAATACTAGTTCGGTAAATTTGTGTCACGTTGTAGAACATATAATGCTAACAGGTACCAGCTTCAGTAAAGTCTTATAATGGCAATATGGCAAGATGGTCACCACTCTTGAAATATTGCATAAACTAAGTACTTAAATGAATTAATGTACGCGAATCAATGTACAACCTATATGACACATCTGCTTTTGAATTAAGGGGCTTTGTGACGACAAACATGCTAACTAAAAGCACACATGCTTATACTATACGTTTAATTTATATCTACTCATTATTTAGGTGATTTTGTGGTGTATTAAAGAGTACACATAAGCGGTATAGTGCAGGGCAATATATTGCAAAAGGAGAACTTAACTCTTAAAGTGTCAATCACGACTGCAGCAGACGACCATTTTGTGACATCTTTCCTAATTTTCGAAAAAAATAAGGTATAATATTTCATGAGAATCGTCTGAGGAGTTGACAATTTTCATGAAGTATCATGTAAAAAACCCAGCAATGTTTGAAATTGTTGTTTGCTGCAAATTATAGATGGCGCTTTATGGGTTAAAGAATGAGAAGGTTCCCTCTTATAAATTATTCCTTGTAAAGTTCGCCAAGAAATTTACACTGAAATATAAATGTGTCTGTCTAATCAAGATGAAATAAGTCGGAGGGAAACGCTGATTATAAGATGGAAAAATCATGCACCTGTGTTATTGTAAATGGGGATGGGAAAGAAAATAGGACTATGCGTTTTCATCATTTGATTCAATAAAAAGTTCTACCGATGTCTTATTTAGGGGCCATTTCATCTTATAGATTTTTGATACACATACTCGCAACATTTTATACCGTTGTAGCTACCTTGGTGTCTTACACGCTATCATGAAAGTCTATGGAAAAGTGCATAAGGTATACAGCCTCAAGATGACCTGATTTTTTACTGTAGGTTATCGATACTAAGATTTTGGAGTAGGTCTGTACAATATCTATATTCAATTTTAATAAACTTATGCTAAACTATCATTATGTGGTTACCCATAGCCGCCTTGGGTTCAAGAAACAAATGCATATGTCATGGAATTGACATAACGACATAATGACGAATGACACCAAGAAGAAATACTATTTACATAGAAAATTCAACATATACTAACTTGATAAATGCATAACATGTGTTTACATGTTTAATTGATGCTCTTTGCCCCAGTCAACAATTTTTCAGTAATGCCGTGATGGATATTCCTTGGTTGAACCAGTACTAAGCATTGGCTAAATCAAACATACAAAAGATAACAATAAGCAAAGCAACCTTTTATTTCTTTTCTCAGCAGGTGTTTTGCCCGTCGAATGTGGTCTTTTTTTTATATTATACAAGAAAAAAAAGTAATTCAACCGAGATGATAACCCAACATAGGAATGATACAAAGTATACATCACGAAACCATCGCGCAAAATGTGAGTAACCCAAGACAAAGAAACAACAGCAACAGCAGACTTATTGACTTCGAAAGATCAGTAGCAAAATAAATAGACCTGAGAGGGGGCTTAAATATATTATTCTGGTCTAAAAATCACCCTAATGGTGGTCATGTTGTTACAAGAGGCAACCATAAAAATTGTGATTTGGTTGGTTTTGTTGTTGATGTTGTTTCATTGTTTATTGTTGCGTTTTATTGTTTATTGTTGCTCGCATTGTTTGTGGGGGTTTTCTGTTTGGTACTTGTTTTGATAGGGAGTACCCTGTACGCAGTGTCCTTTCTAGTTTTGCACTAATCTGGCTGGCGAAGAAGGTAATTGCTTTACTTTTATTGCCTTCTTGCTGTTGTATGACAGTTAGTGTTCTCTGTCTTCACATCATGGTGCCGTGAGTTGGTATGCGCTGCGAGAGTGTAGCATTTTCTGGTCATACTTGCCTATGTTTTGTAACTAGTCGTACAGGTTATCTTTGTTGTACTTTTTTTTTCTATTTGATAATGTTTAAGTAGTTTTCTATTTTGAGTTTAGATTTGAATTAAGGTGCTGAAATCCATAGTTCACTAACGTTGGTGGATATGTTGTTGTTGCTCCTATTATGTGTGGGTTTTTGGGTATTGGTCTAGGTATTGTGTAATATTTGAGCCGTGACATGTGATTTCCAACAATGTGGTATTTCGACAAGTGTAGACCCAGATGTGCCTGTGCAGCCTCCTGTTAAGCTTAGAAACTCCAAATCCTGTTCAGGCAGTAGATTTACAATCATAGTATATTTAAGCGACTAGCAAAGACTCTGATCAGACTGCGCGACTACAGGCTGATCTGAGGCTTTGCTGGATGCATATACCACATTGTTGGAAATCTCATGTCACGGCTCATTTCAGTTAATTTTCGTTTCTAGTTTGGTAAAATGAGATATAGCTGGTCACTTTAATTAAAATGTATACTTGCTTTTATGTGTGTGGCTGTATGTATGTGTTCTAATATTTCTTTCTCACAGTGCCTGGGTGAATTTTTATTGCGATCTGTGATTGTAGCATTTCGTAGTCACACTCACTGATTTCAGCATACACGTGAAGGGGAAATACAGAAACTGGCTGTCTCCTTAGCGTTATGCTTTATCCTAATTATCCTTTAGAACTATGTTAAAATGTAGTTAAGAGCTTAAGAGCAGTTAACGAACTTTGAGCATGTACATGAAGGGTAAATAAAAAACCTCTTAATGGTCAGCAAACAGTTAATTTCAACCCTTTTGATTGTACCATATTTATCCGATCTCCCAGATATCGGTACAACTTAAATATATTTTATAGAATTACTTTTTCAGACTTCAAAGTTAATCTGCAAAAGGTTTAAGAACAACAGAATCTAGGGCCATGACTCTCGGTGTCTGTTTCTAATGTTGTGTTATTTCTGTTGACTGTTGGTTTTCTATGTTATCTTTTGTTTATACATGGTTTTGTGATGCATACTTTTAGTGTCATTTAGTTCAACAGTCATCTCAGAGCTGGTTGTTTGCAACTTGTATATTTGTTTTCAGGTGTGAGTCTTCTTTTTTGTATTCTAGTGTTTCTACCTTTGGAGACGTAGGTTAGTCTTCAATCTGGCAGTGTGTGTTTTTTCTAATCATATTGACCTTTAAACTTCAACTTTATAGTAAAGAAGAATTTCAGTTTTTGTACATGTTGCCTTAGATATACAACATCCATACATCATTGAGAATACGTAGTTAATTTTGTTCCAATATATACTGCTCAACAAAAGTTTAGCACGGATAAATAAAAAATTATTTTTGCGTGCGCAAAGTATTCAAAATTCTAAAATATCGGCTCAAATGATGGTTTGATATGTGCTAAAGTCAAGGAAAGCAAAAGTTGTAATTTATTTTGATTTTTACTACGTCGTTCGTTGCGTAAAACAAGACAGGGGTCAAAAGTGTGTCTCAACTGCATTATGCGCAATGCAAAATTGATACTGGATCGTTGATTATAAAGTCTGTTATTTCCTGTTATTTCCAGTTAGGTCGATTCAGCCATTCTGGATACAAATTAAAGTATTCTCAGTAGCACCTTTGAAGCAACGTTTGAGTCTCGAAAACAACTAACATCATTTTTATAGAGGCGTTTGCAAGTCAAAAACAATACTGTTTTTGTGGTGTAGGCATGCGTAATTGGGGGAGTTTTCATGTTTTAGAGTATGTACTAAGAAATACAATTAAGAGTAGGGCAACTTTATAAAAGATTGTCTCTTTGTATTTAATTCACGAGGAGTGACGTTAATCTGAACTCTAGACTAAATGTAGGTGGTAACGCTATCCATAGAAGACATTTTCAAATGATTGACTTACAGAACCGATCCAGGTGCTTGTGCAGCTATAGCATTGATCTGATAGCTTGAATTTTTAATTCAGTTCGCTGAAAAGTCAAGTAACGTAAAAAGATCAGTTTAACGTCATAATTGAACTCAGAAACGAGGAATAACCGGGTACCATTCTGTTATT